>OZ005661.1:27062808-27625308 GCA_963930645.1 Salticus scenicus | reverse complement strand
ATTTCCAAGTTATGCGTATAAGGTAAACAAATAACATGTATAAACGACGTGATCGAGAATTTCTACTCTAAACTTTTCTAGATGATGAAACAATATTATGAATAATATAAATCCTTTGTATTACGAGGAATTCTCGCTTTATTTTTTAGAACTGGGTTATAAAACCAAATTATGGTTAATAACACTCACCTCTTGTGCTTTTTAACTCCAGATTTCGTTGGATTTACACGTTTTGGGATATCTTGAACATGATTTTACTGTTTTTAGAAAATGTCTGTCTGTCTGTATATGTGTCTGTGTGTGTGCATCACAGATATTTTGGACGCTGTAACTCAGGAACCAGTGAAAAATATTTAACAAAACTTGGTATTTCGTTTAACCCTGACATTAACTGCTGTTCATTAGATTTATAGAATAATTTCTCAACAGGTTTCGTTGTGATCGCATTTTTTTCTAAATTTTTAACATGGCAGTATAGGACAAAATTTCGTATAAATGTACATAATGAGAATTATTTTAAACGTGCGATTGTAAAATTAATATGAATCATTTATAATAGTAGTAGTTAACTAAAAAAAAAAAAAAAAAAAAAAAAAAAAAATGTGGGAGCAACGCTTCCCAATCCTGTGGGGAAGTACTCCCCCAGGGGAGTAAATTTTCAATATGGATGTCTTTCAAAAGGTCTCGCCAATATCTTTAAAGTGAATGATTGAACTATAGATCTGTTATAATTTAAAACAAAGTTATAGATTTTTTTTTTTTTTTTTTAAATCTTTTAACGTAAAAAACTTGGGAAAAAATCGTATTTATTTTGATAATGTCAAAAAAATGACTTTCTTTTGGCATTTAGTGATATAATTCTGCCAGATATAGTCGTCTGCATCTATAATGGAAAATAATTTTATAATTTAATAAATAATTTGTATAAAATTATATAGGAGAAAGTCATGTGGTGACCACTTCATACTAGTTTTCTTTTCTTTTTTCTTTTTTTTTTTCCTCATGTACTCTCCACTTATCGATTACCCTGGATTACCTGTTCTCAGATCGAGTTACAGAAGTTTCTAAAGTCAGATTTAAAAAAAAAAAAAATAAATAAAATAAAAAAAAAATTGAATCTCAGTTTATTTTCCATTATTGATGCATAAAAAAAGAAAAAAAAAAAATGAATAAAAGAAAAAGAAAAAGAAATAAATAAACGGTAATATCGTCTGAAATATCAAATAAATATATATATGTGTATTTTCTGACATAAAATCTGAAAAAAAAAGAACAACTTTCATACAAGTTTTAAAAAGAAAAATATTCACGTATAGCATTAAAATATATATATATATATATATATATAATTAGATTCATACAGCGCCCTTCTCCTTCATATATTATTTTCTATGATAAGATAAATGATGAGAAATATATTATTTTTTGTAAGAAAATCGAGGGAAAATGAAAAATATTTCTATTGAAAAGAAACTTGCTCAGAGACAATAATACAATCTGAAAAATTAAACATTGATTTCATATTCAAAAATGTTTAGAAGATTATATCATTTATACTTCCATTACTTTTAACATTTATTTTTTTTTCTGTGTCCAAATGCTAATTAATTATAAACATACGATTTTTATTATCTGAATTTTTATATTTATTTTTATATTGTTTGAAACAACAAAAAAAGAAATGTAGAAATAAGTTATCTTTATTTCAAATGAGTAAATTAGCAGCGTAAAATTAATAAAAAAACACAAATCATTTTCATTTTTACCAAATACTGAAAGGTTCATTTATTGAAGGATTTAATGAATGTTTCATTACGAGTAATTACGCTACATTTCATATCTCATTTGAATAATAAATGAAAAAAAAATCCTAATTCCAACATTAGGTTAACTGTATAATGATATTTATTAAATGGATTTCTTTTTTATGTACGTCTGTTTAATATAGATAATTTTGTTTCTTGCCCTTTAATTCAATTCTCCAGTATTTTATCCGTATGATATTTGCCCTGCTATTTAAATACTGATAAAGCTTAGTCTTTTAAAAGGCAATTTGAATAGAATGTATAATAAAAATAGGAATAAATCATATGTTATGTTAAAAATATTATTCTTTGCTGAATAAAAATAAAGTAGATGTTTTATTTAATTAGAAAAAAGTATATTTTTCAATATATTTTTTCTTTATGCGTTTAATTGCAAAATGTTATAACTTTCTATTTATACATTAATAATAACCTTAAAAAAAATATGTTTTATTTTTTATCGAATAGCTTTTTCATTCATTAATAATCACTGAAAGTATAACATTGAATAAAGATAGGAATGTATATAAAGAATGTTAAAAACGTCATATAAAGATTAAATAGATAAATAAATGAAATCTTATTCCATTGAATGAAGGAGTGAACTAAAATATATTTCGAGATGTAACCATGAGAAAACATTTCAGAATAATTATTTTTCAAACTGCATGAACTTATGTGAAATAGATTCATTGTAGCAGAATAATCGCTGTAAAAAAACATTTTACCATTAAAAAAACAGTACAAAGGAATGTTATTTAGATGCTCAGTTAAACTTTTATAAAGTTTTTATGTTATATTTGGAAAGAAAATTAATGTTTTCGAGAATTAATCCAAATGAAGAGAAAAAATTCATTCTTCAAATTGACAAAGCATCAAGATATGTTTCTGATTTAGCAATCCGATATCTTCACCTATGGCTAAATAACGCCTATGGGGGTTAAGGGTTCAACTTACATAAAAAAAGCAAGTTCTTAGAAAATCTCCTCATATAAGACCTTTGAAAATTGTTGGGTTTGTCTACATTAAAAAAAACTCTTTCAGGCTGTCCAAAACTGTTAACAGACTTGAGAAAAAATTTAGTTTGTAAGGAAAAGCTTTATCCCCTAGAAATTTCAAAAAGTGTTCAATTCGTGGAAAACTTTGTTGTCCAGATGTCATATAAAAAAATTGAGCATACAAAAGTAATTCATTCTAAAAATAAATAAAACAATAAATAAAATAAAATAAAATGCATTTATTGTTTTCAGAATTTGTCAGTTTTAATGAAACACAATCAATATTTAAGTAACGTCTACAAAATATTTGTGTTTCAAAATTTAAGGATTAAAAACTATGTGGAAACAGATTTAATACACACATATATTCAAATTAAACAAAAGTTTTTAACAAGTTAAAGAAAAAAAAATATGTTTTCAGTGTGCAATTATTACATTATTTATTTGTATATTTGAATTTCAACATAACTTTTTAGCAATAAAACTAGAGTTAGAACGTATTTAATACAAAGTAATGAAAACTAAAGTTTACGGACTTCTAACTTTCAATTCACCTGAAAGTACAAATGCAGCTAAAATATTTCACACGACATTGTTAAAAATTCAAAATTCATTTCGTTAATATTTAAAACTAGTTTGACAGAATTAAATTTAAAATTTCAGCGAATCATGTTAAAGATTCATAGAGCTGGAAAACTTTCATTCCTAAATATTTCACAATTAATAATGATAAAATGCATTGTTCACATATAAAACGTTGAATTTCCTACATATTTCGAAACATATTTAGAGGATGAAAAATTTATTTTGACGCTTAGTTTAACTGTCATGCATTATTATGAGTATCGGTACGCTTATGATCTACAAATAGTGTCACGTATTATATCAAATTTAATGACTGACAGATAAAACACTTTTATTATATACATTAATAAGGAGTATTTTACCACGTTTTTAGATTAATACACACATCGAAGTTTAAACATTGGGAGAAATGCAAGCAAAACCTACTTTAGATAGTACTTAAGGTTAAAATTATTATTATTTTTTTAAATATGGAGAGAGAGACAGAGAGAGAACCATAACTTTATAAAATTATTTACATTATTTAAATGAGACATTACATAATGTGTTCGGACTTCATAAAAACAGAAACTAGACTCAAAATGTATAGAGAAAGAACGCATAATGTTTATAGTTCCAAAATTTACAGATAAAACTTTCAGAATGATAATACATACAAAAATGTCTCAGGTAAATACTCTTGTAACATTAAAAGAATAATTATAATTTTACTGTTTTATCTTACCAATTTGAAGCTTAGAACTTGGAGTTTCATGCGGGACTCATTGACAGAAAAGTATTGAAATAAGATAGTACCAGTATTTCAACAAAGATAGCAATTCAGGACAATCTAATTTTTTCATTATTTGAATTAACATTTTCAACTAAAATATTATTAGAATTCAACTGATTATAACTAGGATTTATTGAATTAAGTAGACTTACCTTAACCTGTTCGACATTATCTTCTATTTTTGACAAGGAATTTTTACAATCCTGTAGATCCATAGCACTTATAGTGTAACACACATTTCTTAGATCAGCTATTTCCTTTTACAAATTTCGTAGAGAATTAAAATTTAATTCGAATTCTCTTTCTGTGAACTCTTTGGTTTTTAGGGCATTTGATATTTTCGTCACTTGTCCTTTAAAAGATCTTCATATCCTATTCAGAATAACACTTGCTGTAATTGCAGTCATTGTTCTCTTATATTGCAGAAAGCAAATTACTAAAGGCTCGTTAAAACAGACTAAAACTATTTCCGCGATAGTTGAGTGAACTGTTATTTGTCTGTAGATGCTGGTTGAAAAAAAAAAAAAAATAATACTGGTTATAGACGATTACAAAACATTTAATTAAAATATACTAAATAATTGAAAGGGATTGGCATTGATTGGTGCACTGCGCTTACATCATCGACACCCAAAGTGAAGTCGCACATACTCTCTCATAACAGATGGAGTACTCTCTTCCCCAATTTTTACAGTTCTAAGGACTTCAATGTGCATCCTAGCTACGAAATTCTTAAGTACGGAAGAAACAACTATTTTTTAAAATGGGTAAATTAGATGCAGTATTCATTCTTTTAGTTTTTTTTTTTTTTTTTTTTTTTTTTTTTTAAGCAGCTATGTTTAGTCATAGAATCTTAACAAGATTGTGCAGTGTTATTAACACCATTTATCAGCACTTGAAATCTAAACCTGTGAAGAACGCCCAATATGATAGTCTTTCATAAATGTTTGACCATAAGCACTTAAATTTCAGAGAAAACACAGAAATTTTAGAAAGACGGAAACTCTAGACCTTTGATCGAGTCTGACAAGCTACTAAGGGCAATTCAACATGAAATACTTTCAATTTATTAACAAATTCTTTCAACTTATTATCCTTATGTGGATATATTAATATCTGGGTGTCATTACAAAATAAATAAAAAAATAAAATAAAAATAAACAAAAAAAAAAAAAAAAAAAACTGGTATAAATTATATTCTTTTCTTTAAATTTTGGCAGAACTTTATTCATGTTTATGTGCATTATATATAAATTTATCTGGCAATGTAGGTTTATATTTCTATGATATGTGACCTTAACTTCTAACTACAATTTTGGGATTTAAAATAAAAGTAATAATAATGATAATGGTAATAGTAAATAAATAAATAAATAATAACTCGAACGTAACGAAGTTTATTGCAAATACTTCAGGAATGCCTATTCATTGCATTGCATATCCATTTTGTTGTAAGTGTTGTAAGTTTTACAGATTACTAAAAAATGGTAACCTGTGATTTTTAGTAAATTACACAGTACGAAAAAATAAATATATGAAATAAAGACTGCATATATGTGTTTAGTTATATTATGATAGCTATTAATAAATTAATAATTAAAATTTGCTTAAAAAGTTCATTTTATAATTATGATTTATTTTATATGCAGTAATAAAATAAAATAAAATATACATACATGAATTCTCTAAACAATTAAAAAATAATATCACGTATTCTGAAATGCAGTTATGCAGTTTCTTTCCTTTTTTTTATACTTATACTACAGATTTGTTATGAAGATACCATATTAATGGTGTGTTATGGAATACAAATTTATAAACAAGAAAGAAAATTATGATGTCCGCATAGAGTATTCAGTCCAACTGTACGGACTGGCTGCATTGTTTAAATTTAAAGCACTTTAGCTGCTTAATCCTACGAAGGACAGACAAAAATACAGGCAGATAGACTAAATGAATTCATAATCATTTTTTTAACTGTTAAAAACACTTAAAACAAACAGAAATATCATTCCAGCAATTCTTATTTATAACGTTTAATGTATCTGAATATTTTAGTATATCCTTGTAAATTCTAACGAAAAGTATACAATATTCTACAAAAATCATTTTATTTAGTATATAAACAATTCATATCAATATTATTTTGATTTGTGCTGCAGAATGTTACTTAATTATGATATATAAACATAATACATCTAATAATACGCAATGTATTGACAGTCTTTAGGACGCCCCTGTGCACAAACCCAGTTGTTCTATTAACACCATTCTAAATGAATAACATTCATAATCAACCTAAATAACGTATATCATTTCGAAGAAATTCTGAAAATATTTATGGATGCTGAAAGCGGATAGACAGATAAATAGAGTGACGAATAGAGTTACTGTTTGACATTATTAGAAAGTGTAAAAAAACAATTAATGGAAACAGAAGAACAATTAAACCATTTTAATCAATCTCAAATAATAGCCCGTAATGCAACTGTTTTTTTTTTCTTTGTGTCCCTTCAAATCTTAATAAAGATAATTTAATATATCGTAGAAGTTTGTGCAAAGAACGCAATGCTTAAAATATTTTGATTGTACTGTACACAAACTAGTGGTGGCATTTACTCTATTTTCAAAAGGGAGCATCCGATATTAAACTACAATAAAATAAACAAATTCAAGAAATTCCATGAAAATTTACGGGAGTTGGAGCCCGGACAGGCAGACAAATCAAAGTCATAAACAACTTTTATTTTTTTTTTGCAAAATTACTTTTTTTTTTTAAATCTCCTTAAAAACCTATGTTTAACAAACAAACAAGGAATTTTAAGTTTTAAAACTCCTTAACTCGTTAAAGTTTATGTAAAAAGTAATCTTCAAGTAATATTAAAATTTCGTAGATATTACATTTATAAGCTGACAGTTTTAAAATCCAGTTTAAGAAAGAAAATGAGAAACTGTATACTTGACAACATAATTTGAGGCATATATTATCTGATTATATTTTATAACTGGTTCTTCAGCAATTGTTCTTTTGAAACATTTCTGAAATATTAAAGCGCACTAGACACTGGCATATTAAGACTGAATTTAATAGTTATATATAATTCGGATTACTCATTGAAAATTAAACGAAAAATCGTAAATAAATTCAGTTTTTATCTATAAAAGTTGGATAATCTTTATATATATATTTAGATATTTCTGAAATCCGAAAAACTACATAAATATATTAAGACAAGAAAAATATTTTACCAGTGTTAGTACATGCTATAATAACAAACACATTTTTCTTTTCCTTTTGCAACATCTTTTAATTATTCATATATTTAATTTGTCTAATGAATAGCAGAAGAAATGCATTAAAAATGTGTGTTTCTAAACATAATTTTAATATTGATGTTTTAATTATATTAAATTTTCAGGATCCATTTGAATTTATATTCAATTACTAGGAAATATGGTATTAAAAATATAATATTAGAAATATAATATTAAGATATTAGAGCCAGAATAATAATAATAAAAATATGCTATTTAATTAATTAGCTAATTTATTTTCTCTCTATATATTTAAATGACAAAAGAAAATCTAATTTATTTGGTAGTAAAACTTTATTTTAAAGAAATAAACATTCATAATTTACGTTAACACCTTAAAAAAGTAGATGAAATAGGTAATTTTTTTTCTCCCCTCAGAGAGAGTAGCATATTTACATTGCGTTAATAATATGTGATTAGTTATTTCCATGCACGCATAAATTATATGTGTGTTTATTCCAAATGAAAAGTTTTGAAGTTTAAAATTGGAAAATGACAGTTTCCTAAATAGTGCATTTAACATCTGTATTGGTTTGTATGTTTTACCTCCAGGTGATTCTTTTCCCAAAGATATATTGAGCATATAAAACATTTTAAACTACTTCTGACAGTGTTTTCTAAATTCAAAAAAGGAAAGAAAAAGCAATATGTGTAGTTAGATAACAAACAACTTAATCTATGAAATAACACTTTTTTCTTTTTCCATTTTACTTTAAGAACAGCTGAAAATGCTCTCACTGTCATAACACAGACAAAATCGAAATTCGTTTTATGATATTGATGCAGTGTCTTATTGTATTTTAAAAGTAAGAATGTAATTTTAAATATATACAAAAGGTAATTTCCTTTGCTTAATAAATAAAGGATTATTTATACAACCTTTTATTGAAATAACAATTTATTGAAAATGAGAAAGGCCAGACTATTTTGAAATTCTACAAAAATTATTAAATCTCTTGTAATACTTGTTAAAATTTATTAATATATAACGCTTCCAAAACACGTCTATTTATGTGTTACAGTAAATGTGTTTACCAATGTATATCTATAAAACATGAAAAATATGCATACGTTAATAATAATATTCATAAAAGTTCATACAATGAATTATAGCAGCGTAGATTTATCAATATTTTCACGAAAAAAAGGTCAAGAATATTTGACTTAAAAATTACGTTTGTTAAAAAACGCGCAAAAAAAAAAAAAAAAAAAAGTTATTAATTACATTGTTTCGAATTTGTAAATAATAGCGGTTTGCTTTATGTCATTTCATTCAAAGAGGCTTAATGAGATTATAAAATGTTAATTTTCTGTAGTTCTAGGTTGCTTTGGCGTTAAAATAGCTCATTTCCCTTTAAAAACCGGTTAAGACTCTTTAGCGGGGCAGGTAAAGTACTTAGTGAAGAATTTGACAACTTTATCGCTTGTTGACGACCTTTTTATTGACCTTGGCGAGAAAATAGTTATTATTGATATACCGTTTATTTTAACTCTAAATCGATTATTCTCTGATATACTGGAAAATTTTCGAAATATGGGAGGCTACATAAAAGGATCGCATTCCGACCGTTCAGTTTAGTTTCACGAAAAGCATCTTGATGTAAAGAACACCTCGACTGAGCCTCTGTTGTTGATTAAGTACAGCTTACATGTTGTGTTATGCTAACAGTTTATGATGTAATTTTTATGTTTTCAGCTGCTATTTAAGCTGGGTTCTCTGGTGAAATTGAAGTTCATACTTGTTTGACTGATTAGTAATAATATGGAATATTTTGTAAATAAACTTTTAAGCCTCTGAAAGACCTATTATTCGCCGACACTTCACAAGACCCTGAGAGCACAACAATAAATTTATTTCCAATACCCAGGTAGCACATTATGGTATTTTCAACGTTGAACAAATGGCAATGCATTTACTTGAATTATCGTTTTCCCGTAACGTTAATAATCTGAAAATATGTCTCGTTGATTTCCTCATCTTTCAACGGTTGTTTTAATACATTTTACAACGTAAAAAAAAATTGTACGAAAACGCAATACTGTCGTTTTTTTATAACCTAAAAAAAAGTTGTAAAATGGTTGTTCAGAATCGCAATACTGTCGTGCTTTTTATATCAGTTTTAAACGGCTTTTCTTATGTCTTATAAACGTTGAAATCCAAGAAAAATAGCTATCTCCATATATCCATTGAATTTTTGTTTCTAAAATATTTCTAACAATTTTAAAAAGAAAAAAAAAAAGAAAAAAGAAAAAATTAAAATAAATGGAACATTCCTTTTTACTTAATTTTTAGACTTTTTTTATTACTAATTTTATTACTTTTTTAATACTCAGTATACGAAAATATTAGATTCGTAAAAATTTTCAACTTCCGTTTTTCGAGGAAAGCTAAATTTCATAGCACATACAACTGCACAAAATATAATATGTGAGACAACCAATATAAAAACGAATGCTGAATTAGTTAAGAGTGTGTATCAGCCGACAGGTGATGCTCTCATTACTCACTTTCAGAGATTTTTACATGACATCTCAACATCAGTTAATTAAAATTGCTGCAAATTCTGTATATAAAACCTTTATTCTGAGAAGCTGTATAAAAATTTAGTGCATGTTAAATAACATTATATATAGATTATTTTTTCAGTAAATATGAAAAAAGTAAAATTTTACAAAAGTACAGTTTTAAAAAAGAGTATTAAATATTTAAAGTTAGATCGACCCCTGAAAATTTAAGACAAGAATTCAAACATAAAATTAAAGAAGAAAAAAAGAAACACTCACTTCATTACTTGAAAAATCTTGTTTAAATAAATACAGCATCCACAATTAGACGAGAACTCTGTAATTTTTAATATTATGCTAGCAGGTAGACACACCCAAAACCAAAGAATATTATAACTTTGAGCTTTTAAGGGAATTTACCAGCTAGCAAGTTGTTTAGAAATTACGTAAAATGCCAGAAAACTTTCGTACCATTTTAACAGGAAAGCGATATTCATCTTCTTTCACATCACATTCACTTTCAAAATGGCATACGCGTCGTATCGTAAGACGCTTTTAAGGTTTGCCTTAATATACTTGGCGATTTCGCATGTAGAACGGGAGGGAGAAAGCGTAGAATATGAACACCTTCGTTAGCTATGGTTTCCGAAAGCCAAAGAACATTCTACTATACTTGTTAATATAATTGGCCGAAAGCTTCCCTTCTTATCATGTTAGAAGTTCTTTCGCAGCACACCATATCTTCTAAAACTCTAAAGAAAATTATATTATAACACTCACATCCCGCCAATTCACAATCGTGTATCGATATCAAGTTGAAGAGATTCAACGTCATTTGACAGAAATAATGACTTATAAAAAGCACCTATTAATTCGTTGAAAAAACATATTTTTTATTAGAATCAAAAAGGAAAACAAAAACTAATAAAATACCTATTTTAAAACGTCGAAAAAATAACAGAAAAAGTACAACCATAAAACAACGTTTGTTATAGGTTTTCTTTATTACTGAGTAAATATTCGAAATTGTTCAGTGAGAATATTGCGAAATAAAAACTATTTTTCAACGGACATAAAATAATGTAAGCAATTTTTCACTGTTCAGACTTATTTGCAACGCTATAACAACGTTATGTGTTACCTGGGATTATTATTTTAATGTCTTCAGATATTTTAAACATATATATATATACCGGGTGATCCAAAAGTCAGGACAAACCTTAAAAATGAATAATTCGAAAACGATTCAAGATACAAAGATGCGGTTTGCACCAGACGGATGGAAAAGAAACCGGGTTTTGTGTGGCAACAGATGGTGGTATAGTGTATTATTTGACCAAAAGATGATTTACAAATGAAAAAAAAAATGTTGACAACTTACAAGTCAGCTTAATTACAGTTAATTAGTACTACTACAGTAATTGTTCAATGTCCATCATTCAGCTGTGAGATGATTCACCACGTCATTCACAGCATTTAGTAGCATTTCTTGCGTTATGACAGACACATTTTGGCGGATGGCATCTTTCAGTGCTGCTAGTGATGCCGGTTGGTCGCGGTGCACTTTTGACTTCCAAGAATCCCCATAGCCAAATGTCGCAGGGTGTCAGATCGGGAGATCTCGGAGGCCATGTGTGATTAAAGTAGCGACTGAGAATGCGATATTTCGATGCATATAAGCTTCGACTACCATTACCTGCTGTAGTTGTTCCTTTTTATATCGTTAGTTGCTTTGCATAATCCTACATCAGAAATACGACAGCGCCATCTGTTGGTCGCTAACAGAACTATTTTTTTTCTTTGCCACACAAAACCCGGCTTCTTTTCCATCCGTTTGGTGCAAACCGTATCTTTGTATCTTGATTCGTTTTCGAATCATTCATTTTTAAAGTTTGTCCTGACTTTTGGATCACCCGGTATATATACTAACAAGTGTTGCACTTTTCGCTGGTCATTATATTTAAATTATTCAAGATTACATATACCTTATTAATATAAAAATCTCCTTATCTATATCTATATCTATACGAGTATGTATATATATATATATATATATATATATTAATTGAACTCGGTCAAAAACCTCACTCCTTTTTCTCCTCCAACCCGCCAAAGGACAGAGTGGGATTTAGAAAATCTCTTTATAGTGTATGCTGGGTATACATATTCAACCCATACATCGAAAAATTCAATTCCTAAGATAATTTAGACCAGAGTAATTATTGGAAGCGTGTTCTTTGTTCCCCTTGACCCTAAAGAAAAATCGCTTTATAGTTTGCGTTGGGTACACATGGGAGATACATATAACAAAAAAAAAAAATGTTTTCATGAGGTAATTTTAAAAAGAGCTATGATTGAAACGTGTTTTTTTTTTTTTTTTTTTTTTTTCGCACGCTACGAAGAGGAAAGGGAACAAATTTTGCAATAAAGTGCATTAGGCATACATACTCAATAAATACACCGAAAAAAAATCTTTCTGAGATAAATTAGAAGAGACTTACAATTTTCAACGTGTTCTTTACCCTCCCCCCACAACCGACTCCAAAAAGGAAGAGGGGACACTTCACAAAATTCCTTTATATTGCGTGTTGGATACACATAGAACACACAGATATCCTTGCTTGTCCTACGCAGATAATCTGGGACAGAGTTACGTTTGGTAAACTGCTTTTTGCCCCCCCTCCCAACCAACATAGGCAGGAAATATGATAAGAGCGATGGGAATATAGTTCACAGTGTGTTTATCATACAAATAACTAACCCACAAACAAAAATTAGTGAATGCAGCTCACATAAAGTAACCCAGGACAAAGTTAACGTTAGAAGGAGGCTCTCGAAACTGCCACGCCGTAATTACCCATCCTGTAAAAAAAGAAAATCCCAAAACGTCCAAAATTGGTGTTTCGAAATATAATTCGAAAGACGCACAGCAAATTTAATATTCTATGTGCCATTTTTTGATGAATTCTACTGTAAAATCCTGAATCTTAAAGCCCTCCCTGCCCCTCAATAAATAAATAAATAAATAAATAAATAAAATAAATAAAATAGTTTTCCATAGATAATTTTTTCAACGTGAAGCAATTTTCAGACGAGTTATGTTCTCAAACGTGTTTTTGCCATCCGCTATCCCAGTAGGGAAAAGGAGAATGTTGAAAAATGTATGTATGTCAGGACTCTTGAATTAACCTTCACACAAAATTCGTGACCCAGTCCCACAGGGAATCCATACATCAGTGTTAACTCAGTGGGTGATGTATACTTTTTATATCTATAGATGTAGGTTTATGAATGCCCCTCTCACTCCCCCTTAGTGCTAAACTTGTAAAATTCCAAACATTTGTTTTTAGATATTTGTGTTTGATATATTTAAAAGTAAAAATGTATTGTTATATTTTAAAGAAAAATAAAACAGATATGCGTTTAATTCCTTGATATGTGAAGGATTATACAAAATCACTTTTTTTTTCCCCATGTGAATTCATCTTTTGCCAACTCTCCCCCCTTGGGGGGTGGCGAATACCTAAAATTGCATAAATTAGTTTAAGTTTTTTTTTTTTTTTTTTTTTTCAGTCTTTATTCAAAAGCAAAATTTATACGGATATTTATGCATATTTTTATTTGAGATATAACGAGGTTATGTGAAATCCCGTGTTGAGCATGCAAAATTACGGTTTGCCCCTTTTAACCCCTTTTGGTACTGAATTCTAAAATTCCGGAAATTAGTTTTTATGTATTTCTGTTAGCTATATTTCAAAGCAAATATATCAAGTATATTTGTTTCTTTGTTTGAGATATAAAATATTATGTAAAACCAGGCTTTGCGCATGTTATATTACGTTTTACCACCTCTCCCTCTTTGTAGCCGAATTTCTAAAATTACAAATATTAATTTTTATGTATTTATATTATCTATATTTTAAAGTAAAACTTTTTCATTTATCTGTATTATTTTTTTAGATATATACGATTTTGTAAAACCATATTTAGCCCAACTCCCCACTTGAGGAGGCAGTTTTGTAAAATTTCCACAATTTAGCAGTATCTAGTATCTAGCAATTAGTTTTATAAATGTATAGTGTTTCTTTACGTCACAGAAGGAATTTTTTCACTAAGTTTCATGATTCTAGATACAGGTATTTGGAATGGGTGATGAGGAATCAGTCAGTCCACCACTCACACATTAACAAACTCAGGACAGATGATTATATATATATAGTTTGGAAAATTATTATTTATAACAATTGAATTCTTAAACAAATTAAATGAAATGCGCCATGAATAGGTAATCAAACGCTTTATAAATACCAGAATACATACAAATAACAGCTTTTATTATCGTGTGATAAAGAAAATGAAACTCTAAAAATGTATTTGTAATTCAGCTGATTTTCTTTCATTCTTTCATTCTTTTTTTTCCCCTTTCTCTAAGGATTGTCAGGCTATTACATGTAAAACATAATCCATTTTAACTATTCAAAAACAGTTCCTTAAAAAGAATTATAATAAAAGAAATTTTCAAATAATTTACATGAGATAAATAAATAAACTTATATATGTATATACTTTTATTTCAAACACTCTTTGAATAAAAAATGATATTCAAAAGGAAAATATAGTATGAAACAAGCTTTGTTTAATCTTAAAATTCAATGCATGTATTAGCTTTTATATATCGCCTTTGTGTATGCCGCCTTTTTTTTTTTCTTAAATTTTATGTTTATGATAGAATCTTACCCCTCATACACCACGCATAGAGCACACTTTCGTTTTATAGAAGTTCTCACAAATTTTATATGTATTACGGCCTATAAAGTAGTTTTAAAAAATGTATTATTGATAGGATTAATTGAGGCAAGTGTCAGAACACTTTTGTCATTGTTTGACTTTTATTTGATTTTACTCAGTTATCATTATACCTACATTTCTCAACATTTTTAAGTATAAATTATAACTCATAAGCTTTTAAAAAGTTTGATATTTTTATGAATTAACAATTCGCTAAATGAGAGATAAATTTCAGTTTCATAGTTCTACATTTTCATTGTTTGTCGCAAGTGTAACAGGACAGCTACACCCATTTTCAGTACATTAAGTGATGAGTAACTTGAGTGTCAGATGAAGAAAACTTTTATGAATTCGACACTTTTTGAATTATAAAATAACTTAACTCGATACAGTGTTGAGAAATTTTATGCATGCTACGAAAAAAAATAATAATAATAATTAATAAATAATAAAATCAGATTATTAGGTTTCATTAAAAAACAAACGACAAAATTGGAGAAGAAAAAAAATATATAAATGATACTTGAAGAAAGTGGGTCTATTCTAGTGCGATACTATATATATAATAAACAACAACAAAAAAAAAAGAGTCGAAAACTTATTTTAGTTTAAATGCTAGTTTTTGATTGTGCTTATTGATTGGATCACACTAGAATGGCCCACTTAGTTATACTTTTCCAACATTTAACATTTACAAGGTAATTGCAACCATGGGTGACAAACCAAAGTGCTTAACTCATCGAACAAATATGAAGTTATATTCAAAATCCATATATAAGATTAACAAAAACTGTTTCTTTTACGTAACTATAAAAGTAGTAACAAAACTTCGAATTTTGAGATCACTCTATCGAAGAGAGAAATGTAAGCAATTTTTCAAAATCCTCAATCTCTCACTAATTCTAAATCATATATATATATACATTAAGACTGATTATAGCAATGAAATGTTCATACATCGAAATGTGATGTTATTACGTCAAGTCTCAGCATATCCTTTGAGATCTAATCCGACTTTACAATTACCCCGTTGTTACACTTAACCCACTCCTTTATACAGCAATCTTCGCATATAACGCGCTCAAGTTAAACGTAAATTCCTACAACGCGACGGTAAAACTGCGATTATTACTCATACAACGCAATAAAAAGTTCCATATAACACATCAGATAAATAAAACATTTTCTCTCAATGTAAATAAATTTTAAGTCTTTGTTATTTAAAATTATTTCTCAGTTAAATATATAGATTAATCGAATATGTTAATTCTTTATATATATTTTCATTAAAATTTAAAAATGTATAATTATGTTCAGAAAAAGTGTTATAAATCACTAATATATTCCCACCAACGGTAAATAAAACTAATATTAGCCATAAAATGTGTATATATATATATATATATATACATACATATATATATATATATATATATATATATATATATATATATAAATAATAGATAACGTAATAAAATTTAATCTTAAAATTTAGCAATTAATAGAACTAAAACAATAACAGCACACTAAAATATAGAACTGAATTTAACATAGAGGAAAGAATGATACAAAAAGTTGCGATATAGATAAGGAACCAATGAGTTACCATATTAACTTAAAATACTTACGCAACCACATGAAACTTTAAAAAATTATGCATAAATACTTTTAAATTTAATAATAATTGTCAAAACTCATTTATGCACAAACAAAATACTTTTAAATTTAATAATAATTGTCAAAACACATTTATGCACAAACAAACTACTAAAGGAATATCCCAATTTTGAACTTAGATAAAACAGTTCTACATCAAAGAGCCATTAAATGCATAGATCCACAAAAAGCCAAACATTGTATATGATTAACAATTAAAATAATACACATCAGAAAAAGCGCCATTGCAGCTGTAATCAAAGTGCATGTAAACTTTTAGAATATTGATGGTAAGCCAAATTGGCAAACAAACGTATATATATATAATAATATATACATTAATATATAAACAAGATTTTAAATAAATGAAAAAACTGTTTATATTAAACAAAATACATTTAAATTTTATGCGCATAAGCAGCAGATAGAATTTAAATACAAATATAAATAATAGATAACGTAATAAAAATTAATCTTAAAATTTAGCAATTAATAGAACTAAAACAATAACAGCACACTAAAATATAGAACTGAATTTAACATAGAGGAAAGAATGACACAAAAAGTTGCGATATAGATAAGGAACCAATGAGTTACCATATTAACTTAAAATACTTACGCAACCACATGAAACTTTAAAAAATTATGCATAAATACTTTTAAATTTAATAATAATTGTCAAAACTCATTTATGCACAAACAAAATACTTTTAAATTTAATAATAATTGTCAAAACTCATTTATGCACAAACAAACTACTAAAGGAATATCCCAATTTTGAACTTAGATAAAACAGTTCTACATCAAAGAGCCATTAAATGCATAGATCCACAAAAAGCCAAACATTGTATATGATTAACAATTGAAATAATACACATCAGAAAAAGCGCCATTGCAGCTGTAATCAAAGTGCATGTAAACTTTTAGAATATTGATGGTAAGCCAAATTGGCAAACAAACGTATATATATAATAATATTATATACATTAATATATAAACAAGATTTTAAATAAATGAAAAACTGTTTATATTAAACAAAATACATTTAAATTTAATGCGCATAAGCAGCAGATAGAATTTAAATGCACATATAAATAATAGATAACGTAATAAAAATTAATCTTAAAATTTAGCAATTAATAGAACTAAAACAATAACAGCACACTAAAATATAGAACTGAATTTAACATAGAGGAAAGAATGACACAAAAAGTTGCGATATAGATAAGGAACCAATGAGTTACCATATTAACTTAAAATACTTACGCAACCACATGAAACTTTAAAAAATTAGGCATAAATACTTTTAAATTTAATAATAATTGTCAAAACTCATTTATGCACAAACAAAATTCTTTTAAATTTAATAATAATTGTCAAATCTCATTTATGCACAAACAAACTACTGAAGGAATATCCCAATTTTGAACTTAGATAAAACAGTTCTACATCAAAGAGCCATTAAATGCATAGATCCACAAAAAGCCAAACATTGTATATGATTAACAATTGAAATAATACACATCAGAAAAAGCGCCATTGCAGCTGTAATCAAAGTGCATGTAAACTTTTAGAATGTTGATGGTAAGCCAAATTGGCTAACAAACGTATATATATATAATAATATATACATTAATATATAAACAAGATTTTAAATAAATGAAAAAACTGTTTATATTAAACAAAATACATTTAAATTTAATGCGCATAAGCAGCAGATAGAATTTAAATACAAATATAAATAATAGATAACGTAATAAAAATTAATCTTAAAATTTAGCAATTAATAGAACTAAAACAATAACAGCACACTAAAATATAGAACTGAATTTAACATAGAGGAAAGAATGACACAAAAAGTTGCGATATAGATAAGGACCAATGAGTTACCATATTAACTTAAAATACTTACGCAACCACATGAAACTTTAAAAAATTAGGCATAAATACTTTTAAATTTAATAATAATTGTCAAAACTCATTTATGCACAAACAAAATTCTTTTAAATTTAATAATAATTGTCAAATCTCATTTATGCACAAACAAACTACTGAAGGAATATCCCAATTTTGAACTTAGATAAAACAGTTCTACATCAAAGAGCCATTAAATGCATAGATCCACAAAAAGCCAAACATTGTATATGATTAACAATTGAAATAATACACATCAGAAAAAGCGCCATTGCAGCTGTAATCAAAGTGCATGTAAACTTTTAGAATATTGATGGTAAGCCAAATTGGCAAACAAACGTATATATATATAATAATATATACATTAATATATAAACAAGATTTTAAATAAATGAAAAAACTGTTTATATTAAACAAAATACATTTAAATTTAATGCGCATAAGCAGCAGATAGAATTTAAATACAAATATAAATAATAGATAACGTAATAAAAATTAATCTTAAAATTTAGCAATTAATAGAACTAAAACAATAACAGCACACTAAAATATAGAACTGAATTTAACATAGAGGAAAGAATGACACAAAAAGTTGCGATATAGATAAGGAACCAATGAGTTACCATATTAACTTAAAATACTTACGCAACCACATGAAACTTTAAAAAATTATGCATAAATACTTTTAAATTTAATAATAATTGTCAAAACTCATTTATGCACAAACAAAATACTTTTAAATTTAATAATAATTGTCAAAACTCATTTATGCACAAACAAACTACTAAAGGAATATCCCAATTTTGAACTTAGATAAAACAGTTCTACATCAAAGAGCCATTAAATGCATAGATCCACAAAAAGCCAAACATTGTATATGATTAACAATTGAAATAATACACATCAGAAAAAGCGCCATTGCAGTTGTAATCAAAGTGCATGTAAACTTTTAGAATATTGATGGTAAGCCAAATTGGCAAACAAACGTATATATATAATAATAATATATACATTAATATATAAACAAGATTTTAAATAAATGAAAAAACTGTTTATATTAAACAAAATACATTTAAATTTAATGCGCATAAGCAGCAGATAGAATTTAAATGCAAATATAAATAATAGATAACGTAATAAAATTTAATCTTAAAATTTAGCAATTAATAGAACTAAAAAAATAACAGCACACTAAAATATAGAACTGAATTTAACATAGAGGAAAGAATGACACAAAAAGTTGCGATATAGATAAGGAACCAATGAGTTACCATATTAACTTAAAATACTTACGCAACCACGTGAAACTTTAAAAAATTATGCATAAATACTTTTAAATTTAATAATAATTGTCAAAACTCATTTATGCACAAACAAAATACTTTTAAATTTAATAATAATTGTCAAAACTCATTTATGCACAAACAAAATACTAAAGGAATATCCCAATTTTGAACTTAGATAAAACAGTTCTACATCAGAGAGCCATTAAATGCATAGATCCACAAAAAGCCAAACATTGTATATGATTAACAATTGAAATAATACACATCAGAAAAAGCGCCATTGCAGCTGTAATCAAAGTGCATGTAAACTTTTAGAATATTGATGGTAAGCCAAATTGGCAAACAAACGTATATATATAATAATATTATATACATTAATATATAAACAAGATTTTAAATAAATGAAAAACTGTTTATATTAAACAAAATACATTTAAATTTAATGCGCATAAGCAGCAGATAGAATTTAAATGCACATATAAATAATAGATAACGTAATAAAAATTAATCTTAAAATTTAGCAATTAATAGAACTAAAACAATAACAGCACACTAAAATATAGAACTGAATTTAACATAGAGGAAAGAATGACACAAAAATTTGCGATATAGATAAGGAACCAATGAGTTACCATATTAACTTAAAATACTTACGCAACCACATGAAACTTTAAAAAATTAGGCATAAATACTTTTAAATTTAATAATAATTGTCAAAACTCATTTATGCACAAACAAAATTCTTTTAAATTTAATAATAATTGTCAAATCTTATTTATGCACAAACAAACTACTGAAGGAATATCCCAATTTTGAACTTAGATAAAACAGTTCTACATCAAAGAGCCATTAAATGCATAGATCCACAAAAAGCCAAACATTGTATATGATTAACAATTGAAATAATACACATCAGAAAAAGCGCCATTGCAGCTGTAATCAAAGTGCATGTAAACTTTTAGAATATTGATGGTAAGCCAAATTGGCAAACAAACGTATATATATATAATAATATATACATTAATATATAAACAAGATTTTAAATAAATGAAAAAACTGTTTATATTAAACAAAATACATTTAAATTTAATGCGCATAAGCAGCAGATAGAATTTAAATACAAATATAAATAATAGATAACGTAATAAAAATTAATCTTAAAATTTAGCAATTAATAGAACTAAAACAATAACAGCACACTAAAATATAGAACTGAATTTAACATAGAGGAAAGAATGACACAAAAAGTTGCGATATAGATAAGGAACCAATGAGTTACCATATTAACTTAAAATACTTACGCAACCACATGAAACTTTAAAAAATTATGCATAAATACTTTTAAATTTAATAATATTTGTCAAAACTCATTTATGCACAAACAAAATACTTTTAAATTTAATAATAATTGTCAAAACTCATTTATGCACAAACAAACTGCTAAAGGAATATCCCAATTTTGAACTTAGATAAAACAGTTCTACATCAAAGAGCCATTAAATGCATAGATCCACAAAAAGCCAAACATTGTATATGATTAACAATTGAAATAATACACATCAGAAAAAGCGCCATTGCCGCTGTAATCAAAGTGGATGTAAACTTTTAGAATATTGATGGTAAGCCAAATTGGCAAACAAAAGTATATATATAATAATATTATATACATTAATATATAAACAAAATTTTAAATAAATGAAAAAACTGTTTATATTAAACAAAATACATTTAAATTTAATGCGCATAAGCAGCAGATAGAATTTAAATGCACATATAAATAATAGATAACGTAATAAAAATTAATCTTAAAATTTAGCAATTAATAGAACTAAAACAATAACAGCACACTAAAATATAGAACTGAATTTAACATAGAGGAAAGAATGACACAAAAAGTTGCGATATAGATAAGGAACCAATGAGTTACCATATTAACTTAAAATACTTACGCAACCACATGAAACTTTAAAAAATTATGCATAAATACTTTTAAATTTAATAATAATTGTCAAAACTCATTTATGCACAAACAAAATACTTTTAAATTTAATAATAATTGTCAAAACTCATTTATGCACAAACAAACTACTAAAGGAATATCCCAATTTTGAACTTAGATAAAACAGTTCTACATCAAAGAGCCATTAAATGCATAGATCCACAAAAAGCCAAACATTGTATATGATTAACAATTGAAATAATACGCATCAGAAAAAGCGCCATTGCAGCTGTAATCAAAGTGCATGTAAACTTTTAGAATATTGATGGTAAGCCAAATTGGCAAACAAACGTATATATATATAATAATATATACATTAATATATAAACAAGATTTAAATAAATGAAAAAACTGTTTATATTAAACAAAATACATTTAAATGTAATGCGCATAAGCAGCAGATAGAATTTAAATGCAAATATAAATAATAGATAACGTAATAAAATTTAATCTTAAAATTTAGCAATTAATAGAACTAAAACAATAACAGCACACTAAAATATAGAACTGAATTTAACATAGAGGAAAGAATGACACAAAAAGTTGCGATATAGATAAGGAACCAATGAGTTACCATATTAATTTAAAATACTTACGCAACCACATGAAACTTAAAAAAATTATGCATAAATACTTTTAAATTTAATAATTATTGTCAAAACTCATTTATGCACAAACAAAATACTTTTAAATTTAATAATAATTGTCAAAACTCATTTATGCACAAACAAACTACTAAAGGAATATCCCAATTTTGAACTTAGATAAAACAGTTCTACATCAAAGAGCCATTAAATGCATAGATCCACAAAAAGCCAAACATTGTATATGATTAACAATTGAAATAATACACATCAGAAAAAGCGCCATTGCAGTTGTAATCAAAGTGCATGTAAACTTTTAGAATATTGATGGTAAGCCAAATTGGCAAACAAACGTATATATATAATAATAATATATACATTATTATATAAACAAGATTTTAAATAAATGAAAAAACTGTTTATATTAAACAAAATACATTTAATTTAATGCGCATAAGCAGCAGATAGAATTTAAATGCAAATATAAATAATAGATAACGTAATAAAATTTAATCTTAAAATTTAGCAATTAATAGAACTAAAAAAATAACAGCACACTAAAATATAGAACTGAATTTAACATAGAGGAAAGAATAACACAAAAAGTTGCGATATAGATAAAGAACCAATGAGTTACCATATTAACTTAAAATACTTACGCAACCACATGAAACTTTAAAAAATTATGCATAAATACTTTTAAATTTAATAATAATTGTCAAAACTCATTTATGCACAAACAAAATACTTTTAAATTTAATAATAATTGTCAAAACTCATTTATGCACAAACAAAATACTTTTAAATTTAATAATAATTGTCAAAACTCATTTATGCACAAACAAACTACTAAAGGAATATCCCAATTTTGAACTTAGATAAAACAGTTCTACATCAAAGAGCCATTAAATGCATAGATCCACAAAAAGCCAAACATTGTATATGATTAACAATTGAAATAATACACATCAGAAAAAGCGCCATTGCAGCTGTAATCAAAGTGCATGTAAACTTTTAGAATATTGATGGTAAGCCAAATTGGCAAACAAACGTATATATATAATAATATTATATACATTAATATATAAACAAGATTTTAAATAAATGAAAAAACTGTTTATATTAAACAAAATACATTTAAATTTAATGCGCATAAGCCGCAGATAGAATTTAAATGCACATATAAATAATAGATAACGTAATAAAAATTAATCTTAAAATTTAGCAATTAATAGAACTAAAACAATAACAGCACACTAAAATATAGAACTGAATTTAACATAGAGGAAAGAATGACACAAAAAGTTGCGATATAGATAAGGGACCAATGAGTTACCATATTAACTTAAAATACTTACGCAACCACATGAAACTTTAAAAAATTAGGCATAAATACTTTTAAATTTAATAATAATTGTCAAAACTCATTTATGCACAAACAAAATACTTTTAAATTTAATAATAATTGTCAAAACTCATTTATGCACAAACAAACTACTGAAGGAATATCCCAATTTTGAACTTAGATAAAACAATTCTACATCAAAGAGCCATTAAATGCATAGATCCACAAAAAGCCAAACATTGTATATGATTAACAATTGAAATAATACACATCAGAAAAAGCGCCATTGCAGCTGTAATCAAAGTGCATGTAAACTTTTAGAATATTGATGGTAAGCCAAATTGGCAAACAAACGTATATATATATAATAATATATACATTAATATATAAACAAGATTTTAAATAAATGAAAAAACTGTTTATATTAAACAAAATACGTTTAAATTTAATGCGCATAAGCAGCAGATAGAATTTAAATACAAATATAAATAATAGATATCGTAATAAAAATTAATCTTAAAATTTAGCAATTAATAGAACTAAAACAATAACAGCACACTAAAATATAGAACTGAATTTAACATAGAGGAAAGAATGACACAAAAAGTTGCGATATAGATAAGGAACCAATGAGTTACCATATTAACTTAAAATACTTACGCAACCACATGAAACTTTAAAAAATTATGCATAAATACTTTTAAATTTAATAATAATTGTCAAAACTCATTTATGCACAAACAAAATACTTTTAAATTTAATAATAATTGTCAAAACTCATTTATGCACAAACAAACTACTAAAGGAATATCCCAATTTTGAACTTAGATAAAACAGTTCTACATCAAAGAGCCATTAAATGCATAGATCCACAAAAAGCCAAACATTGTATATGATTAACAATTGAAATAATACGCATCAGAAAAAGCGCCATTGCAGCTGTAATCAAAGTGCATGTAAACTTTTAGAATATTGATGGTAAGCCAAATTGGCAAACAAACGTATATATATATAATAATATATACATTAATATATAAACAAGATTTAAATAAATGAAAAAACTGTTTATATTAAACAAAATACATTTAAATGTAATGCGCATAAGCAGCAGATAGAATTTAAATGCAAATATAAATAATAGATAACGTAATAAAATTTAATCTTAAAATTTAGCAATTAATAGAACTAAAACAATAACAGCACACTAAAATATAGAACTGAATTTAACATAGAGGAAAGAATGACACAAAAAGTTGCGATATAGATAAGGAACCAATGAGTTAACATATTAATTTAAAATACTTACGCAACCACATGAAACTTAAAAAAATTATGCATAAATACTTTTAAATTTAATAATTATTGTCAAAACTCATTTATGCACAAACAAAATACTTTTAAATTTAATAATAATTGTCAAAACTCATTTATGCACAAACAAACTACTAAAGGAATATCCCAATTTTGAACTTAGATAAAACAGTTCTACATCAAAGAGCCATTAAATGCATAGATCCACAAAAAGCCAAACATTGTATATGATTAACAATTGAAATAATACACATCAGAAAAAGCGCCATTGCAGTTGTAATCAAAGTGCATGTAAACTTTTAGAATATTGATGGTAAGCCAAATTGGCAAACAAACGTATATATATAATAATAATATATACATTATTATATAAACAAGATTTTAAATAAATGAAAAAACTGTTTATATTAAACAAAATACATTTAATTTAATGCGCATAAGCAGCAGATAGAATTTAAATGCAAATATAAATAATAGATAACGTAATAAAATTTAATCTTAAAATTTAGCAATTAATAGAACTAAAAAAATAACAGCACACTAAAATATAGAACTGAATTTAACATAGAGGAAAGAATGACACAAAAAGTTGCGATATAGATAAAGAACCAATGAGTTACCATATTAACTTAAAATACTTACGCAACCACATGAAACTTTAAAAAATTATGCATAAATACTTTTAAATTTAATAATAATTGTCAAAACTCATTTATGCACAAACAAAATACTTTTAAATTTAATAATAATTGTCAAAACTCATTTATGCACAAACAAAATACTTTTAAATTTAATAATAATTGTCAAAACTCATTTATGCACAAACAAACTACTAAAGGAATATCCCAATTTTGAACTTAGATAAAACAGTTCTACATCAAAGAGCCATTAAATGCATAGATCCACAAAAAGCCAAACATTGTATATGATTAACAATTGAAATAATACACATCAGAAAAAGCGCCATTGCAGCTGTAATCAAAGTGCATGTAAACTTTTAGAATATTGATGGTAAGCCAAATTGGCAAACAAACGTATATATATAATAATATTATATACATTAATATATAAACAAGATTTTAAATAAATGAAAAAACTGTTTATATTAAACAAAATACATTTAAATTTAATGCGCATAAGCCGCAGATAGAATTTAAATGCACATATAAATAATAGATAACGTAATAAAAATTAATCTTAAAATTTAGCAATTAATAGAACTAAAACAATAACAGCACACTAAAATATAGAACTGAATTTAACATAGAGGAAAGAATGACACAAAAAGTTGCGATATAGATAAGGAACCAATGAGTTACCATATTAACTTAAAATACTTACGCAACCACATGAAACTTTAAAAAATTAGGCATAAATACTTTTAAATTTAATAATAATTGTCAAAACTCATTTATGCACAAACAAAATACTTTTAAATTTAATAATAATTGTCAAAACTCATTTATGCACAAACAAACTACTGAAGGAATATCCCAATTTTGAACTTAGATAAAACAATTCTACATCAAAGAGCCATTAAATGCATAGATCCACAAAAAGCCAAACATTGTATATGATTAACAATTGAAATAATACACATCAGAAAAAGCGCCATTGCAGCTGTAATCAAAGTGCATGTAAACTTTTAGAATATTGATGGTAAGCCAAATTGGCAAACAAACGTATATATATATAATAATATATACATTAATATATAAACAAGATTTTAAATAAATGAAAAAACTGTTTATATTAAACAAAATACGTTTAAATTTAATGCGCATAAGCAGCAGATAGAATTTAAATACAAATATAAATAATAGATATCGTAATAAAAATTAATCTTAAAATTTAGCAATTAATAGAACTAAAACAATAACAGCACACTAAAATATAGAACTGAATTTAACATAGAGGAAAGAATGACACAAAAAGTTGCGATATAGATAAGGAACCAATGAGTTACCATATTAACTTAAAATACTTACGCAACCACATGAAACTTTAAAAAAATTTGCATAAATACTTTTAAATTTAATAATAATTGTCAAAACTCATTTATGCACAAACAAAATACTAAAGGAATATCCCAATTTTGAACTTAGATAAAACAGTTCTACATCAAAGAGCCATTAAATGCATAGATCCACAAAAAGCCAAACATTGTATATCATTAACAATTGAAATAATACACATCAGAAAAAGCGCCATTGCAGTTCTAATCAAAGTGCATGTAAACTTTTAGAATATTGATGGTAAGCCAAATTGGCAAACAAACGTATATATATAATAATAATATATACATTAATATATAAACAAGATTTTAAATAAATGAAAAAACTGTTTATATTAAACAAAATACATTTAAATTTAATGCGCATAAGCAGCAGATAGAATTTAAATGCAAATATAAGTAATAGATAACGTAATAAAATTTAATCTTAAAATTTAGCAATTAATAGAACTAAAAAAATAACAGCACACTAAAATATAGAACTGAATTTAACATAGAGGAAAGAATGACACAAAAAGTTGCGATATAGATAAGGAACCAATGAGTTACCATATTAACTTAAAATACTTACGCAACCACATGAAACTTTAAAAAATTATGCATAAATACTTTTAAATTTAATAATAATTGTCAAAACTCATTTATGCACAAACAAAATACTTTTAAATTTAATAATAATTTCAAAACTCATTTATGCACAAACAAACTACTAAAGGAATATCCCAATTTTGAACTTAGATAAAACAGTTCTACATCAAAGAGCCATTAAATGCATAGATCCACAAAAAGCCAAACATTGTATATGATTAACAATTGAAATAATACACATCAGAAAAAGCGCCATTGCAGCTGTAATCAAAGTGCATGTAAACTTTTAGAATATTGATGGTAAGCCAAATTGGCAAACAAACGTATATATATAATAATATTATATACATTAATATATAAACAAGATTTTAAATAAATGAAAAACTGTTTATATTAAACAAAATACATTTAAATTTAATGCGCATAAGCAGCAGATAGAATTTAAATGCACATATAAATAATAGATAACGTAAGAAAAATTAATCTTAAAATTTAGCAATTAATAGAACTAAAACAATAACAGCACACTAAAATATAGAACTGAATTTAACATAGAGGAAAGAATGACACAAAAAGTTGCGATATAGATAAGGAACCAATGAGTTACCATATTAACTTAAAATACTTACGCAACCACATGAAACTTTAAAAAATTAGGCATAAATACTTTTAAATTTAATAATAATTGTCAAAACTCATTTATGCACAAACAAAATACTTTTAAATTTAATAATAATTGTCAAAACTCATTTATGCACAAACAAAATACTTTTAAATTTAATAATAATTGTCAAAACTCATTTATGCACAAACAAACTACTGAAGGAATATCCCAATTTTGAACTTAGATAAAACAGTTCTACATCAAAGAGCCATTAAATGCATAGATCCACAAAAAGCCAAACATTGTATATGATTAACAATTGAAATAATACACATCAGAAAAAGCGCCATTGCAGCTGTAATCAAAGTGCATGTAAACTTTTAGAATATTGATGGTAAGCCAAATTGGCAAACAAACGTATATATATATATAATAATATATACATTAATATATAAACAAGATTTTAAATAAATGAAAAAACTGTTTATATTAAACAAATATATATATATATACACATATATACTAATCTTTTTATATTTCTGTTTATTTTTCGCTGTAGTTTTACTTGATATATAAGGTTTCTATTAGAGTATAATAAGATTTCCTGTAGTTTTTCTGCTAAAATTTATAACAGTGCATAGTTTCTGATTTTTTTTTCTTTTTTTTTGTTTCCTTAGAAAACCAAATTTATTTACTTACCTGTTGTCTATATATATGGACAGTGAAGCTGAAAATTTAAAAATTTTTTATATATATTTATATATAAGTTGGATAAGATCACAAGTATTAGACCCTGTACAAGTAGTGGGCATTTTAAAATTAAAACTTTGGAAACAATCTTCTAATTCCTATATAGCTTCTTCAAGAAACACTCATTGTTGATGTTATAATTATCTACTATCAATACCTCGAACTACAAATATTTCCACTCAGGAGTTTTAGAATACGATTTATTTAACTGAAAAAATTTTAACTTTCAGTATTTTTGCTTTTTCTCTTGTAGTTTTCAATAAGGAAATCATTTTATTTTTCTCTTCACCACTGCTTATTTTTTATTACTGTTTCATATCTTTTATTTCATGTGATTAAAATAAGTATGATGAATTCATTTATTGTGCTAAATTTTTGATTTTGCATTAACATATAATATTTTTATTGGTGTCCTATAGTGGTACCAAAATTTATCAGCATTGATCAGCAAATGGGTTGTCCCGTCAACTACTGACTGATTTGACTTTTAAGTACTTACCAGCTGTAGACTCAGCCTAGTAATACCCCATATTTAAAAGTCGGAAAGGAATGGGAGTAAAGCTACGCCTTGGGCGATTATGGACAGTCTGGTATTATCCCTAGAGATGATTCGCAGACACGCCATCACAACTTTGATCCTATATGGGGGGGGGGGGATGGCTCTCCTGTTAAAAAAAAAACAGAGGTATTCCTCTAGAAACACGGAGGACATTGAAATCATGACGGATTTTACATGCACCAACTTACATTACTATACACGACCTCTTTTGCCTGGAACTGAATAGAAATTTACTTCACTCGTCCGATAAGCACGTTTGGTGTTTTGGGAGTGAGGCCGATTGGCTGCAATGAGAGCCTAGGTATGAGGGAAAGTGCTCTACGGGGTATCTTTCAAAAGGAATTTTCCTTGCCTTTATTTACGTTGTTTTTCGGAGGAAACCATGGACACTTCAGAGCAACTAGGCCAACGAACGCAACCTGGGATCGAACCTGGCACCTTACGTCTACCACCTTTTAGCGCAGAACTTTCACCGCTGGTGGGCAGGACTATCTCGAAAAACTGTGAAGCGTTTCTGCTATTTTTTTTTTTTTTTTTTGGGTGGGGGGGGGTGAGGTTCTGTATTTTACTAATTCAAATTCAACGAGTTCATTTTCTATTGGAACACCATCAGTGAAACAACACTATCTGTGGTCAATATTTAAAGGGTTGTGCCCCTCTTGACTATTGCACGAGGGTCCGAGGGATTCACGTTACCTTGCCCTGATTAATATTTTTTGATTTGTCAAATGTTCAATCTTGTGCGGAAGTCTTTGTGGTACCGAAAAGGGAACATTTCCTGGAAAATCAAGTTTGTAATGCTATTTGTCGAAGCCATTCATAGGAAGGATTCAGAGCTGAATGCCAATAAACCCCTACATACTTGTATTTCGACGCACTCAACCTTTTTTTATCTTATTTGTTGAAAGCAGAATTATGGGCATTCAATGAAATTTTCACTCATGCATTATATAAATGTGAATCCTTTGTGTTATAGAAGTGTAGATGTTAAAACTGAGTGACTATACGAGGGTCCTAGGTCTTTTATTGCAAAATATCAACTTATCCTTTTCGAAAAATACTTAATGTCTCCAACAACGCTACATCTTTATTAGTCATGTGGCATCTTTTTCAACTTTCGAGCTTTTCAAGGATACAATTCTTTTAACTGCAGATAAGGGTTGCCCCGTTACAATGCCAACGCACGGATTGTAATCGTCACCTCAATGTATGTTCCCTTCAACGCGATTTCCTGTTACGTGGAACGTACCCCTCGCGTTATACAAGCCTACTATATTTAAATTGAGCAAAAATTAAGGAAATCAACGTACCTGATGCCAATGCTTAAATACATTTTCCCCGGTAGAATATCCTAACATTAGCGTTAAGGATTTGTTTATAGCTTCACTATTCTTAGGTAACAAAAATAATATGTGGATATTGATATACAATATCAGTTGTATTATGCGATTTTAATGCCTAGAAAATATTTTAAATATGTTTATATCTGCAGTATGTCATTGTGTGTTTGTTGTAAATATTTTTAGAGCATCATAAGCTATAATCATAAAAACAAACAAACAGACAATCTTTTTATTGCCTTATTGCCTTTTTTTTTTTTTTTTTTTTTTTTTTTGTGTGTGTGTGTGTGTAGCAATACAGGTGTACATGGTTTACAAAAATAAAGTTGACAAAAGTAGATTTGATAATTTTACCTGAATTATATGCTTATCGGTGGGCTGAAACTGAAACTAAAGCCAGTTTCTGTATCATGTAAAGATGTTTGTCAATACAGGGTGTTTACGGTCACAATTTAATACCTGTAGATATGAAATTCTGCGATGAAATGATAAACATATTGCAAAAGTTCCCATATAATTATATAAATAGGGAGGCAGCGCTACAAATAGGTCACATATTTCGTACCTTCTGATAATTATACCAATGTTTGTCGTTGTCCGACCGTCAGCTGCTCTAGTACCTGTGGGGACAGTAGTTAGGTGGAAGTCGTAAAAAATAAATAAATTTTAAAGTTATTTCATAGCAATCCAAACTTCTTATAGGGGGATATTTCTATAATAGACAGTAAAATAATAAACGTCAGGAACTTTCGAAATGGTGGATTATACGTCAGTCGCGAGTTTGATCCTGCAAAAAATCTTAAAAATAAAGTTATTTCACACCTTTCAAAACTCATATATATGATTCTTTATATATCAGAGAATGGTAAAATAACAATCAACTGCTTAAGTAGTGGTGGAAAGACCGTCAGCTGAACCCATAAGTGTAACATGGCGTAGAAATTCTTAACGTGGTCGAGTACATTACATGGCAAAACTGATGACCTTTTCCCGTTAAACAAGAAGCTAGTCATAATATAATTATTATTAATGTTGAAAATATCACTTTCATACTGCAGTACTGTCAGAACGTGTTACTTTTTAACACTCTATCCTAGAAATAAAGATTGTGCTACTGTTTGCGTTACTTTTTTTTATGTTGCATTAATTTGATTTCTATTTTCCTTAATTTATTATTTAATAATCATAGTTCTATTATTATATATATATTTATATGTATATATTAAGAAATCGTTGAAAAGTTGTATGATAACACTCTTCCAAAAGCAATCTTTTTTTTTTTTTTTTTTTTTTTTTTTTTTTTTTTTTGAGTTGCAATATTATAATTTCATATTTGACAACACTTCTAAATTATTCTAATTTATCATAAAGTATTATTAGTAAATAATGAATACGGTTGCAGAAATAGAGGAGAAAATTCTAAATTTACGCGATTTAAGATAAAAAATATATACCTGATTTTTACATGCTAGTGAAGAATTTTTATACGAGGTTTATTTATTTATTAACTAAACCAACCAAAAATGCGTATAACATAGCAATGTTATCAAATTATAAAAAAAAAAAAAAAAAAATCCATGATGGGGATGGTAAGAATAAATTCCATATCAATCAATTACACACCTGCCGGCCGACATTTCTAATTCATTCCGAAAAAGTGATTGTACTCAACATCACCCCCACTTTTTTTTTCATTGGATAATTAGCAAACGGTATTTTTTACAGCAATTTTTATTTCTTATTTATTTTTGGCATTTTCTTTTTTTCTTTCTTTTTTTTTTCTTTTTGTCTTATTTAAATGTTAAAATGGGGTTTTTATTATCCAGTTGAACTGAAAAATGCAACGTGTCCTGATTAATAAGTGCACCAATTCTTGGTAAAATTTAAAAATCCGGACGGCCACAATGCCAAACTACCAGCTTTGTATGTTTTAAACAAAAAGAAAAATGTCTGCACGTACATTAAATGTGACAGATAAAAGTCGGTAACAACACCGACATCTCTATCCAAAACAACTACTACTAAAAAAAGAAAAAAAAAAAAATCAGCTGTCGAACAGAATCTTCATGCAAATGACGCTCCAAAATTATGGAGCGTCATTTGCATATATCGTATTAAATTAATTTAATACGATATATGCAAAAACATTTCTGAAACTGTGATTTGAAAATCTTTATCTGTACCAAAAAAAAAAAAAAAAAAAAGAGGATTACAATTATATTTAAAAACCTCTATTTCATAACGGAATTTTAAAGATTCAAATAATTCAGATAATCTTGAGCTAAGTTCAGTGTCTTTTACAGACAGTTTTTTTCAATACTGCTATAATTTGATTTTGACTTTAAAGAAGTAGCTGAATCTTTAACAGAAACAAAACAAAAATAAAATAATATAGGCATAGCTCCGCCCTCATTTAAAACCCGTTTAATTTTAGATTTCAGGCTTCTTTGTATACTGTGTGTGTGAACATCTAAGCTTGAAAGTTACAAAATATTCTAAAAATAATCTAATTTTCCGTTTGCTTAGCCAAATTCCATAACTGTTACTGAACAATGTTTATTTAATCTTTCGAGGTTGTTCTACTGAATTGTTGCTAAGGGACGAAAGTAACAATGATAAAAATGACCCTTTACTTTACAAACTTACATTTTAAATATCGTATTCCAAACACTTAATAAATAATGTGTGTCTTACTTTTAGGCAAATTAAAGCACTCGGAAAATAGACTTAAATTTTATTATGAGAAACTGTTTATGCATGAGGATATTTCTGGAATAATATAAGTATAATCTTCAGTGAATGAAACACTAACAAAGTATCACATTTAATAAAAGTACAGTTTTGTGAAATGACTTTGATTTACTCACATAAAAAAAAAATAATAATAATAATAATAAATAATAAAAAAAAAAATAGAAAATCTAACTTCTAAACTTTCATTAATTTATTTATTTTAATTTATAATTGTTGCCAAAAAAATTAAACTTTAAATTTTACATCTGCTTTTAAAGATAGCACGCGATCTTGTTTTATATAAAAATTAAACCATTAAATTCATTTTTTTACTTATTTTTATTACATATTGCTCGCGCACTTCTTATATCCTAATTCAAATTTATTTAAACAAAAAAATTCTTTTCGATATCGCTTGTAACGGTACTGATTATTATTAATTTTCTTTTCTTTTTCTTTCAATAATAATAATTAAAAAAAAAAGATTTTGATGAAATTCTGGCAAAAGCAGAATTTAGTTTAGGACGGAGGACTATTTTTTTTTTTCTTTTTTCTAATTATAACATCGCTTTCAAATTATTCAATTATATTTTCGATAAATTTTAGATTTCAACAAATGTCCAACTATCGAAAACGACAAAACAAAAATCCCAGATTGAGACTAGTAAGACCTCAGTCCTTAAAAAAAAAAAAAAAAAAAAGAAAGAAAAAAAAAGTGGTGGTTGTAAAATAATATATATATATATATATGTGTGTGTGTGTGTGTGTGTGTGTGTGTGTGTATAAAAGTTATAAGCATATCTAACGCGCATGTACAAAACATGCATAAAAATACATCATTTATAGTTTAAGTATAGAATTTTCTTTTCTGTTACCACAGTCGTATTGTTTCCAGGTTTTATAGCCGACTGACTTCGCTAGGGTCCTAGGCCTGTAGGTGGAATGCCCTCCGTGGGGGTCTTCCTAAAAGGGTCCCATCCCGTACTTACGCGAGTTTCGGAAAAAATTACGGAAATCTCTAAACGGCTGTGTCGATGAGCGCGACTCAAGATTGAATCCGACACTTCTCATCTACCAGCTTTGCACTCAGAACCGCTAGTGCCCTGGTGGGTCTCCGAAACCGTATTCACAAATAACTAACAATGCTTTATGAAATCGAATAAATTAGAATACATTAGAAAAGTTTTCATGCATGGAATAATTATAATGTTGCCACTCTAAATCTTAAAAAAGGGGGAAAAATCCATTTCAAGGGGTGTTACCACAGACCTATTATAAAAGTGGACGGGGCAATGAACCTTTTCAGTGGCATAGATTACTCATAAAAAAGTCACGTGACTGCTTGAACTACAGGAAGCCAAACTGGCCAACATTGAAATTTTCTCGCTATGCTCTAAACTCTGCTTTCTCTTAGGCATATGATATCTTTCTTTTTTCTTTTAAAGTTCTTCATAATTTTTTATTTCACTTGAAAAGTTAGATATTTTTTAATCTAAGATGAATTTTATAGTAAGAAATAGTGATTATATGTACTTTAAAAGCTCTAGAAATTATGAAAATAAGGATTTTATTTCCCAGGTATGATTCTTTTTTATATTTTATTATTAAGTAATTATTTGTATAAAATGCTTATAATTGACATACTTAATTCTCTAAATTGAATTAGTATAAATATATTATACCTTATATCATTTGAAAAGTGCCCATGATTATTTATGGGAGTTAGAGCGAATATAGGCAAACCGAAGTCATAAATACTTTTGAACTTTGTTGGAAAGTGTTAACCCTTAACTGCTGTCATCGGTCTGACAGACCGCTCGCCATTTTCTAGCCATCATTAACACCCCTCAAAATAGCTAATGATCCTGGTCCTCTTTTCTACCTTCCTAAAACGATCGGCCAAGGTCACATTCCACTTGTCGTTCAGCGAACGGGGTTTCTTTATTTTTTTTCTACTTTTCTTTTTTTCTAGCGGTATGTGAGACCGCTGACAGCAGATACGAGTCTGCTTTTTGTCCGATGAGTAGTATTGTTTCTCTAGATATAATTATGACATTTTTTGTAATTTTATGATAAAAAAAATGGCTTCTACTAGTTCAAGAAAACGTCCGGTGTATCTCACACAGAATGAAATTCTGGAACTTGTAAATAATTGGTCCGATGTAGAATATTCAGATTCGGAAAATTCTGAAAATGATTTTGTAGAAAATGATTATGACTCCACTGAGGAGGATCAGGAAGTAATAAATGATGAAGTAAACATTTCACAGGATTCAGAGTTTTTTCATGGAAAAAATAATTTTCCATGGGCAACAAAAGAACCAAATCGTGCTGTTCGAACTCCAAAACATAACATAGTAGTGCAGTTACCAGGTTTGAAACGTCCTGCGAAAACTGGGCCTCGAGCAGAGCCAGAAGAAACATGGAATTTACTATTCGATGAAAATGTAACTGGAATTATTGTCGAATGGACGAATGTAAAAATTAAAGAATGTAGAACGCGTTATTCGGATCCAACGAGGCACGAGCTCTGTGATACGGATGCAATCGAAATAAAAGCTTTTCTTGGTTTATTATTGTACTCAGCTGTTTTCAAATCTAATAGAGAAGATGTTGATTGTTTATTTGCTACCGATGGTACCGGACGGGAGATATTTCGGTGCGTTACTTCAAAAGTAAGATTTTTATTCTTATTCTGCTGTCTGCGTTTTGATAATTCGGAAACGAGGAAGGAAAGAATAGCAATTGATAAAGCCGCACCAATTTCAGAAATATTTAATACAGTAATAAAAAACTGTCAAAATAATTACACAATTGGCGCATATGCATGTGTCGATGAGATGCTAGTGAAATTTCGAGGGCGATGCAAATATAAAGTCTATATGCCAAAGAAGCCTGCCAAGTATGGCATAAAAATAATGTGTCTTTGTGATGCTAGAAACTATTATTTGTTAAATGCATACATATACACAGGAAAGGATTCTGATGGAATTGGACTAAATAAAGATGAACAATCTTTGAATAAACCAACGCAATCGGTTCTTCGTCTCGTGGAGCCAATAAAAAAATCTAACAGAAACGTAACTGCAGATAACTGGTTTTCTTCTGTAGAATTGGTTCAGTGTCTAAAAGAGAAGAAATTGACGTATGTTGGAACACTAAGAAAAGATAAGAAAGAGATACCAAAAGAATTTCAAGCGAATAAATCCCGACAATTAGAAAGTTGTCTCTTTGGCTTTACTAAAGAAATGACACTAATTTCTTATGTTCCTAAAAGAAGAAAAGCTGTTATTATGATTTCTCCGATGCATCATGCATGTGAAACTGATTTTTCTTTAAGAAAACCTGAAATTATTGCGACATATAACATGACTAAAGGAGGCGTTGACGAATTTGACAAGAAATGCTCCATATATTCAACGGGTCGTCGTACACAAAGATGGCCAATGGCAATATCCTTTAGAATAATGGATATATGTGCTGTAAATGCATATATATTGTTTCAGTCTTATCCTGAGGCTCCAAAGATGAAAAGAAAAAAATTTATGCTTTCTTTAGCTAGTCAGTTGACTCAGTCCCACCTGAAACGCAGATATACCTCAATGTATTTGCCTATAGACCTAAAACCAGCTATAAAAAGAGCACTGGGAAAAAATGATATTGACGAAAAGAGCCTTGAGAATCAAGATGTGAAACTGAAAAAAAGAAAAACGTGTAGAAGATGTCCCCCGTCTAAAAAGAGGAAAACTGCATATCAATGCATCGATTGTAGGAATCCTGTTTGCCTACAGTGTTCAAATATGATATGTTAATGATTGCTCCACTGTATTTTCTGCTGTGTAACGTAAAAGGTATATTTTTTTTCGGAATATTTTTTTAATGTTAATAATTAAATTCTTATTCGTAAGTTTATATAAAAAATTTAAAAAAAAATGTGCATGCAAGTTTTATTTTATTTACAGTTTATTTTATTTACTTATTTTATTTACTACCGATGCCAACTACTCTGGATGTTGACTACCACTATTTTTTAAAAATAAATTCAAGATATATATATTATATTTGTATATTTTGAAAAAGTTTCAACTGAGAAGTAGTGTTAGCTATAATCCGGAGTAGTTGGCAACTATGTATTTTTAATGGAACTAATAATATTTTTTTATAGTGCAATTTTTTTTCGGAATTAATAATACTTTTTTACTATATCTATAATTTTATGTTACAATAGTGCTACGAATTTAAAATTATAAAATTCATGCTCATCAATGCAATGTTGCCTTATCGGTATTCTCTTGCACATTCATATGTCGGGATACCCGTTTTAGTTCTCCAAAATTACCCTTAAAAAAAAAAAAAAAAAAAGATAAATTAAACAATTTAGTAGATAAATAATAGCATACAATCAATGGTTTACCATTTAGTCGACGTTTTAAATAAGTTTTAATCAAGCGGTCTGACAGACCGCTCACAGTAGTTGCGAGAGAATTTTAGTCACAGTAGTTAAGGGTTAATAACAAGGTAAAAATAATTTTCCATAGCTTTAGCGTTTTACACAAATTTTTCTTGCTGTATCTTTTAATAATAATAATATTTATATCTAGAACAAAAAATCGCCAATAACGCGATAAATGCCAAAAAAGGTAACCTTTTTCCAGTAGCCACGTGTTTTATCTTTGCCTCCTTTACATATATTCCCTTAACAATGGATTGCTTTGCCAGCTGTTATAATAGGTCTATGAGTGTTAACAAATTCTTTCCCACGATTTATTTGTTTATTTTATTCTTTTTTTTTTTTTTTTTTTTTTTATTATAAGAAAAAGAGATAAAAGTAACATATCATAACGGAAAAAAATAAATAAATAAAAAAATAAATTATAATGATAAACTAGCTGGCTTCACCAGCTAGCTGGCCAGAGACCCAAGAAATGTTTTACCAAAAAACAAGCTCTCGGGCGCCTGCGACGCCAATCGTAATTTGTTCTCTCTAAAAGTCGCATAATATAAAAATATTGAAAATTCAAATATTTTTAGATAAAATCTTAGGCGCCTGCGGCGCCAATCATAACTTGTTCTCTGTAAAACTGGCTTAATACTAAAATATTAAAAATATAACGATTTTAAATTAAATCTTGGGTGCCTGTGGCGCCAATCGTAACTTCTTCCCCTATTCTTAGAACATTTGTATCGCTCTTTTATTTTTTAAGAAATAAAACACGTAAAAGAAAATATATAAGAACAAAACCACTTAGAGATGATAATAAATTTGTTGTTGGGTGAGTACACTGTGGGATATAAAAGTTTAAGGCTGAATAATTATGTTATTTTTACAAATTTATAACTATACATATATTTTATAAATCATCAGACATTTTAATAAATCATCACATTTAAATAACTTTCTACTGCAATGCTATAAATTAAAGAATTTTAACTGTTAATATTAAAATATATTGCAGCAAACAAACAAAAAATCTGCTACCATTTTATAAACGCATAAGAAAAATTTATTAACACATTAAACGCATAAGAACAGTGCCTGAATTGCATTAGTCCAAATCGAAGCTGAAATTTAAAAATTCTGCATTTTCATTAAAACAATAATCCATTTCTGTAGTTCTTGAATGGTTTAAAATATCTTTCCAGTCGATATTACGAGTATGGCGTTAATTTTCTATCGGCAAAAGTACTTTTAATGATGTTTTTCTTTTAACTCTTGAAAAAGCTACATAAAGCATTCCATGCATACAAACTGGTACTCTCAGATCAACACCTACAAAGTCAAAAGTTTGGCCCTGTGATTTATGCACTGTCATAGCAAATTCTGCTTTTACAGGAAACTGTTGTCTAGATATTGCGCAACCAAGTTGACCTTTTGATGATTGAAGTGTGATTCTTGGTATATGTACATCTCGGCCACAGTGTTCACCAGTTATTATTTTTGCTTTAATAATATGATTGCACAGCTCAGTAACAATTAATCTTGTACCATTGCAAAGGCCTTCTGATACATCTATATTACGCATCAACATAATAATAGCATTTTTTTTTTCAGTTTAAGTTCATGAGGTGGTAAATCGGAATTTTCAACAGAATTTAAAAAGTCAACAGTAAATTGAAGTCCTCCTTCGGGTTGGTTATTTACAGTATCGTAACTGTGATAGGTTTTGTATTCTCCGGGTAATTTCGAAATAATTTCAGTATTTAGCCTGTCAACATCTTTGTTAAGAGGAGCAAGTATAGATCTATTTTTCATCTCTTCATAATTTTCATTGACAAAGCAAAAACCAAAAACCTCATCAATGAGATTTCCATTTGAAATTATGTCTTCGTGTAGCTCTATCTCATCCAAAGACCTAATCGGTAATTCTCCATTACCAACTTTTAAAATATAGTTTGCAAAGTCTCTTTGTTCTGGATCAACCCGCATATTCTCATCCAGTGAATAATTCCTAAATTTACACCAAAGCACACTCTTTTTAATTGATAAGTCAATAAGTTCTTGTTTATTCGCTCGCGGTTGAACTGGAAGACACTGTCTGAAATCTCCTCCTAAAACCATAATTCTTCCACCGAATGGCAAAGTTGCATTTCCAGTTTTACGCAGAATTTCGTCCATTGCATGCAATGCATATTTAGGAAGCATAGGTGCTTCATCCATGAGAAATACTTGAACTTTAGAAAGTTTTTGAGCTTTACAGGAGCCCGGTATGATTGTGGAACTTGACTCTGGTGAAAGGGGCACCTTCAATCCAAATGTTTTGTGTGATGTGCGTCCTCCAGGAAGTAGAATCGAAGCAATGCCTGTAAAAGCCATACACTGCACATTAAAGTTCCCTCCTCGCAGAAGGTAATACAAAGTCTTGTATATGAAAGTTTTTTCCAGTACCACCAGGTCCGTTAATAAAAAAGCAATTTGATTGAATATTCTCATCATTGACTGAACGAAAGATAGCATCCACAATTTCAATTTGTTTTCCTCTAAGAAGTTGATACATTTGTTGACCAATAGCTGCTGATTCATTGACATTTGACAATTCTTGATTCGATTCAGTTTCATAATCATCAATATCATCAAATGAAAACTTTTCAACCCAATATTGAAACTTTCTACCTTCTGTCGCTTCTGAGTCGAGTTTATGGGCAATTATACGGTATGCTCGCTTGATAGAATCTTCAATTGAAATTCCAGTTCTTTCACCACTTTCATGAATGAAATCTTCTGCGAGATTTTGCTTAAACATTTCCCACAGCCGTTTTGGGTTTTCTGGTGAGCCTAGAATCAAAATCTGTGTAAAAAGTGTTCTCATTGCCCTTGGCAGTTTTGAGCTTGCAGATTCGGACAATCCTTCAATCCATTGTTGGTCATCATAGCATAATCCTCGTGCTAGACAAGCTTGCTTGTATGTCGCATGTTCAATATTATTCACTGTCAGTAAATCCTTAAAGCTGGTTGCATCTTTTGCATGATACAATAACAGTCGTAAGTGATCTAATTCAGGCTGTACAACAAAATTGACATTATGTATTCTTCCAATAACTTTTATCTGTCGTACTCTTTGAATCCATTCACTGTTTCTTGCATCCCATCTAAAGTGTTCAGGCATTTGCCAGTAGTAATAATAGATTGGCTCTTCCTCCGTGTCTCCATTTCATTGTCTAATTTCATGTTCTTCCTTAGCCTTTTTATTGTGCTTGAAATATGCTTCCAGAGTCGAACCTTTTTGTCCTGTATCAGCTAAATTTTCCTGAGCCTGATCTAAATTTACAATTCTGTACTGGCCAGGAAGGTGAATTGATAATCGTAGCACACTATGACTCTTCTTCTGAAATTCATTTCCAAATAAACGCCAACATGCCTCTGGTGGAGTGATGCATCGACCCTCAACATAAGTATTTGCTTCATTGTACATGATTTGTCTTCCTCCTTCAACAACTTTAAGTGAAGCACAATCAAACCCTTTATATATGTACTTGTATAGATACTTCACAGCCATAATGCTTCCAACATATTCAACGTTTATATGACAATTGTACTTTTTCAGTAAATATGCATTATAAGGAACAACATGACGATTATCTCTTGTTATGCGGCTGCCATCAACACTCTTACGATACACTGCACTTTCATGAGAGAAATCTCGACTGTGAGGGTCCAATTTGGGATCATAACGCCTTCGATAATTTGGTTTTGCATTGTCTGCCAATGAAGATACATCCTCAAATGATTTTGGAAATTGAAAGCGGCACTTCATACGTCCACTTTTATTTACCATGCATGCAGCGTTTGGGTTCTGTTCGTCACAGGGGTTATGAATCATCCACTTTATTACAAGTTCTCTCAGATCTGTATCTTCAAAGTCGGGAATCTCTGCAGAAATGAGATCATCCAGTTCTTCAGGATTATGAATCTTGTCTTGAGAACACATAATTAGAAGAAGGTGAATGTGATGAAGACCTCGCTTTTGAAATTCAATTGAATATACATAAGCAGCAACTTTTCCAAATGTCTGCTTCTTATCAAAATCTTCAATTATTTCATCAAATTTCAATTTTGCAACTCGAGTTACAACATCTGGTCGGTCTTGAGGAAGTTGTTGTATAAAAGATCCATTTTGTAACTGAATGTGCAAAGCGTTTTTTATTTCAGGCCAGTTTGCATTACATGTCATTGTTATGAAGAAATCTGGAGAACCAAGACGGCGAACAATTGCCATAGCATCTTCAAATTGTTCAGTATAATAGCGTGTTGACCCTGGGAAAGATAATGGGAGAATGACTTTCTCTCCAACTGTAGCTTTGTTTTTTTCTACTAAGTCGTTTATCAAACGTGTGACTTCTGTATAATTATCAGCAAGAATCTTCTTTTGATTTGCTTTAATCAACTGAATACGATCTCTTTCGACCCTAATAAAAGTGTCGACAACATACTGTTGAAAAAGTCTGCCACCAAAATGCAATGCATTAAATTGTATTTGTCGCAAGTCATGACCTATAGAATTCATTCTTGTGGACAAATAATTTATTACTTCAGATCGAAAAGCAAGTCTGTTCTGAGCCAACTCAAGGCGCGTTGCATGATGCCGCGAAGAATAAGGTGTAGTCAATGGTATATCAAGAGAAAAACCATCCGTACCCTGTGGGTAAAACAGTGGATAAGTGAATGGCTCAATACGTTTATCAATATTTTTTAGAATAACAATTTTCTTGTTTCGCCGATGTACAATCATTTCATTTTCTGGGAAACTCTGATCGGCATTAGATGTGAAGACAGCGCAAACTTCATTAATGGATGGTGTATTAAATCTTCTGTAATCACTTTCCTGAGGAATTCTGAACAAAAGTTGAACTTCAGGTGCAGATAATCCTTTTGCAGTAGCTAGCTGTTCAACTTCATACTGAACTTCTCGCATCATTAGATAACCCTGTGCATAACCATTCTGTGCCCTTATTACGTGCTCTAATAATTCCATGAGTTCACGACTTATTCCATAATTCAGAGGATGATGTAATCGTTCGTCAACAGCATTATCAGGATCCAAAAATACATCTGACCGTATTGTGGTTTTTCAAATTCTCCATGTATGTCTTGAGTCGGTTGAGCAGCCAAGTTCATTTTGTAGTATACTTGTCCACATGCAATAAAACTGTATATGCCATGACTGTTGATGGTTCTGTCTTCTGACACATTGAAAGAAGAAATAGCAAAACAGGAATTCAAGTTTCTGATTATTTTATGAAATTCTTCAGCAAGTGGATGGCAGTGCAAACACAGTCTTGCTAACTCGTTCGCAAAATATGGTGCTGGCAGTAATAATCGTCCATGAAGACAACAATCACCAAAAGAGTCTCTAGGAAGACGATTGCAAACACGTTCCTCTGGAAAATGTGATGCTTTACAATGAACGCATTTCACATTGAATTCTCCTAAAGTACTACAGTTCAAATCTCTACAAACTGCTATTTTGTATTTTGGGCACCGATTTCGCAATGCCACTTCATATCTTGCTTGTCGACGTCTTTTCTCTTCTAGGCGTTGTCGTCTCTCTAGTGTACTCTCTGATGCCCTACGCTGAGAAGCTCGCTGTCTTAGATATTCAAGTCGCTGGATTCTGTCTTCCGTGCTCTCCCTTGCTCCATGCTGAAAAGCTTGCCTAGATATACTCTCAGAACGTTCCTTTCTGTACATCTGTCTATTTCCCTTATATTTTGGCGACATTTTAATTTTGCTACACGGATAGGCCTAGCTTGATATAAGGAAGTACGACTAATTAGTTGGTCTGCATTTGAAGTACTTTGTTCTTCTGGAATAACTGGTATCACATCATCTGATCGTTTCATCTTAAGAATATTTATTTAAACTTTTTGATTTCTAAAAACTTGTATTTAAATTTTAAATGAAAGTTGTTTTTGATTTTCTTGCATATAACTTGATGCCACATATCAGTGTTTCAGAGTTTTTAAAATGAACGTGTTTAAATATCATCCTTTGAAATAAAATGTTTATGTTGTAGTTTGATTTTAAAGACTTACTAATAACTCCCTGTTTAAAAGAATCAGAAGGTTTTTTAATTTATACTAACTCAATCACAAAACAAAAAGATTTTTTTATCAAAAAGAACAACACTTTCGTTTTCACATTTTTTAACCTCAGACTCCTCTCAGTTCAGTTCGTATTTATTCTCAGTAAAGTTGAAAATGTTTTTTCAGTTCAGTTCGCATTTATTCTCAGTGAAGTTGAAAATGGTTTTTTAGTTCAGTTTTTTTAATTATTATTATTTCTTCGAAAAAAAAATTGGCAACAATTAAATTATGGATAAAACATAGAATAATAATAAAGGAAGAAGGAGCGTACGTGTTTATTATTATTCTGTGGGATAAAATTTTAAAATTTAAATGGCTTATTTATCAGAAATTAGAAGGTTCTTATTTTCACATTTTAATTAATTAAGCAAAAACTAATCATCCGATTGATAAGCTGTTTAATGCATCGGATTTACAAAAATTTTCCCTTTCATTTGGTATCTTATTTGTAACGATGCGACTGATATTTCTAATTTATTTTCTAATATTTCTGATTTATTTTCCTAATTTTAAATAAATGTACTTTTTTTTTTTTTTTAATTATTATTATTATTATTATTTTGTCGAAAAAAAATTGGCAACATTTAAATCATGGATAAAATGCTAAAATTTAAATGTCTTAACAGAAATTAGAATGTTACTATTTTCACATTTTAATTAATTAAGAAAAAACTAATCATCCGATTGATAAGCTGTTTAATGCATCGGATTTACAAAAAATTTCCCTTTCATTTGGTATCTTATTTGTAACGATGCGACTGATATTTCTAATTTATTTTCTAATATTTCTGATTTATTTTCCTCATTTTAAATAAATGTACGGTTTTTTTTTTATTATTATTATTTTGTCGAAAAAAAAATTCGCAACAATTAAATTATGGATAAAATGTTAAAATTTAAATGGCTTTTTTATCAGAAATTAGAAGGTTATTATTTTTACATTTTAATTAATTAAGAAAAAACTAATCAAAAATTCGAAAATCTGACTTCGATGTGCACAATGACCCTTCGGGGGGCACCTTTGTGCTAAATCTCGTGACTGTCCGAGCTACCGTTTTCGAGTTCAGCGAAATATACACATATTGCTCACTTAATAGTATAAGATAAGTAATGCAAACGATAGCAGAATCTTCATTTTCTGGAGTGGAGTGTTAAAAAGCAGTACATTATGTAAACGCAGCTATGTGAAAGTGATATAATACGATTGTTTGAAAACCAATAGTAATTATATTTTCGCCTGTTTTGTTTAACGGTTAAAAGTTGTCAGTTTAGTCATAGAAGCTCTTTGACTGCGCTCGGATTTTTTATGCCGTGGTACATTCAGGACCTCAGCTGATAGCCTTTCCACCACTAACATAGCAGCTGACTCTTATTTTAACATTATTTGATGTATGAAGAATCGTATATATGAGTTTCGGGTGGTAGGAAATAATTTTATTTTTAAGATTTTTTACTGGTTCAGTCTCGCGACTGACGTATAATCCACCATTTCCAAGGTGTATGATGGTTATTTTCTTATTATTTATTGTATAAACAAGCTGCTACACTGAATTTGGAGTGGAAATAACTTTATGAAATAACTTTAAAATTTATATTTTTTGAAGAGTTCGGTACCCTCCTACTACTACTCCCACCGCGCGTGCAACGACTGACACTCATTTTGGTTACCGTTGATACCAAAACAATAGGAATTGGTCGTAGAAATACGAATTGGTCGGTATAAAATCGCTACCAAAAATGTGATGCAGCCTCCCGTTCTATATTGGTGGAAGAGTTACAGAAAATCTGTGTCTATAGATTTCCTGTATTGACAAAAATCTATATTACAAGATAGAGAAAAATTTCTTCCTTTTTGGTTTCAACGCATCAAAAACTATAAAGTTAAGTAAAGTGAATGAAATAAAAATTTTAGATGTAAGCCTCTGCAATGTAATCATTCGAAAATTTGATATAGTTTACAGAAATCCCATAAAAATATTACATTTTATTAATATGCATATTACTTTTATATTACAATATAATCTAATACTTTAATCGGGGAAATTTTAATGAAGAATTATCGATAGTTTCTCATTTAATTTTAATTGTCTAAATATCACGTAATATAACTTCTTTAGGTAAAGTAAATGTATAAGTTACTAACAAAATCCATTGTGCGATTTGATATGCTTATAATCTTAATTGATTTGGAATTGAATATACAAACACAGAGATATTGCGTCCGATGCTATATTAAAATTTTAAAAATCCAAAAATGTTAGATAAGAACATAGAGCCTGGCATATTAAATAACTTTCAATATCTGAAACGTTGAATCTCTTTGCAGCTGACTTAATAAGAGCTTCTTTATTTGATATGGAAACGAAAGAGTTTCAATTTCTTGTATGTAATATTACTTTTCTATTGAATAAAATGATAGTCTTATCTATTGCTTCATAGCATGTTGCAAAGATTTTAGTTTTAAAAGCTCAAACTTTATCAAATAATTGAATAATTAAAACAATTCGCAAAGTTTTAGAAGAGTTGGTAAAATAGTTTCTTAATGTTTAGCAAAATTTCTGTAGATATAATAAAATTCTTTATTATATACAAATTAGTGAAATCATAGTTATCACTACTTCATAATTTAAAAAATAAACTTAAGGTGAATTCGTTAAACAATTTATTTATCTATTTTTTTTTCTTTTTTACTTTCTCTTACCCATAGGGTCGAGAAAATATTGTTTTAGGGTCAAATTTTCTAACAAGTGTTTTTGTTATATTTACATGTTCTGAGGTCCCCTGAATACGAAAATCATGTTTTTAGCAAATGGTCTGCGTGTATGTCTGTGTGTGTGTCTGTCTTTTATCAGAATATCTCAAGAACAAATAGTAGCAGAAATTCAAAACTAGGTATGCTAAATGTGTATCATATAAGGATGCTACAATAAGCGTTTCGTTGAGGTGAAGCAAATAGTTCGTGTACAGGGACAATCAAAAGTATGCAAATGCATTACGTCTATGGGGGAAATTGCAGGTAAGTAGAGTTTAACATCTATAGACTGCACTAAACAAAAGGAAACGAATATATATTTTGTGTAGTAGCGATAGTCAACTGAAAAAAAAAAATGTGTATATAGAAGCTTTGCCTCCCTCCTCGAAAGGAGTAAAATTTCATGGTGGGTATTTTTAAAAAGAGCTCACCAATACCTTTAAAACGAATGGTTGGACCATCGATCTGCAATAATTTCAAATAAAGTTATCAAATGTTTTCTTTTGTGACAAAAAATAAATAAATTATGTAATATTGAGAATGAATTCAACTTTTTTTGGATATTTAGTGCTATACTACTTCAATAATATGGAAATCGTCTGCATTACCATAGAAATATTTTTTTTAAATAATATATATATTTATATTTATTTATTTATTTATTTATTTATTTTTTTTTTTACTGAGTGAATTTGTAAATTAAAATATAGAAGAAAGTCGTGTGGTGGCCACAACACACTAGTTATTTTTTATTAGTGGATGTGCTTTACTAATAATATATTACCATTTTCGGGAAAGCTGTCCGGGAATTAAAATGATTTTTTCATAGAGATATGGAAAATAATGTATGTTTTAAGCTAAACAGTCATCGCTTGTTTTTTTGTATATTTACACGTTTTGAGGCTGACTGATTACCACAGTCAGATTTTTTAACGTTTGATCTTTGTATGTGTCTCTTAGAGTGACTTAAAAACGAATAATTTTAGGAGATCCAAATGTTGTATTTTCAAGTTAATATAAGTTTGTTGCTGGAAATGTTTGATCAAGATTGATATGTTTAAATGAATGTTGCGTGTGAAAATTGTCTGTATGATTGTAAGCAAACTTTTAATTTTTATAACAGAATTAAATTCTATATAAATGTTGGTGCATTAATAAAACAGGGGGTTGAGGGGGGGCGGCAGCCCCTCTCACACAGATTTAATTATCATATAAAACTTTTCAGAAGCCTAATTTGAATTGTTTAACATAGGTTTAGATAACAGTACTTGTTATCTTACATCTTAATATGCAACCTGTATTTATAGTATTATATTTAAGATTAAGAGAAAAGTCGTGTGAGTTACACACCAGATTATTTTTTTATGTTTATATAACAATTAAAGAAAAGCAATGTTGTTATATTATGTACATTATTATTTAATTAAAACCTATTAAATTGTATATTATTATTTATCCTAAGCAAATGTGTGCTTCATTATCACTTAGTTGAAATTTTCTATACCTAGACGAATTTACTGAAAACATTATTTCCGTCGTGTGGACATCCACTAAAAAGTGAATTTGCTGAACTCATTCCCCTAGAAAAGAGGGAGTAAAAGCAATTGAGCTGTACGTGACTAAGGTTCATTTGTCCAGATGTCAGTCCATCTTCCTGCACTCTTATTTTTGGAAGATATTTAGCAGGTTTCCTATTAAAATGAGTTAAATACCCTGAATGATTTCTTATAGATACTCAAAGAATATTTCAGATGTATTACGATCTAACAGAGGTGTTACTTTAAATTATTTTATAAATTCTTTATTCTTTAGAAGACTTATCCTAAATAATATGTAATATTACAATGCACATTTCTAATAAAATATAGAGGAATATGTATTTATGTTCAGTTTAAAGGGTGATACACAATTTTCAAATACATCATAGGATATGTATAGACTTATAACTGATCAACATACTTTTTAAAGTAAAGCTTCAAAGTATTTTAAACACTTCTCTATTAATAATAAAATACAAAAAATATTTTGTAGGATTCATCATGGATGCAAAATAAAAGATTAAAAGTGATGTAACGAAAACAGTTAATTTTTTTTTTTTGTCCTGCTTTAATTCATAAGCAAAAACAGTGACAATATCATTCTAACAGTTAACATAAATTATTAAGCTTTTTAATGAAATTTAAACATGTATTCATTATGTTAAAAATATATTCTGAATACACCCTCAAAAGTTTTCCTAAAAACTTTCCATGCTTTCAACGTTCATGCTACTTGAAAAGAGTCTTGTGAAAAATAAATTTTCATAACAATTGTAACAGAACTTTATAAAAAATATCTTGGAATCCAACTATAGCATCAAAATTTCACCGGTCATAGCATCACTAATACACACAACTTTCGCTGCTAACCCAAAATCCATGAAACTTTTTTTTTTTTTTTTTTTAACTAATAAAATCATTCGAGCTGAATGAACCTTCGTAAAACTTTGCAACATCTGACACAACAACTTTCTATTGAACTCTCACTAAATATTCGCACTTTAAAAATCTAATATTGTTAACTCACCACACTGTTTAAACTGTAGCGGAGATAACCGGAAACATATATGGGAAAAGAAAACACTTAAATATATTTCACTTATAATTCAAGATTTCTCTGATAAATCTGGATTAGATGTGAAATATGCAGTGCAGGTTTCCGTGCAAATGACTTATGTGTATTTAATAAATTAATTAAAAACACTTTAAAAACACGTTAAAAATACATTTATTAAAATATAGAAAACTACCAAAGCTTTTTGCTTACATACAAGAAGCCATCATCAGGGAATTTTGTATTTCTTGTATGTAGGCGAAAAGCTTTGGAAGCTTTTTAGATTTTAATAAATGTACTTTTAACGTGTTTTTAAAGTGTTTTTAATTAATTTATTACAATATGACACGTGTTTTTAATTCAACTCCTAACTGGAGTTTGTTTATATTATGTGTATTTAGCCATTTATAATTGGATTTTTTTTCGAAAGATAAAAACAAGTTCAAAAATCAATTTTAATATTTTCTTATTAAAGATGAAATGACGCTGTCGAAGGAATTTGTATACACTGCATTATTTTTCTTGCAGACTCAATAATCTAGCATTAAAAGTGTTTTGGATTTTTACTTTTGCATACAATTTAAAAGTTGTTCACTTTATTTATTTTTTAATTTTTAATTTTCTTAGTTATTTAAAAAATTGTTAAATAACGAACCGATGAACATTTTTATTTAAAACTATTTGGGCATTTTGTAGTTTCATATTAAGATTCATATTTTGAATCCTTTTTTTTTTTTTTTCTTTTTCGACCTAGATAATAATAATTTTTGTTTAAATTCATTTCTTTGCAAGAACTGCATGGAGCCAAGACTAAAAATTTCTTATCAGGGAAAAAAAAATGCGTATATAGTTATAACTTTTTTTTTTCTTTTTTATCACAGTGGATTAAGTTTTAACGGAGTGTATATGTCATTTATATTAAATGCGTCACCCTATATAATATAGACTAAGTACGCCATAAAAAAAACTATATATTTAATAAAGTATTTAACTATAATCATTTATATTTATAAATTACGAAGATGGTATACTATATACGTTAATATTTAACTCTGATTAACGTATTCAAACTTATGTTAACAGTTTCTCTATTTTAATATTAGGCTCTATTCTTTATACCATACTTGCCAACATACTAATTAATATTCCGTAGTATTGTTAGCCCCGCCTTCTTTTTGACACCAGTAACTTTTAAAAGTAATTTTCTTCTTATTTAATCGTAAATGCATTTGAAGAAAATTACTCTAAACATTTATTGGTGTGGAAAAAAGGGCGGGGCTAACAGCACTACGGAATATTAATTAGGATGTTGGCAAGTATGCTTTATACTTATCAATGCATACGTCTATACTTCCATATTTTAATTAACAAACAAAAGCAATTTATGTAAATTAACCAAACGAATTCTGATTACATACACTGTTAACACTCTTCAAATCTTCATTTCAAAATTAAATGCAGAAACATGTTTTGAATATTAAAGGAAACATTTCAGATATTCTTCCATCATTAATTTTTGAGAATCTGTTCCAGCAAAACTTTCCAGTAAATCTTTTGAATTTTAAGAAACGTTTTAGCAAGGATTCTTAGCTAAAATTACAGAAGTTCTTAAGCATCACTTTACATAAGCATTAGATTTGCATAATTAAGATATGAAGCTTTTACTTTATTGTGTATAATTAAAAAATTGCTTAATGTTATTCTGAAATTTGTTTGTCTAAAATTTTACTTTACGAAATTAAAAGACATTTGTTGCATACGTATTGTTTAAAATTAAATTTAAAAGTAGCATTCGTGTCAGTCAGAAAACATTCGTCTATATCATTCTATATAACAGAGAGAACCAAAGTCTAAAATAGGAAAACATTAACATAGTTCCTCACAGTAAGGAATTCAGAAATGTACATTGGTGCAATTTGTACCAATAAGTTTTGAGTCATATGTGTATAGGGAATAGTAGCAGGTGAGTTATATTAATGTCACTAACATGGAATGTCTTAAATTGCATACTCAGAATATTGTGAAAAAAATTATAGAGATACTACTTACATAGATAGTACAAAATCAGTCAAGTTTATCGGCGGAATCCTACTAAAAAATAAAATAATTTCGAATATTTAGCGCAAAAACACAAATAGTGCACGCGATTTGGTGAGCAACATTCTTCCCCGCCAAATGCAGGTAATTTTAATGTGTTTAAAAATTTTTTGCAAAAATATCTTTCTGAATAGCATTAGAATAAATATCATTTGAAAGTAATCAATGAAACAGTTGTCTGTTTCTCATGCAAGCTTTTATTATATATGCAAGTAGCATTTTACTAAAAATATTTCGTTTTAGCTTTGAATTTTTTATTTTATTACTATTTTTTAATCATAAAAGTTGCAAATATTTAAATTACAGTCAAATAATGTTTAATTCGCGCATATATTTATTCTTTGAATTTGTAATTGAAAAATGTTCTCTATTTTGCAAGTTACAAATAATTATTTTTACTTTTAGTTAAGGTTTAAAAGAGATTTTACAATTTTACAATTTATTATTATTATTATTATTATTTTATTGATTACAATGCCTTTAAAAATGTACATGTTCTTTAAATGCTTTAAAAAATACATGAAAAAAGTATGCACTCACAATTGTTACAAAAGAAAAAATAAATAAATAAATAAAAAATATAATGCCACAGTGTTGAAATATTAAAAAAAAAATATGAGTGTGCAATTTAGGAAAATTTTGAAAGTATTCTGGATGATGCATGTCTTTCGTCTAACAAAATATTGCAAAACTCCGATGATAATGAGTATACTACCGAATTGCCTGCTAAAGATGTGAAACATCAATACACACACACACATACATATATGCATATCATGGGACTATAAGAAGAAGGTTGTAGTTTATTGGCATATCTTGAATTCTGGAAATTCATGGCGAGTTTAAAAAGTATCTAAACGAAGTTTAAATATGGTAAAAAAAAATAAATAAAGGCAAAAAAAAATAAAAAGCTTTTTTCTCTGGGATGGGGGCGGGGAGAATTACATTTTGTAATGAATTATTTTTCAACATTAAAGCATATGTTCATAGAAATATATTTATTTTTATGTATTTTTGCTAATCCAAAAAACTTGTTTTACTCCCCCTCCTAATCTTATTATTTAAACTCATGCATAGCTTTAAAATGTTAATTCTTTATATCTTATGTTAAAATTTGGCTTAAAGTTTGAATTAATTAACAGAAGATACACGTTTCAAAAATTGCAGTTATACAAATATACTTTTAAAGGTTAAAATTATTTAAATTGAGTTGGTACGTAGAATTATAAAAGTTATTTAGTAAATTTTATTTTACGAGTGTAATAAAAGTAAATTGTAATAAAAAAAGTGTACATTTTCAATGTTAATTATTAATCTACACTAAAATTTGAGATTTTAATTTCAGTTATAAATAATTTTTCATCAATTTAAATTTTGAACTAAATAACTTGTTGTGAAATCGGTATTCTTTGTAAAATAGTGCACTGGTAAATGATTGTCGTTTATCATTGTTTCAAATCCAAACAGTTATGCACTTTTTATTATTATTATACAATATAAATAAATGTACTCACTGTTTCATTTTAAGACATACAATTTTAAGCTCGAGTAAAACTTAAGCTTAGTGTATTTCACATTAAGCTAAATATTGTATAATTTGATCGTTAGAATTACTTATATATTTATAGGACAAAATTGTTGTTGTAAAAGTGTTTCTATTTAAAGTAAACTTTCTTAAACTACTTCAGTATGAACAGTATGAAAAACGTTTTTCTTTAAGGAGTATTTACCAAAAAACCGCTTTGCATCAATTTTCATTGTACCACCAACGAGCGATAAAGAGCGAAGATTCGGACATTTTCAATACTTTTTTACGGACTTCATATAGTGAATCCGTGGGATTTTTTTTTTTTTTTTTTTTTTTTTTTTTTTAGAAACATACATAACCTAATGAGGAGATCCTTATGTATATATATATATAATGTTACGTGTGCGTCTTTGGAGACCCTCCTTTAAGTGGTTTTTATATACTCCTAAATCACGTTACTATTCTTCTTCATGACTGATAATTCACACATTATGTTTAGTGTCTTTGCACGTTATAGAATTTTACCGTATAGACAAAATCTTCGGACAAAGGAAAAGTTGCAGCATTGTATCACGGACTACAGGAACCGAAATTAATCAACCTAGTTTTTTATAATGATATACTTCCATATAGTGTTTTATGTAATTATACACGACAGAAAAGGAAAGATATTTTACTCTTGTAAAATTGGAAAATTCCAGAATAGCAGCAGACTGTGTTTTCGGTATGCAACAATTTAATTAATTCTCCATATGAATATACTTTTTATAAATACCTGTACATTATTTTAATTAAAATCACACAATCAACTGATTGGAAGAAAATCATATTTATTGAAATTTAATTTGAGTGAAAAACCGCGGCTTTTTTCTGTTGAGCTATCTAAATGATAGACCAGATGTTTTCTGCCTAAAGTTTGTCTGAGAAAATAATGCCGACCGGTTTGTCGGCCTGGATAGCTGAATTGGTAGAGCCTTGACCTAGTAAGTCAAAAGATCCGGGGTTCGACTCCCGGTCAAGGCATTATTTTCACTCAGCCGGAAAAAATTAAATTTCAATAAACCTGTACATTAGCTCCTTATTTAGAGTTTTTACAAGTTATTAATTTTAAGTGTTGTAATTGTGTAATACTTTATTGCTCTAATATAAAAACAATTCTAAGTACGTATTTTATATAAAGAAAATATATATACTTCTTTGAAATTCTTATGAAATTATTTCGTAGATAAATATTTATCTTTGTATCAGATACAAATAAGGTGAATCGAAGAAAATATATCAAGTGAAATTCATGAAAGGGAGTTTTGATATAATCCAGCATATTTCTGCTCTTTTATATAAAAAACTTCATTATAAAATCATTATTTACTGTTTCAGATTTTTATACACAATCGACCAATAAGTATTTGGACGCTTTTGAATTTAGCCGTTTTTTTCAAATATATAGAAAGGTTCTGTAGGATTTATCTTGAAACTTCGATCAAACAATAAGTATTTGGGTTATTCTCTGAAATTGGGCTTTTTTTTTTTTAAGTTAGCCGAAATAAAATTGCTCCATTTTTTTTTTTTTTTTTTTTTTTTTTTTTTTCTTTTAATTTTGTGCATGTACACATACGTTACAGTTAATGAAAAATAATATAAACCAAACTGCATCTGATAATTTTTTGAAATAATATTATTTTTATTAAATAGAAAAATGAGGGAATGACAAATTTCTTCTAGAAACTATTTTATAAAAATATGATTAGGTTTAGTTGTATTTTCAAACACTAAATATTTATTAAAACATATTTTTATTACTATAATAACCTAAAAAAGCAAGTTTGATTTCTTTTAGTTAACTTTATAATGAATGAAGGAATGACGTATAATAAAAATACTGTATTTCAATCTAACGTTTCAGAGCCTTATTCAACTCATTGTAAAAAGTTTCGAACAGAGCACAAAATGGCTTTTTACTTTGCTGCTATACAAATTAAGTTTGACTTATATAAAGTACGTGCTGCCATTAATGTAGTAAGTAGGGGTGTAATTATAGTTTGATGAGGGAATAATATCTATTACCAGGGACAACAATAAAGTGTGTTCTAATTTCTTTCATTGAATAATATATAAATGTAGTATAATGAATAAATATTTATTAAAGTATGTTTAATAAATTTTCAATTAAAATAATCTAAATATACGTGCCTTACTACCATAGGAACCATTATATTTACTTACATGTGTGAATGGGGACACAGTGAGGGAATTATATTTTGCATTTAAAAAAAAATATTTTAGAATTATATTTAAATTCCAGTAACCAAAGAATAACAGTTTATATGCATAACTAATTAATACTGATAGTTCTGACAGCTTTTTGTTTTTGTGATTTTAAAATTATGCCCTCAAGATTACTGGGACATGAAATGACCACTTTTTAGAGAATTACTCATTTGAACACTTTCCAATTTAGACGTTTTTTCTATATCTAGAAAAGTTCTGTTGGGTTTATTTTGTAACTTTGGGAGTATACAGAGAATGTACGTAATACCTTGTATGTTACAACAAATGTTTTATTCTAAATAGGAAAATAGGTCACTAAAACTAAAAGTAAAAAATATTTTGCATCATCTTATAAAAAATAATATGAAAATGCATTTTAAATGTAGCATGTGATTACGAGTACTTTTATAATAATCTATATAAATGTTTATTAAGTTACTACTTGTATTGATGAAAATATAATTGTCTATTTAAAAAAAATTAGATTATACCACGTAGATAAATATATCTTGTATAAAGCCATTTTTAGGAAGCTTGGCATACTATATTAGAGAATGCATGCTTCAGTTATAATGCAAAAATATTAAATATCTTAAGAATTGTTAAATTTTTACTAAATAATTTTTAACTATGTATCCACAAGGATATTAGACCCTGCGCAAAGTCATTTTTAGGAAACTTCATGTACTAAATTAGACACAGCATATTGCAATAAGAATGCAAAAATGTTAAATATCTTACGAAATATTAGCATTATTACTAAATAATATTTAACTACGCATGTGTAAGCTTCAAAAAGTTTCATTTGCATAATTTAATAGTCAGAAGTATAGACCTACTTATATGAAAGCCCTAAACAAATGTAATGGTAATTCAAAAATTTATGAGAGATAGAATGAACATAATTTCAGTTACGTTCAAAATAAAGGCTAAATTGTAAGGTTGGTTGGTTGGTTGGTTGTGTTTTACGTCGCACTAGTGCAGCACAGATGGGCAATTGGCGACGGTCTGGGACTCACCCCTAGAAGTGGTCCGGAGACATGCCTCTCAATTTTGATCCTCCACGGAAGAGATGGCTCTCCCTCTTCGGTGAACCCCAGAGGTATATTTTTTTATGGGAACATGGAGGACATTGCGGCCACGACAGATTTACGCAAACCAGCCCCCATTAGTGTACACGACCGTCTTTGGCCGGCTCGAGTACAGAACCCGCAGCTAAATTGTAAGGAATTTTCCTTTCATTTTTACACTGTAAAAAATTTTCTGCAAGAATACTCAACATTATTGAAGGAACTTTTTTTCCTCAACCATGTTGAGAAATGCTATTAGCTATAGCTGTGTAACAGAGGCATATAGTGTAACGTTACGCAATTACAACTGGTAACATTTCACTACATGGTTTTGGCAAGTAAGCTGCCTAAATATTACCGGTATGTTTTTCAATTATTTTTTCCGCAATTTGTTACAAGTATTTATGAATTACATTGCATTATTATAAGACTATTATTTATTGGGAATACATATATATATATATATATATATATATATATATACAATAGACACTAGTACAACTCGGGGAATACATTCTATGTAACATGAACTCGCATTATATTGGACAAACATTGAGGAGGCGATTCCAATCCGTATTGTGACCAAAAATGTCTTGTGTTGGCATAGTCATAGGGTAACCCTTATCTTCAGTCAAAAGTAAGTATCCTTTAAAGGCTTGGAAGTAGAAAACATGCCACGTGATAGAGAAAGGGATAGTAAACTTCACAACGTTGTTGGAGAAATTAAAAAATATATTTCGAAAGGGATAAGTTGGTATTTCTTGATAAAAGACCTAGGATCCTCGTGTAGTCAATCAGCTTTAATATTTAAACTACTACAACACAAAAGATCACACATAATGTATGAGTGAAAACGTCATGAAATGCCCATAATTCTGCTTTCAAAAATAAGATTAAAAGAGGTTGCGTGGATCGAAAAAGAAGTACGTAGGGGGCTATTGGCATTGAGTTGGGAGTCCGTATACTTACCATTGCAATTTCGATCTTCCACGAAGAGTTCTTTTTTGGTTACCACAACGTCCTCCGCATAAGATCGATCACGTGACAAATCAAAATGTATTAAGCAGAGCAAGGTAATGTAAATCCCTTGGACACTTCGTAGAATAGTCACGGGAAGCAAAACCCTTCAAATATTGACTATAGCGAGTGTTGTTTCACTGCCAGTATTCCAAAAGGAAAATATTAAATTCCGTTAGTCCAATACGGAATCAAGAAAAAATTCGGAAAGAATTCTTCAGAGTGTTTTCTGATTATCGGGATTATCTGTGGCCCACCTAAAGCCGAGCGGTTTTACTTTTAAAACTGGTAGACGTAAGGTGCCGGGTTGGAACCAGGTCGCGTTCGCCGGCTTTCCCTTCGGAATTTTCCGTGATTTCCTCCAAAAAACGTATGTAAATACAGGCTAGGAAAATTCCCTTAGATAGATTCTCACGGAGGGTCCTCCCTCTCAGATCTTGGGTCTCACTGCAGTTAATCGGCCTTACTCCCAAAACACTAAATAAGATTATCTGACGACAGAAGTGAATTTCTATTCCTTTCAACCCAAAGATTTAGTGTATAGAAATATAACCCGGTGTATGTAAAATCCGTCATGGTTGCAGTTCTGAAATCTGTACATCTGGGGATTATTTAAGCGGGGGAGCTATTTCCCCTCAACGTCATTGTTGTTATGGTGTGTCTACGATTAGGGATTAATACCAGACTTTTGATAATCACCCAATGCGTAGCTTCACTCCCATTCGTTTCCGCCATCTAAATTTGGGATATAAGTGGACTGAGTATATAGCTGATAAATCTTTAAAAGTTAAATGAATCAATAGTTTATGGAACAGTCCACTAATTGTCATGCTGATATTATTTGGTACTAGTAAAGGACCCCTATAAAAGTATTATATGAGTCGTTCATTGTAAAAGTGAGTTATTGCCTTGGAAATAGATTTTGAAATAACGAGCTTTTTTTTTTTTCAAATTTATGCGTAGGAAAAGAGTTAAGATACTGTTCGTGTTATCGATTTTTGTGTTTAATACAAATAATAGTTACAAGAATTTATAAATTATATTAAAAATAATTTGAAGTAACTCAGAAACTTCATTTTTATAATGACAATTTAGAATTTTTAGTTTTTTGAGAAAAACTCGTAAAGTCATTTATGGGAGATTAACGCAATTATTGGAGGGTTTTTTCCTTTTTATAATGAAAATGCGACAAAATATGACACAATAAAGCAAAAATATACATATTTAAAAATATGGAGTTACATAACTCTTACAATTAGCATTCCATGTGTTAATATAAATTTAAAAATTTAGCACGGTAAATAAATTCATCATACTTCTTTTAACCATATGAAATGAAAGTTAGAAATAATAAATTAAAAATAAGCAGTAACAAAAAAAAAAAAAAAGTTTCCCTTATTGAAAACTACAAGAAAAGATGCTAAATTACAGAAACATAATATTTTTAGTTAAACAATTCGTATTGTAAAACTGATAGCTAGAAATATTTGTAGTTCGATTTAATAATAGTACATAATTATAACTTCAAACATGAATGTTTTTTGTACCTATACTGGAATTAGAAAGATTTTTTTCCAAAGAATAAATTAAAAAATATCCGCTACGTATACTGTGTCCACTACTTGTGACCTTATTCTACTTTTTATTTATTTATTTATTTATTTATTTATATTTTATTTTATGTTTTGTGTTATAAACTGTTTTTTTTTTTTCTACAGTGTCAGCTTTTGTGTTCATATATACATAACATATAAGTGTGCACAATTGATTTTCTAAGCAAAAAATCTGAAATTGTACAACTGTTGTAAGATTTACAGAAAATTAAGATTAAAAACTATTAAAAGTTTAAAATTATAAAACATTTCACGTGTATAAATAATATAAAAGGTAACAAAACCACTTTAAACCACGTATATACAATATTTTTATTAAAAACTACACAAAGCTTTTCGCTATCATAATAGTAGCATCATCAGGTGTAATTACGTTACATAGAAACTAGCAATATTTAAAAATATTATTTTAAGAAAACCACCAATCTTTAAAGATGCAAGTAGATAATCACAAATGCAGATAACATCGATGAAAGAAGAGACTTGAAAAATTCTTTATATAAAGCCGTCTATGTCGAAATAACTAAACATCAAAGTATATGATATAATTAAGATTAAAAACTATTAAAAGTTTAAAATTATAAAACATTTCACGTGTATAAATAATATAAAAGGTAAGAAAACCACTTTAAACCACGTACATACAATCTTTTTATTAAAAACTACACAAAGCTTTTCGCTATCATAATAATAGCATCATCAGGTGTAATTACGTTACATAGAAACTAGCAACCACCGCCACTTTATAATGTAGAAAAAGAAGGGAAAAAAAGATAAAAACCCCATAGGAATAGCATGGGAAGAAAAGCAAAAAAACTCACAATGTCAAGTGTGTTTAAAAAAAATAAAAAAAAAAAAAAAAAAAAAAATCACACCGGAAGTAATAAGGGGACAAAGTTGACTAGGAAAATACATTGAACAGCGGGAACCGGGCGGGCTGGGGCATGGGTCCTATCGTCCAGGATTAACACGACTCGACATTTATATATTGCTAGTTTCTATGCAACGTAATTACACCTAATGATGCTATTATTATGATAGCGAAAAGCTTTGTGTAGTTTTTAATAAAAATATTGTATATACGTGGTTTAAAGTGGTTTTGTTACCTTTTATATTTACAGAAAAACTATTTCAAATCATTTACTTTATATATCAAGTAAAATTACAACGAAAAGTAGAGAGAATGATATATATATATACATACACTGTAATAGAAGAGTCTTAAATTCAAACAGAAATGTGTCTGAAATGCCATTTCAGACACATAAATGCCTGAAACAATTACGCATGCAAAATTTCAGACGCATGTACTGTCTTAAATTAAGACACATAAGTGTATTTTTTATAAATGAGCTGAGATAAGTGTCTGAATAAGATTGATATGTCTGAAATTAAGACATATTACAGTTTACACACGTAAGATTTCAGACATTTTACAATTTAGGCACTTAAAAATTCAGACATTACAAATTTCAGACACTTAGACATCCAGACGTTTGTATTACTTAAAAAAATTTCCATATGAAATTGAGTTTAAGCAGCATGCATATCCTGTTTTATTTATTTATTTTATTTTATTTTTACAAATAAATTTGATATTATTTTACATAAGTAGTTAACTTATTTAAAATACTTAGACGCAGAACTTATTCAGTTAAAAATTAAAAAACAAAGTTAATTTTTATTTAAAGTTCTCACGTGTAATTATATATATATATATATATATATATATATATCCACAATCAAATTATCGGGCCTCAAAACCTAACAACAGCAATTTTCAGCACTCTAACTCTAATTTATATATTTTTGCCCCTTCACCCACTTCATGTCCATCCTAATAACATTACAAATTCGAAAATATTCGCAATCGATTTGTAGGTATCAAAAACATCCATGCGCCAATTTTGAGTGACCTAAACTCTTTTTTTTTCTTTTTTTTTTTGCCATTCCGCCCTTCTTTTCACCCCTCCTAATAACTTTACAAATTCGAAAATTTCTGTAATCTATTTGTAAGTATCACAAACCTCTATGTACCAATTCTGTAGGACCTAACTCTAGTTTAATATTTTGCCCCTTCCACTTACCGTTCCTCTAATAACATTACAAATTAGAAAATATCCGCAATCGATTTGTAGGTATCAAAAACCTCTATGCAACAATTTTGAACGGTCTAACAATATTTTTATTTTTTTGCCCCTGCGCCCCCCCCCCCTTTCTGACCCCCTAACAATTTTACACTTTTGAAAATATCCTCATTCGACTTGCAGGCCTCTAAAACCTATCTGGTAATTTTTAAACGGTCTAAGTGTATTTCTATTTTCTTGCTTCATACCCCCCCCCCTTTCCAGCCCCACCTGGGACGAATTTCTAAAATTAAAGAAATTAGCTTTTATGCATTTGTGGGAGCTATATTTTAGAGCAAAAATCTTACATATATGTATTTTTTTTCTGTTTGCCATATAAAGGAGTATGTGAAACCACGTTTGCGCATGTGAAATCACGTTTTGCCCCCTCTCCCACCTCTTGGAGGCTGAATTTCTAAAATTCCAGAAATTTCTTTTTAGGTATTTGTATCAGCTATATATTAGAGCAAAAATTTCACGTATATCTATTTTTTTCTTTGATATATAAAGGCTTTTGTGAAATCATATTTTACCCCCTATTCCCACTTGGGGGGCGAATTTCGCAAAATCGCTTCTTATAGAGTGCTTACACTATATGTTCTATAATCTGACCCAATTTCGAGTCAGTGGCTCTAGTAGAGTTTGCAGTAAGTTGATGAGTCAGTGAGTGAGTGGAAGTAATATTTTATATGCATAAACAAATGGACAATCTCTGTTAAAAATATTTTTAACTAAGAAATATTTTAAATTAACAAAAACTCTCAAAATTGTTTCTACAGTGTGATGAAATGTTTCATTTATGTTACGCGTTATACGGGACTCTGTTTCGCGTTGTATGAGTAACAGTCGCGCTTTTACGACGCGTTATACGAATTCGTGTTTTTAGAAGCGCGTTATAGGGGAGTTTAGTGGACATACGCATACATATAGGTATAAATCGAGAGATACAGCAGAATTTTGAGGGAGCGGTAGCCCTTCTAAGAAACATATTTGTTTATGTAGCCAGTAAATCGAGTCAACATATATACACTATAACAAAAAAGAATGACGCACCATGAATTGGTAATGCAAACTGGAGACAAATTGACATGCATTCAGGTTTCGATAGAAAATACAAAATTTTAAAATTTGGCTGTCATCGAATGAGCATGCGACGCTGCAGCGCATCTTAACTGCGCAATTGGCAGAATATAAAAAATGAGAAATTTTGATTCCAGGTCATAAATTATTCCATAATTTTTCCCCTTCTACTCAGAAAGACAGTAAGTATTAAGTATGCCTCGCATACAGGTGCACAAACAACATGCACAGATGTAAGTATTTGCGTGCGGTTTTTATTTGGGCTAAAAGAAGCCGGTTAGTTTAATCTGAGATATTTTTCACAATTGGATTAGAGCAGTACCACTATTAGATAATATTAATAGGAATGGGTGAAAAGTAGCCGAACACAGGGGGGAAGCCGGTCTAATCTGAGATTTATTTTGACAAGTGGATAAGAGCGGTACCACTATTAGATGATATTAACAGGAATGGGTGAAAAGTGGCCCCCGTCAAGGAGGAAGCGGTTGGCCTAAAGAGAGCACAGAAAGGGAGAACCAATCAATCGAAAAGCGGTGCTCAAAGCTCCAATTCATCATTATCGTCGATCTTACGTTTAACTGGTACTTCAGTGTCATCAAAGACCCTTAATAGGCGGCTCAGTGAAATGGGGTTGGGCTCAGTCTCCGGATCTCTCTTCTACAGAAGACGTTTCGAGCATCATAAAAAAGGGTACTACAACCAGCTCGGTATTTGTGCAATCTAACGCACCAATTGGGCAGAATTTGACATGACACTTCACAGGAGCGCATCTGTGAACTCTGTCAATTAATACCAAGCCAAATAACTACGTGCGTAAGGGCCAGAAGTAGACCAACACGTTATTGACTAGTTTACTTTGTGAGACCCTTTCTCTTAAACCATTAAAATTTTCTGAAACTGTAATCATTTGTTTTTCTCCGCATGTATACCATTTCTACGAAATTTTGTCCCATTCGGATATCTCCTTCTTAATGCGTCTTTTTTTTTTTTTTTTAATAAATTGTGTATTATATAATAAGGAATAAATAAAAATGATCTATTGAATATGCAAATATTTATTTACAAAAGTAAAGAAATATAACATAAACACATACTTAGCCAATGGCTTTGTTCCCACACATTGCATTTTTTACGTCGCTATTCTGTTTTCGAGAAATTTAATTTTCAACTACAAAAGGGTTTTATTTATTCTACGTAAAATTTTAGGCTAGATTTATTGAGCAGTAAATGTTTTTTTTTTTTTTTTTTTTTTTTTTAATCCAAGGTCATAATCAATAGAAACTGTAGAAGTAGAATAGAATCACAAATGGAAACCATAAAGATATACAATCTCATAAATGGTGCATCCGGAAGGGGGGTTATTTGACTGCAGCCCCCTCCCCACCAAGCTCAATCTAAATTATAAATTTTATTTTAAAAAATATGATTGTATGATTAATTTTATAAAATTCATTATAATAAATTGTATGATTTGGCGAGATTTTGGTGACAAAACTTGCGACTTAGCAATGAAATTTGTGATTTGGCGACAAAATTTGATAGCTCACAACGAAAATTTTGACTTGGCGACAAAATTAATTATTTGGCGAGCTTGGCGATGGAGAATGCAAGCTTTAGCGCCATTATATTAAAACTTTAATAATTTGTTTATTTGTGTGCCAACTCGTAGCATTTTCAAACAATTTACAAGGAAATTTCAGATCTCCTATACTCAATAAAATTCTGTTTAAAAAAAAAAAAATTAATAATAATAATAAAAAAAAAAAAAAAAAAAAAAAAAAAAAAAAAAAAACGGAAATACATCAATATAGATGAATTGAATTTTTCTATAAACAATTAAAAGGATGTTTTTATGAAGATTGTTTTCCTTGAGCTTATGTTTTGTTGGAATCTAGATTTGTTATCAAATGAACAGAAGGACATTATCAAATGACAATTATTTTACTGAATCTGAATAATTGAACCTAAAATTTTTAATGTTATATTGAAATATATCTGTTTATATATGCCACACAAAGAAACATCTAATTTGTTTAATGTTTCTGTGAAAGTGTTAGAAAATTTAGTTTTCCTTAAACAATTGTTAGAAAGAAAAAAAGATCATGAATATCATATCATTGTATTATAACATGTGTACTAATAAAAAATATTGTAACATTACAAATATTACAACATTAAACAACCGAAGTATGCAATCGAAATCGAATCTTAAATGCAGAGCTCGTTGCTTGACTTGTGAAAGTAATTGTTTGAATAATAACATTTTATGTATGATATGGTGTCCATATTCAGCACGTTTTTTCAAGGAATGATGAAACGTTACACGTTGAATGCCGCATTTAGTTTGTGACCAAAAATCTTGTATGTTTTTTTTTTTTTTTTTTATATTCTTCCGTAAGTGCAGAGAAATTTGAACATAGCAAAAACACTCTAATTAAGGCTCTTAAATAAATGGAGAAATTTAACTAATCTCTAGACGCATAATAAAACTAAAATACATCTATCTTCTCTTAAATATAAAACAATAAATGCCTTCAAATATCTCGGAAAGTTTCGTCGGCATAACTGTTTTCGAACTCAACTGTACTCTTCAATGTTATATACTTCAGGTAAACTAAACTCCAAGCGATATCTTGAACGAGTCTAAACTGAACTAAAACCTCTCAATCTGCAAACGCGTACTAAACTGTACAAAGGGAACCGAAAGAACATCGTATGCGATTTTATCATGCCTTTTACGCACAGGGGAATCAATATGCATTTGTACACAAACTAGTTTCTAAATAACTTGTTCAAAGCCAGTTAACTGCTAATTTCATCAAAGTCTAAAGTTTCTTCTTTAAACTCGTAATTACTGGTTATTCTTCGTAGAATAACTACCTTTATAAATAGAGTTAAAATTTCTAAATCAATTGTACTACTTAGCAACTCACGATTTGCGAACTTCTAACTGTTGTGGTTAATTATGATGGTGGATGTCCTAATTTTTAATTTCTCTTAAATTTTGAAATTCAATTTAGTGGTACTACATTTTTTTTCCGCAAATAGTTCACCCAGGATTTGAAAAGGTTTTAATAGGGGGGCGAAACCCCATTGGATATATGCTTTCTCTCTGCTGCTGACTTTATTTATAAATCTCACTAAAAATACATAAAGGCCATGATGACTTATGGCAGTTTCTGTTAATGAACCAAAACAATATCTTTAAGTTTAATAAAATTTTCATCAAATTAAAATTTACCACAGAAACTACCATAAGTTGATCTTCTCATATAAATATTTACATAAAAAAAGTATCATTTGATTAACTCGTATTTAATGTTCATTGTTAAATAGTAAGTAAATAAAAAAAACAACATATGAGCCAATTCTTCCCCCCTAAATAAACAAAACAAACTGAGAAAAAAAAAAAAAAAAAGAAACATGTTTCCAGCTGGAAGGTACAGAATTTTAATAGCCAAAATTTTAATTTTTTCACATAGCTTTTAAACCTTTACATCAAAGTATACTACTTTACTACAAATCTAGTCTTCTCCGTTACACTTTTACCTCTTTTTAAAAACCTTCCAGCAGAATAGTAAATGACTCACAAAATAACTTTTTATTAATATAAATCCCCATTACAAAAATAAAAACAATACTCACTAAGGAGTTAAAGAACACACATAAGATATTTTTTAAATGAAATCCAAAAAAAATAATTATTAATTAAAGCACAAGACAAAAAAAAAAAAGTATGAGGATTCTCAAAGCTAACACATTATGACAACACATTTTTTTTTTCTGTTTTTTTTTTTTTTTTTTTTTCTTTGTTACATCAATCTATCTTAACAAAAATATTAACCCAAGGTATAACGTTAAATCATTTCTGAAAGAAAAACTTTTACATCATTTAAATTTTCTTCGCTTCTAAACGTTCACAGTTACTTTACAGAAATAACAAAAATTTAATTAGTGATATGATAATAGCTGCTTTTAGAAAAAGTTTATTAGTTATTTACTGTGCCTATTTATAAAGTTTAATTTTGCTATGAGAAGGGAGTCTTCAATACGAACAAAGTCCGTACAACAATTAAAACAGTCTGTGTAGATTTTTAAACAACTCAAGAATATAATTACTAAATTAATATCGATCTAGTGAAGGTCTTATCCCAATCTGCCATTCTTAAGTTGATACACAAGCTTACACACAGAGTGATGACTTAAAAGGGCATAAGGGATACAAAAATTCCTGTAAACAATGTAATTTTTCATATCAAATATTAAACAAAGTTAAATAATTACTTGGTAACAATTTAAGTACTTAATAAGAAACGAATTTTTTTTATGATTAACACATTTTAAACAATATAAATAAAAATATACCGACAGGTTACAATCCATGATGGAGGCCTGAGATCCTCTGGAGACAGCTACAGGAATCACTGGCACTCACAAAGTCGTACCGGTAGCTTGACAACGCACTAGTACTTGAACACACGACATGGCAGCCAGATTTTGCTTCATCGCATTTCAATTTTCTTGACCACCGAAATAATCAGAATCCGATATCTTGTCAGCACAAAAAGAAGACACCATCTTTATGTCAGTTAAGCGTAAGAAGACCTTTCATGCATTCAACATCCGTATCCCAATTCATGTGACGGCGAGAAGGCACCTTATAAACCACACACCCAAAAACCATTTTTTCTGGAAATTTTTCACTCGTGAACGTTCCAGCTAACATTTTCATCACACGTCTTCTAAAATTTTTTTATATTGTGAGAAATATAGTAGTTCTGCCGAATATCATAATGTTAACAGGAAAATCAACCTCTTTACGTTGAACGAAGTTCCAGTACGAGACTATTCAAAACCTCACCCTAGTCAACATATTCTTTTCTTTTGAGAAATATACTTCCGGAGATATTATACAGTACATCCTGGATAAGAATCTTGCACCAGGGCCATGAAAATATTGTTATATTAGGCCACATTGACCCCAATAAGGGCCTAGCCGTTCTTAAAATAAACGTCAATTACCCCATGCTACACGCTTGAAAGCTACGACGCAACTCTCCGTGAATTCCCGACGTTCACCCACGCTGAACCCAAAACGTTGCCAACACGCTAGCACTAACCTGAGAGTTGAAAAAAAAAACTGACCAATCAGCGATAACAACACATTTGCCGATCCCAATCACTGAATGTGACAATTGGCAAAATAGCTGTTATGCTGATGAGCCAGGCAGACACTACGCGTGCAACAGCGACCTTCAGAGCGGTTAAAGGGCAAAATACCAGCATAAGGTCACATTCCTCTTGGACATGTGCTTTGAATCTACAATTGTTGCTAGGCAGGCTGAAAACTTATAAGGAAAATTTTGAACGGAGTAAAAGAGAGGAAATAAAAACAAAGATGAATAAAAAGGCAAATTTAACTAAAACTAATAAAAAAAAAACTGAATTAAAATTTAATGTAAAAATTGCATAATTTTGGAAATAAAATAATTTTAAAAGGGAAATAAGCTTGCTAAAAGAAAAAAAAAAAAAAAAAAAAAAAAAAAAAAACTGTTAAGATTTCATTTTAACATAACGAAAACTCTGAGACGCCTCACAGATATGATTCCCAAAAATAAAACATATAATAATTGTGTTAGAAAGGTTTTTTCTCCTACACCAAGGAAAATTCTAAAGAACAGAGTTTCATTCTAGTAGTCTAGTATAGTTCGGCCTGGTTTCAGAAATTGTCCACAGAAAAGTTCTTGACACGAAAAGTGGATCATAATAAAATATTGTCAAAATTCATAAAGATTCCCTCTGAACAAAGAGGGTAGCCAACAAAAAAGGGATAGAACAATGCGATGCACTTGACCGAACAAAAAGTCATTTGAAGTAATGAGTCTAAAATTTGCACTTGCTATATACACGGCAATTATCTGCTATATTTCTAGAGAAGTTGTCTGGTAGTGGGAGAGTAAAACGATTGCTCCAGTTTCCCATAGACCTGAGTAAAATGCTAGTTCTTAATTGCGCTATTGAAAATTCGCTTTTTCAAACTACAAATTATAAATTAAGTTGAGGTTCAAGGTGGCTAAGGCAAAGTTAGCTAGCCAGTCAGCACATTCACACAACACAACCTAGTTTCGAAAAAACCTTTTCAAAACTAGTTTATTGATAAATTCTGCGAAGTCCAATGTTTCCCCTTTAAACTCGTAATTACTGGCTGATATCTGTAGAATAAATGACTTTTTAAACAGAGTTAAAACTTCTAACTCGTCGCGACTACATCGAAACTCCCGATTCGCGAACTTCTTTACATGAAATCCCTATGAAGCGTCACAAGTTTCATTTCTAGGAATTAAAGAAATAAAAATCGTGTTAAATAGTGCTGAAGATAAGTGTTGTCTTATAACATCCTTTCTTTCCATGCTGTGAGTAAATTTATGATCGTTAAAATCCTTATAAAGAGAAGACTTTCTCTTATTAAACATTTTTTTCACATTTTTTCCCATTTAATTTTTTCTTCGAATATATTTGATGATGATCATATACTTTTTAATGCATCCCTTCTTCTAAATTATACCGCTTACCATCGAAAATTGATAACGAGACTTTATTCAAATATATGGTATAAAGCATTCCCATTATTCTATTATTTCTTTTAAGATATTTAAGAATTGACTGTCATTATTTTTCATGTTAATTTATATTAAAAATTTGATGAGGATGTAGTTTGCATTCCATTTTTAATAATTAATAGAATATATATATATATATATATATATATATATATATATATATATATAATTTTCAACAATATTTATAAGATTAAATTATAAAGCTATTTAGAATTTTTATTTAGGTTAATTCATATTAGATTTAAGCTAGAACTATATTCGAAAAAAAAAAAATGTTTTTCAAATAATGCAGTTATTGATTATTATTATTATTATTATTAACGTAAGAAATGAAAATATAATAATTTTACAACAAAAATTGAAATTAATGAAATTCAAGAAATTACAGTTAACGTAACTACTGAACATTTGGAAAATCAAGTGTATACGTCTTTTTCTTGCATAAATTTATTTTCCAAACAATTACCAATTCTTGAATTTGAATATCCGAAAATTTGGAATCAAAATGTTTTTCAACATGATGTTACAAATTGAAACGAGTCGTTAACAATTATCTATATACAGCTCTAAATCTTTAATTATTTTACGAGTAACGTGCATAAATTGAAAATTGATTTATTATAACATATATTTATAATCTTTATTTTATTCTTAAAATAAGAAATTATACCTTATACATAGAAAAATTAAATTTATGCATTTAAATATCTCATTTATTCTTTGTCAATTTATACGTACACACACACACACACACACACACACACACACATATATATATATATATATATATATTATAATAATTCGCAAGATATAAAATTATTTTGAATACATATCATTTTACTAATTGTATTTTTTATAATTATAATAATAATTATTATTATTATTTTAGCATATTGGAATTCAACAAAAGGTATTAGTTAAACTGAAAAGTATTTTTGATATATTATAAAATGCAGATATATATAATGTATTATAAATTTATGCCCTGTTATAATGTTTTTTTACTTCAAGACCTACACTGAACACACTGAGTAATAGGATATATATATAATACTTGATAAGTAATAGATATACTTTTAAATAAAATATGTGTTTAGGATGCGAAACAATTTTTAAAGATATCTGAGATTAAATCATTATTCCAATTTTTAACATTTCTTATACATATTTTTTTTAACAATAATGACATGGAGTAAATACAAATACAGGCAAATCTTATTTATCTGGGATTTCCATGTCCCTTGGCTTTTTTTGCTACAAGGAATTACGATGGATTTAGAAAAAAAAATTAAGTCAGTACTATAAAACAAGAAGACAATACTAGTTAAATGATATTACTAATATAATAAAATTAGAAGATAATACCTCCTAACAAACTAAGCACTGATTTCAAATTAAAAGTGTTTTGCATGATTATATAAAATTTTAATTTCATTAAAAAGAGGAATTTTATTCTCAGTGTAGTTAAATCAGATGTTTATTATACATAAATATACGATTTTTATTATCTGAATTTTCAAACTTATTTTACTTATTTTCCTATTTACTAAACAACAAAAATATAAATAAAATCTGATATACATAAATAAGTTATCGTTATTTCAAATGCGTGAAAAAGACAAACAAAATGGGTAAAAAAAAGCAAATCATTTTTACTTGTGCCAAATGTTGAATGCTTTATTTATATGCTACATTTCATATCTCATTTGAATAATAATAAACAATAATCTTAATTCCCCATTAGATTAAATGTAGAAAGATATTTCTTAAATGAATTTCTTTTTCATTTATGCCTGTTTAATATAGATAATTTCATTTCTTGTCTTTTAATTTCGTTGTATTTTATCAGTATGGTATTTCTGCTATTTAACTACAAATAAAGCTTAGTCTTTTAAAAAACGATTTGAATAGAAGGATACTAAACAGAAAAATAAGTCATTATTTATGATTTTTATTGAATAATAATGAAGCGAAATTCTTATTCAATTAAGAAAAATAAAGTATTTTTTTTATTTATAAGTTTAATTAAAGAGTAATGTTTTCTTTTTATACCAAATAATAAATAAATAAATAAGTAAAAAATCACTTTTTTTATCGAATGGTATTTCATTCATTAATGAACGTTGCAAATATAATATTAAATAGAGATAGAAAAATAGATATAGCATTTTAAAAAATCCTATAAAAATTGAATAAGAAAAAAATAAGAAATAATCTGGAGGGATTCCACTCGACTTTCTGAACATTAAACATTTAACGGTTGTATATAATAATAATAATAATAAATAAAATAAGGCAAGCCGTTACATAAGTGAAAATTATAATAGGGCGCTTGTGTTTTTTTTTTTTTTTCAGTATAGTATGTTGTGTATTTGAACAGCATCGCAATTTCAATATTTTTAGCCCATAGATCATAATTATGAAGAATATTTCGTTGTATCCCTGTAAAAATATATTTTCCGTTCAGTCGAATAAGCCGTTTAGACGCTATCGAACGGCGTTAAAACGCTGTTTTGAAAATTTGGATCCATAGGCCATAACGATAAAGAATTTTTCTTTGCGCCCCTTTTAAAAGAAAAACAAAATCAATAGGGTTTCTGCTACAGTGACACATATTAAACGTAACTACTTTCAGTTCATTCGAATATAGCGTTTAGGCGTTATCGTGTTCAAAGTCACACATGCAAGAACACACACATACACACACAAACATCATCGTAAAAATAACAAAGATGAACTCAGGGAACATCTAATTGTAATGAAACACTAAAATTTTAAATACGGATTTTTGACATTATTACAAGACTTACCTTACACATGGGGGGACGTACCTTACCCATGTTGGGAAGTAAAAACTAAAGGAAAATTTTTCTTGTCTCATTAAAAGATTGCGTGAACTAAATCATATTTATGTTTGTTCTGTTTTCTTTAACAATGAAATTAGTGCTATAACGTATTTAATACGGAATAATCAAAGGTAAAATTTACGGATCTCTACATTTTAATTCACCTGAAAGTACAAATGTAGCTCAGATATTTCGCACGACATTGTTAAAAATTAAACCATCTCATCTCATTAAAATTAAAAACTTGTTTTAATGAACGGAATTCGAAATTTCGTAGAATCATATTAAAGATTCAATTAGCTCATAAATTTCCATTCCTAAGTATCTTAGAATCAATAATGGTACAAGTCATTTATAACACATAAAATATTAAACTTCCAACATATTTTGAAGTATTTTTAGAGGCTGAAAATTTTATTTTGAGACTTAGTTTAACTGTCATGCATTATTATGAGTATTAACATAATTATAATTTAGAAATAATGTCAGATGTTATATGAAATTTAATAAATTACAGACAAAAAGCTTTTATAATGTACTATAATAAAGAATATTTTACCACTTGTTTAGATATTAATATACACATCAATATATTAACATTTCTCACTCCTTAAAAAAGTGACCATTATTTTTTAGAATTAAAGTGAGAAAATACTATTGTCGCTCTTGAAAATGTGGCATTTCTCACTTTTCTCTAAAGAGAGAGACTTGTAGTCACTCTGTCACAAAGAGTGAAGTCATCATCTATTGCAAGATCAACCTTCTGAAGAGTGAAGAATTGCTGGCACCATCTACTTTCCATATTCAGAATGAAATATGAAAATCAATTTCTGGTTGATCTGATGCATGTGATTTGTTTAACAGAACTTATTGAAGATATTTGAGTATTAAAATGGTAAAGCTATTTTGGTAAATATAAATTTTTTATACAATTGATACAATCGAAGTGTTATTAGTAAAGAATCGAAAATCGTAAGAAAGGTATGGAAATTCGTAAATGAAAGCGAGTAGTTTTATTCGATAATATATAAGGTAGAAAAGAAAATATTAATGCAAATACTTAATGCATAACGCCTTAAAATCTATAGGAATTTATATTTTTATTATATTCATTGATACTTAACGCATGTGAAATATTCATAAAGCTGACTATAATATTTTGCTAAAAATTAAAATCATCAGCAAGATTTATACTCCTGAACAGACTAGTTTTTCAAGAAACTCTGTAGATTTGTGTGTAAGTATTTAATTAATTTTTTTAACATGCACACTCAAGAATTTTTCTTTTTCCCCAAGCTACTTTAAAAATAACTATTTGTCTTAGGGAATTTCTTTTCAAGTATACATTTTGATTTAAAAAAAAATTCTAATTTTAATAATATAAAAATAATTCTAATTTTTTGTAATTTAAAATAATTCTGATTTTAATTTAAAAATGTACATTAGAATTCTGTAATTTTATATTTTAAAAAATGAAGTAAACTTTATAAATACGATTAATCTCTAATGTGAATGATTTATCACTGTAAATTAAGCGAGCTCTGTGTGTCCCCAATGGTTCAGTGGTAAGACGCTCGCCTGCTACGGAGACTGCTTCAGTTCCATTCCCCTCAGGTCCAATCAGCATCCTTTCGATCGTTAAAGTAGAGACAATGCTAATAAAAAAAGATTCCGTCTAGCGTATCCGAATTTTTTTTAGGAAAAATAAACAGTCATATTCTTTGAATTACTCGAAATAATTTCACTCTTAATAAAGAGTGAGAAATCTCACTCTTTTGAAAAGAAGACATTTCACTCTTTATACTTTGGCTCCCTTTTGGCATGTTCAAAGAGTGATATGCCACTCTTTTAGAGTCAGATCTCACTCTTCATATTTTAGAGAGTTAAAATGCATGTAAATCCTATTTTAAATAGTATTTACTGTTAAAAAAAAAAAAAAAAAAAAATATGATACTTTGAAATACGAAACCACTTATATAAAATTATTAACATATGTTTATTTAGATATTAAATAGTGTGATTGAATTTAATAATAACATAAACTAGACTCAAAATTTAAAGGCGAAATCTGCGTAATGGTACTAGATGTAAAATTTTCTCAGGTTAAAAAAAATTCTCAGGTTAAAAAAAAAAAAAAAAAAAAAAAAAAAAAAAACTTATTATTTTATCTTATACATTCTGTATTATTTTGTCTTATCAAATTTCCAAGCTCAAAACTTGAAGTTTCATGGGTAACTCATCCATGGAAAAGTGTAGAAAAAGGACGGGTAAAAATCGAAACTCTTTTGCATCGAAAGATTATTTTGCGACTTTAATGTATAAGTATGTTTGAATTAGGCATATGATGAGTTCTTTAATGATATCTATGTATATCATATTTTCATATTTCTAAACAGCGTTAAAAATGAATTAACAGGGATAACAATGGGGTCGTCAGTTTATAATAAAGTTAAATATGACATGCACCAAATTTCTCATAAGTAATTTTATTATTACAAATTAAAAAATAAAATAACCTTACATTATTTCTTTAAAATTGCCTTAGCACTTGCGGGAAGGGTTATTTTATTACCATTTGACAATATTCTTAATCATATAAGTAATAGAGGCTAAGTTGGAATATGAAGCAGATAATACCCTTGCTCGCATACTCTAATGTTTTATTAATTTCATAGAAACATTTTAGGGTCAGTCTTGTTATTGAAAAGGAATTCACAGTTGCTCCTATGCTGACAGTGCAGAATTATTTGGATCGATTATTCCCTGAGAAAAAGAAAACGTTCCTCATCTATCTAGACCGAATAAGTAATCATTTTTTGAATCTCTAGACTTAAAATGTAGTACGAGCTATGAATATATGTAAACACATAACCTTTATCGATGAAATGAGCCAGAATTTCTAGTGTACAACATTCTAGATGATAAAACATTATTCTGAATGATCTGAATATTTTGAATCCTTTGTATTGTCAGAAATTATTCTTTGATTTCCTAAAATTCTATCATAAGCCAAAATTACAGTCACTAAAACTGACCCCCGGTGTTCGCATTTATTTACAGAGAATGTTAAATAAGTTTGACGATGGAAAAAATGTCTATAGGGAAAGTGTCTAGAATTATAAGAGAGGTTTTTAGAATTCTCTAACAAAGGGATCTAGAATTTATAAAGATGACATGGAACAATTTTTACTAGAGACATAGTTTAGTTTCTAGATGTCAGTCACGTATATATTTTTCATTTTAAATCAGCATCGATGGCAGATGTGTACGAGGTAACTGATATGTACTTCAAAATTACAAACTTTTTTTTTTCGTCACAAAAGGCTAGCTATTTAAATGTAAAGTACATACTAGGCGAGTCGTATTAACCCTGCACGATAGGACCAATGCCCCAGCCCGTCCGTTCCCGCTCTTCGTTATCTTTTTCTAGTCAATTTTGTCGTTTTATTACTTCCGGTGTGAGCCTTTTTTTTTTTTTTTTTTTTTTTTTATACGCACTTGACATTGTGGGTTTTTTTGGTTTTCTTCCCATATTGGGGCTTATAGCTTCTTTACCCCTCCGTTTCTACATTCTAAAGTGCGGTGGAATTAAAGCAAAGTGTGGTGGTCCTATGAATTGTCGTAAATGAATTCTTTTAAAGAACATAAGTATTTATTTTTAAAGTGATCTCATTTTGAAATAATAATTTCATTCTTTATCTCATCCAAACTGCAATGTTCATAAATACTTCACGCATCTTGACAAAAAATAAAATTAAAATTTTCGATGTCTACTACGAACTCAAAACATCAACATCAGTCATCTAGCGTAAGTGCTTTCGTTTTGAATTGAAATCCAAATCCAATCTTGCATTTTCACAATGTTTAAATACAAAGACACTATAAATGCGAGATAAACTTGTACACATCTTAAGGCTGCACGCCTGTTAATATTTCAAATTCATCCTTCCCATATAACCCTAAGTGACATTTGTTTTTTCATATTATAAAGATGTCTCGTTAAATATTATTTTTCGATTTCTTTTATTATATCCTTTAATCATCTTCCTTTCTACCTTAGTGAGTAGTTTAAAAAAATAGATAACTATGAATATTTCATTTCATAACTTAAATTTTGTGTCTTAATTTTCAATGTCGAGCAAAAATATTTAAATTTATTTTTTTAAAAATATACAAGTTCAAGCAGTAGATTTAAAAAAAAAAAACGCAATTCGAAAAAATCTGTCTTTTAAATAAGATATCTATATAAAAGAAAAGAAAAGAAAATACGTTGGACGAAAGGAATAAATACTGAATCTGACTGATATGCAGCTTTAATATCTCAGTTTTGGTCCGCAATAGATGTTAATTTTTCTCCAATAGATTTTTTTATTCAGTTTTTTATTTTTTTTATTAATATACACCAGTATTAAAGAATTTTCCTGCATTTTTGTTTTTAATTTATCTAATGAACAACAGAAATGAAGTGTTACATCTTTGTTTTACATTTTTGCAAATTTATATTACGGCTTACAGTTCTAATTCTAGGAAAAAGTACATGTCCATAGTGAAATGTTTAAAAAACTACACCGTAATATCTTTCTTTTTACATATAATATCAATATGTGTCTCTTTATACTGTAAAATGAAAAGATAAGACATTTATTTAATTTTAGTAATAATAATAATAATATTAGTAATAATAACATAATTTACAATTTTATTGCGTAGAATATTTCTAAAGATATTTTTTAAATATTGATATTTTATACATATTAAACTAGCAGGAAGTGTCTTGAATTTATATTTTGTATTAAGAAATAACATACTGAAAATATAACACTGTGAAAAATATTTAAATAAGAATATATTTCAGGTATTATAGCCAGAAAAAAAAGGTTAGCTAATTAATTAAATTTTGTATTAAATAGCTAATTAATTAAATTTATATTTTGTATTAAGAAATAACATACTGAAAATATAACACTATGAAAAATATTTAAATAAAAATATATTTCAGGTATTATAGCCAGAAAAAAAAAAAAAAAAAAGTTAGCTTATTAATTATTTATGTTTTTATTTTTTCTGTTTATGTTACAATGACAAAAAATAAATAAAAATAAAAATAAATGGAATTTTTTTCGGTTTAAAGCTCATTTAAAAAAATTAAACATTCATAATTTATGTTAAATCCTTAAAAAAGTGGAAAAACAGGAAAACTGTTTTTTTTTTTTTTTTTTTTTTTTTTTTTAAAGAAGAGTAGTGCTTACGTTTTGCTAATAATATATCATTAGTTCTTTTCATGCATATATAAATTATATGCGAGTTTATTCCGAATGAGAAGGTTTGAAGATTAAAGTTAGAAAATTGACAGTTTCTTAAATATTGCATTTATAATGTCTCTATTCATTTGTATGGTTTAACTGAAAGTGACTAGTTTTACAAAGATATATTTCACGTATAAAACATTTTAAACTACACCTGACTGTCTTTCTTTAATTCCGAAATAAAGAAATAAATAAGTAAATCGAATATGTTTAGTCTGATAATAAGTAAACAACTTAATCTATGAAATATGTTTTACATTTCCACTTTTAATTTAAGAATAACTGCAAATGTTCTCACAGTCATAATGTTAATATAAAGAAATTCAAAAATCGGTTTATGATATTGATTCAATGTTTCATTTTATGATTAAAGTAAAAATGTAATTTTAAATAAAACCAAATGTAATTTCTTTAATACAAAAATGATTATTCCTTCGACCTCTTGTTGAATTAACTATTTATTATAAATGAAGCTTTCAGACTAATTTAAAATTATCCATAATAATTTAAATGGATTTGAACAATATATATTATTAAAAAATCCTGTAAAAAATTCTCAAATTTATCATTATAAAATCCTGCAGTAACACGTTTTTTTATGTGTTAGATTAAATTTACTTTAGCATACGTACATTTAAAACTTTAAAATAATCCATAATGTAATAATAATATTCTTATTTCTAAAAGTTTCTACAATGAAATTAAATCAGTCTAGGTTTATCAAACACTTCATGTGAAAGTTTTCAAGATTAATTAACTTATAAATAAATTTAAAAAAAAAATGTTACTTATGGTATATATACAGATATAGATATATATTAAATTAAAAAGTTGCTCGCGAATTTCTCATAGTTATATATAAATCATATACATTTTATTTAAACTTTTGACTATACAAATCGTTTGGAGCCCTCTGTGAATGTGATTATTCAGTTAACTTTACACTAACTTTAATAATTCAATGTCTTCAGATATTTAGATATATATGTACTAGCCGACGTTGCATGCTTTGCTGGACATTGTATTAATTTTCAAAATTGAATTAATTCTCAAAATTACATAAAATTTATGAATATAAAAAATCTCATGAAATCAAAAATTAAAAAATATATATATATATTAATTAAAATCGGTTAAAAATCTCAAATTTTGCACCCCGTCCCGCGACAGATCAGGGAGAATTCACAAAATTCATTTATAGTTTGTGTTGGGTATATATATAAGCAATCTGCAAATAAAAAAATTGCGTTCGTCAGGTAGCTTAGAGCAAAGTTACTATTGAAAACGTGTTTTTTGCCAAATTCCCGTCCCTAAAGGGGGAAGCTGGATATTTCGCAAAATCACTTCATGGTGATTCTGCGAAATATCTAAACACTTACTTTATAATGAGAGTCACAACACGCGTGTGCTGTTACACATGTGTTATTACACATGCGTGTTATAATACGCACATTACAGTCTATATTGGGTATACATAGCACACACATATAAGAAAAACTTGCTTTTCTTGGATAATTTTAAATGAAATTATACTTGAAAACGTGTTTATTGCACATCCTTCTAAATAGGGAGGGAGAGGGGGGGAGATTTTACAATGCAGTATTTTAGGCACACATAACCAATTAATACACAGTAACATTACCTATCTTAGAAAAAATAGAAGAGTTTTGATTGAAAAAATATTTTTTTTCCCGGCAGCCCCATAAGGGAAGAGGGGAAATTTTTGCAAAATCCGGTGGCAGTTGGTATTTCTTGCAGATAATCAACCCACACACCAAAATTCGTGAATGTAACCCCGATACATTTTCCAGGGCAAAGTTAATGTTAAAGGTAGGCTGTCGATACTGCTCCGTTGTAAATCTCTACCCCTACCCCACAAAGAAAAAAAAACTAAAAATGAAAAATCACCTAAAATTAAGAATCTTATATACGAGGCGCATCTGTTTTTTTTTTTTTTTTTACCGTAGGATTGCCTTAGGGTTGCCACATGTATCCAGCGTTTTTCGTAGATTTTCTGGGGGCGCCAAAGTTGTTTCCGTGTCGTAATTGCGTTTTTTTTTTTTTTTTTTTTTTTGTTAAGGTTCGTTTTTTTAGATGAATAGTATATGCTAGAAATAGCAGAAAAGTAAGTAAATAAATAAAGATTTCCCACTTTTAAACAGTACGCCCATTTTTTTTTTTTTTTTTTTTTTTTTTATTCCAAAAAGTTATGATTTGTATTTGAAACAGATAGAAATAGTCCTAACAACACATGTTATCCCCAATACGTCCACACAAATATCCTGATGATGAAAAAACATACCAAGAATGTACTGTATATAAGTGTGTTGTTAGGGATATTACTTGTTGCTCTTGACCGTCTTAACCGTCAATCGTAGCTTCAGATCAAGATTTCTTAAAATCGCTAGTTAAGCGATAAGGACGCCAAGCGGGAATGCTGACCCCGACTGAGTCAACAAAAAGACGCTTATGCACCGGTTTAATTAACCACCCGAAAAAAAGCCCCCCCCCTCCCCCCGAAACTTGAAAAAATTGAAATTTGGCTGTGGAGAAGTGGAAAGTGGATTTATTGGAGGTTAGTTGGTAAATCCTGCTCCCGAGACTTGCAAAAGGGACAATTGAAGATAGAAGATTTTGGGATTTATTTATGAAAATGACTAAGTCCCTACAAACGGCGGGACTTATAAGAAATTTGGGTTATTTAAGAAAATGACGAAGTCCCTTCGAACGACGGGACTTGGAGAAAATTAAGTGGTAGGTATGAAAATAAAGCTAAGTCCAACAGAACGTCGGGACTTGGGAGAAGTTGCGGTTCTGCTTGGAAAAACGACTAAGTCCACTCGAACGGCTGGACTTAGAAGAAAATTTGGTTTTAATTTAGAAAATGGCTAAATCCCTACGAACGGAGGGACATAGAAAAAATTAGGTGGATGGCTTGAAAATAAAGCTGTCAAGACTTAAGTCCCCTCGGACGGCGGGACTTAGAAGAAATTTTGGGGTTTTATTTAACTCAATTGGAATAATTATAAGTTTGGAGAAAAACAATTAAAGGTAATAGATGCAAATGAGCCATTCAGGAACTCAGGCTGGAGAGCCATTCAGGAACAATTTAGTAATTGCAGTTATAATCAATGTGAGAGAGCAATGGACAAGAGGGGATCTTTAACAAGTAATTAATATAAAGTTGGATAAATACAAGTGGATGGATAATTACTGTTAAGTGGGAAATTATTAATGGATGGACAGCAGTTAACGGAAAAAAAAGGGACGACACTCAAAAAGAGAGGGGTAATTAGTACAAATAATGAGTTTAATCATGAATTTTAATTAATTTGAACTGGGATGACTAAGTCCAGGGTCCCTGACCACAGAGAGCCAGAGCCCAACAATAATAAACAGACAGCTGTGAGGGCTAATTAAAGAGACAATTAGGGATAAATACTGAAGTTGAAATTTGATTAAAAATCAATATTAAAATGGGCAATTACGAGGGGTCCTTGAGAAGATTAAGAGACTTGGCCAAATAAAACTCGTTAGGCACCCGACAACCCCCGATTCTGCCATCATGGCAGGATCGAACACCCCTAAAAAACGGGGTGGGAGCGCTCCATGACGACATCCGGGGATTGGCAAGTACCCGTACAAGGACGCTGACTTAGGAAAATGGAGCAGAGCACGTGGTGATTACATTACGGAATTAAAACTTTTGAAGGATGGATAAAATAATTGATAATTAATAAAATACATATTTGAGTTTCAGCAATGGTCGTCAGGTCATGTTTGTGGATTGGAAAATATTCCGTATTTAGGTTTTTAGAGAGAGTTTAAGAGCAAAAGCGAGCTAAATTTTAGTTAGTTTTAGAAAAAGCAAACTGCCATGTTGAACACTATTGCTGAGGGAAGCACAAGTTATTAAAAATAATTATACATATTATTAATGAACCACTTGGGTTAGGATTTAATGAATGGTATCATAAGATAGGTAAAAACTTTATGAAAAGAAAATGGTACAGTGCATTACTCTAACTCACCCCTTTCCTTTTGTCTTTAGCTGATCATCGGGAGCACTAAAACAAACGTCTTGACTCGATGAAGGTCTTAGTGGAGTACATCTGTGTATCGCTAAGAGTCCATTTAAAGATAGTCACGAATTTGCATACGTTCCATTTACTCACCATCGTTTCGTTTGCCGAATTTTAACGAATGCCGTTTTCAATGATGTATTGCAAACAAAAGGCTAAATTTCAACCTGAACCGGAACACCGATATGGTTTATTGTGGGTTTATTCTAAAGCTTGTGGAATGGAGAAGTGTTTGGTAAATTTGACCGATTGTAGCTTGAACGGTGTTTGCAGAATTGCCGGTTAAAGAATTTGGCGACAACTCGATTTTAAACTTCGACAATGTATTAGCGCTTGTAGCTCTCCGTCAAATTAATGTATCCTGATGTAAATGGTGTTACCCGATAGGATTTTGTCTGCTCTTTCCAAATATGTTCTTATCTTTCAGTAAGCTCACAAATCTGTGTTTTTTTCAGACGGGATGGAAAAAAACAAACAGATTTTTCTTCTATCTACCATAACTCGAAAATGGTTAGAGATAGGACAGGGTTTCTATGGTGTTTTATGCTTCACATTGGCTGTTCTATCACCTCTTTTCGTTTGGCAGATTATGTCAAACTCACCCTGTATATATATATATATATATATATATATATATATATATATATATATATATATATATATATATATATATATATATATATATATATATATATATGTAATTTTCAACAATATTTGTAAAATTAAATTATAAATTTATTTAGAATTTGTATTTAGGTTAATTCATATTAGATTTATGCTAGTACTATATTCGAAAAAAAAATGTTTTTTTCAAATAATGTAGTTCTTGATTATTATTATTATTATTATTAACGTAAGAAGAAAATATAATAATTTTACAACAATCAAATTCAATAAATTACAGTTAACGTAACTACTGAACATTTGGAAAATCAAGTGTATACGTCTTTTTCTTACATAAATTGGTTTTTCCAAACACTTACCGATTCTTGAATTTGAATATCCGAAGATTAGGAATCAAAATTTACATATTCATTTTATTTTCTAAGACATCTGATGCATAATGTTATTCAACATGATGTTACAAATTGAAACGAGTCATTAACAATTATAAGTCAGTACTATAAAACAGGAAGACAATACTAGTTAAAGAATATTACTAATATAATAAAATTAGAAGATAATACATACTAACAAACTAAGCATGGATTTCAAATTAAAAAATTTTTGCATGATTATATAACTTTTAACTTCATTGAAAAAAGCAATTTTATTCTTAATGTAGTTAAATCAAATGTTTATTATACATAAATATACGATTTTTATTATCTGAATTTTCAAACTTATTTTACTTATTTTCTTATTTACTAAACAACAAAAATATAAATAAAATCCGAAATACATAAATAAGTTATCTTTATTTGAAATGCGTGAAAAAGACGAACAAAATGGATAAAAAATAGCAAATCATTTTTACTTGTGCCAAGTGTTGAATGCTTTATTTATATGCTACATTTCATATCTCATTTGAATAATAATAAAAAATAATCTTAATTCCCCATTAGATTAAATGTAGAAAGATATTTCTTAAATTAATTTCTTTTTCATTTATGCCTGTTTAATATAGATAATTTCATTTCTTGTTCTTTAATTTCGTTGTATTTTATCAGTATGGTATTCCTGCTATTTAACTAGAAATAAAGCTTAGTCTTTTAAAAAACGATTTGAATAGAATATATATTAAACAGAAAAATAAGTCATAAGTTATGATTTTTATTGAATAATAAGGAAGCGAAATTCTTTTTCAATTAAGAAAAGAAAAGTATTCTTTTTATTTATACGTTTGATTTAAAAGTAATGTTTTCTTTTTATACCAAATAATAAATAAATAAATAAATAAAAAATCACTTTTCCTTTTTTATCGAATGATTTTTCATTCATTAATGAACGTTGAAAATATAACATTAAATAGAGATGGAAAGATATATATAGCATTTTAAAAAGTCCTATAAAATTTAAATAAATAAAAAATAACAAATAATCTGGAGAGATTCCACTCGACTTTCTGAACATTAAACATTTATCGGTTGTATATAATAATAATATTAATAATAATAAAATAAGACAAGCCGTTACATAAATGAATATTATAATAGGGCGCTTGTGTGTGTGTGTGTTTGTATGTGTGTTTTCCAGTATAGTATGCTGTGTATTTGGACACTATCGCAATTTAAATATTTTTAGCTCATAGATCATAATTATGAAGAATATTTCGTTGTATCCCTGTAAAAATATATTTTCCGTTCTGTCGAATAAGGCGTTTAGACGCTATCGAACAGCGTTAAAACGCTGTTTTAAAAATTTGGATCCATTGGCCATAAAGATAAAGAATTTTTCTTTGCGCCCCTTTAAAAAGAAAAACAAAATCAGTAGGATTTCTGCTACAGTGACACATAACAAACGTAACTACTTTCAGTTCATTCGAGCGTTTAGGCGTTATCGTGTTCAATGTCACACATGCAAGAACACACACACACACACACACACACACACACACATACACACACAAACATCATCATAAAAATAACAAAGATGAACTCAGGGAACCTCTAATTGTAATGAAACACTAAAATTTTACATACGAATTTTTGACATTATTAAAAGACTTACCTTATACATGGGGGGACGTACCTTATCCATGTTGGGAAGTAAAAACTAAAGGAAATATTTTCTTGTCTCATTAAAAGATTGGGTGAACTAAAATATATTTCTGTTGTTTGGTCTGCTTTCTTTAACAATGAAATAAGAGCTATAACTTACTTAATACGGAATAATGAAAGGGAAAATTTACGGATCTCTACATTTTAATTCACCTGAAAGTACAAATGTAGCTCAACTGTTTCACACGACATAGTTAAAAATTAAAACATTTCAACTCATTAAAATTAAAAACTTGTTTAAATGAACGGAATTCGAAATTTTGTAGAATCATATTAAAGATTTAGTTAGCTTATAAATTTCCATTCCTAAGTATCTTAGAATCAATAATGGTACAAGTCATTTATAACACATAAAATATTAAACTTCCAACATATTTTGAAGTATTTTTAGAGGCTGAAAATTTTATTTTGAGACTTAGTTTAACTGTCATGCATTATTATGAGTATTAACATAATTATAATTTAGAAATAATGTCAGATGTTATATGAAATTTAATAAATTATAGATAAAAAGCTTTTATAATGTACAATAATAAACAATATTTTGCAACTTGTTTAGATATTGATATACACATCAATATATTAACATTGGTTAAAATACATGTAAATCCTATTTTAAATAGTATTTACTGGTAAAATTAAAATATTTTATGATTCTTTGAAATACGAAACCACTTATATAAAATTATTAACATATTTTTATTTAGATATTAAATAGTGTGATTGAATCTAATAATAACATAAACTAGACTCAAAATTTAAAGGCGAAATCTGCGTAATGGTACTAGATGTAAAATTTTCCCATGTAAAAAAAATTCCTCAGGATAAAAAAAAAAAAAAAAAAAAAAAAAAAAAAGAAAGAAGAAACTTATTATTTTATCTTATACATTCTGTATTATTTTGTCTTATCAAATTTTCAAGCTCAAAACTTGACGTTTCATGTGTAACTCATCGATGGAAAAGTATAGAGGGTAACTCATCGACTTTAATGTATAAGTATGTTTGAATTAGGCATATGATAAGTTCTTTAATGATACCCAGCAAAACTTATACTGATGGGCTCGTTCTGGCCTACAGCTGGCATCTTGCACTTGCCATCAGCTGCAGGTTGCCACATGTAGCTGAAGCAGTGGGCCGCTTACGGCTGCCAGCATTGAAGCCAGCCTACAGTGAAAAGGCCGGTGGCTCAGAAGCGGCATAATAACAGCTGGCCTTTTGCAGGGTACCAGCACACGGCCAACATTATGCTTGCCATATTGCGGCCACAATTTATAAGGCCGGTACCGGACCATCACTTGAAATTCGAATGCATAGAGGGCGCTGCGATTCACCTGCGGTTGATTTGAAATTCCCTCTCATTTCGCTTCGCCATTTCGTGCCAAGTCTGCGGCGTACAAGATACCAAAAGGTTAAATGATCTCATAAAAAGTGTAAGAGTAAGTGATTCATTTTTTAATTTGGTTTTGTGTTTTTTATTTAATCATTTTTAGAAGCCTTTGATTTTAGAATTATTATTAAAATATTAGGATTTCTAGAAAAGTACAGCAAATATCTCGTTGGTCCGTTTAAAATGAGCTATGATAGTCATTAATTTTCTAATTATATTCTTATTATTTCTTCTTATTATTATTTTAATAGCGCTAATAAGTTTATGGATCCAACTTTATATTTGTATAATATAACTGTGGGAAAGTTATTAGGACAATTATAAATTTGTAACCTTTTTATTTTTACTTTGTTCTGCATGTATAAGAAAGAAGTATTTGATACGTAAAAATTTTCGACTCCCGTTTTTCGGTTGTTTTACACGTTTTGATATGTTCTGAACACGATTTGACTTCATTAAAAAACTATCTGTCTATCTTTGTGTGTATCAGTAATTTTTTGAACGCTGTATTCTATGAACAATTTAATACAATTTAACTTAACTAGATATTTAGTTGGACTTTGACTTAAATTGGTGCTAATTACATTTGAGGATCAATCCTTCAAAATATGCCGCTTTCATCCCATTTTTTCCCCAGTTTTTAACATGGCAGTATGAGAGGAAAATTCGCATAAATACACATAATGAGAATTCATTTTTAGATGTGAAATAAAATAAATAAATGTTTATGTTAATAACAGTCAGCGAAGATTTTTTTTTTCTTTTTAATCCAGAGAGCATCGCTTGAAAAAAAAAAATAAATAAATAAATAAATAAATAAACAAATAAATAAATCTTAAAAATTATCCCTCCTATATATATTTGACTAGATCCTTATATATATAAAGTATTTTAAAAAATGTACTTGTAAAATAGTAAACAGCATTTAAAAATTCCCATATGTTAGAAATATAAATAGAAAATGAAGTATTGCCATAAATTAATTAAAAGAGAAATAGCAAAAAGTACAATCAAAATAAGTATTAGACTTTCTATTATATCCCAAAGAAACGTCGCCCAAGCAAAGAAAGAGTTCTGCTTTTTCTGCCAAAAGTGTTTCAATACAGAAATTTGTATCATATTTCTTATATTATTTTTGTGATTTTATAGAGCAGAAATTTTTTATGGAAATTAGTGGTGGCAAAAAAGCGGAACTCTTTCATTCCTGACCACCAGTATGATTCAAAAAGTCAAGAATCGTGAAGATGGTCCTACATCTGAATCAATTTATTCATATTTCATTATTAACAAGTGCATTATTACCTTTTAAATTCCGAAATTATTATTATTAACACAGATAACACTCACAAACTAATAAAGTTTTCGCCACATAAAGATGTGAGACAGAATAAATAAAAAACGAATAAATAAAAATAAATTCAATTAAATAAATAAAGACAAGAAGATAAAATAAAAAAAAAAAAATATTTAGATTAGAATAATTTTCTCTCAAATATTATATACTTATCACAGACGTTAATCTTTGAACTGCATTATTATTATCACTATACTGCATCATAAAATTATATATCCTGTTTATATTTGTAATTTAAATGGTCACTTTTGACTGCTAAACTTTAAGTGAGTAAGACACACTGAGTAAACTTTAAATGAATATGACTATAAATTTTTTAAAATGTTTATCCAGTGTCTCTGTAATTCTACGATGGTTTTCAACTAAAAGTAAATAATCGAAATTCTTTACCTTCATCCCGTATTCTTATTTTTTCAAATTGTTTTATTTCTCAACAAATAATAATAATATTAAGGATAATTAATTAATTAATTAATTAATTAATTAATTAATTAATTATTAATTAAAATTATTAATTAAATTAAAAATTAATTAATTATTCCTTCTAAGGTTTCTTTAGAAGGAAATATAAATCATTGATGTACACCCACTACTAAATAATTAAAATAATAGTCATTCTCATTAAATCTGTGTATAAAACAGATTTTTTAACATCCTGTTTCATTTTCGCTATGTAAGATTTGAAATAAGTAATTCCCTATATAGTTATGATGAAATCTTTCAGAGCAACTGAAAACGTCTTACGTCTTTATTTAATAAATTCATTTTAAAGTAAACCAAACCAACGTCTATCAATCAGTGCAGTACGAATGTGTTAGTTTTGAATTGAAATATTTTTCTTAGTCAGCAATTATAACCAGATGGCCCCAAATGCTTACTGTCTAAGCATCTTTGAAGGTTAGCAACAGCGCTTATCAGTTCAAAAAATGTCGAAATGCATTAAGTAATTTTTACTTTCTTCTATATTCAATAGAAGAAAGTATTGGATTCGTAAAAATTTTCGACCTCGGGTTTTTGATGGATTTACACGTTTTGAGAGCTGTAGAACACGATTTGACCATTTTTAGAAAATGTCTGTCTGTCTGTGTGTGTGTGTGTGTGTGTGTGACAAAATTTTGTGGCAACTGTATCTCCGGAACTACTGCACAGAATTTCATACAAATTGGTATGTAGTTGCACCTTGACATAAATTAGTGCCTATCAACTTTTGGTAAAAATCGTCTCACAGGTTGCGTTGCCATCCCGCTTTTTCTAAATTTTTAACATGGTGATATAGGGCAAAATTTTGTATAAATGTGCATAAGCAGAATTATTTTTTAGCAATCATTATGAAATTTACAAGAATTATTTATAATAGAGATAGTCAACTGGGAAGAAATTTTTGCATGTGTAGGAGCCTCGTGAACCCCCCTGGGGGGAAGTCCCCCCTCGAAGGGAGTAAATTTTCAAGATGGGTTTCTTTCGAAAGGTCTCGTCAATACCTTTAAAACGAATGGTTGAACTATAAATCTGTGATAATTTAAAACAAAGTTATCGATTTTTTTTACTTTTTACGAAAAAAAAAAAACGCAAATATATATATATATATATATATATATATATATATATTTTTAACGAAATTTAACCAAACTTGGTATTTAATTGGCTCCTGACATAAACTGGTGCTGATTAGATTTGGGGATCAATCGCACAACAGGAGGCGCTGTGATCGTATTTCGTCTAAATTTTTAACATGGTAGTATAGGACAAAATTTCGTATAAATGTACATAATGAGAGTTATTCTTAACCTGTGATTGTGAAATTAATATGAATTATTGCTAATAGTAGTAGTCAATTAGGAAAAAAATTTTGTGCATGTGGGGGCATCGCGCACCCCCCCCCCCCATTCTGGGGGGAAGTACCTCCCGGGGTGGTGTAAATTTTGAAGATGGGTATCTTTCGAAAGGTCTCGTCAATACCTTTAAAACGAATGGTTGAACTATAAATATGTGATAATTTAAAACAAAGATATCGATTTTTTTTTACTTTTAACGAAAAAAAAACTTGGATTTTTTTTTTTTTTTTATTTTTTTTTAATATTGTTACTGAGTGAATTTGTATAGGAAAATATAGAAGAAAGTTTAAATGAAGAAATGAAAGTTAAGAATAGTTTAAATGTGAATTTGAATCTCAAATTGTAATCTGAGCTTTAAATAATAAACTTGGCAGTTAGTTTGTTTTCTGATTAAAAAAAGTAATCCATAACTTTAGATGAATAAGTTATTTAAATAAATTAATAAGGAAAAAAAGAAATGGTTTTCAATTGGTTTCCAGGATCATGCATGCATGTTTAATTTAAATTTTTATGGCAGCAAATATATGAAAAAAAAAAAAAAAAAAAAGAAATGCGTACTTATATAATTTAATTGTAAAAAAATAAAAATAATTAAAATTAAAATTAAATTAAAAAATAAATAAATAAAAATACATTTTAAAGCACATATTTATTACAGTAGTAAATGCACCAAAGAACCGGTATTAATAATAAAAATCTTTGTAAAGAAACGCAATAATTGAATTAAAAAAAACTGGCAACATTTGTTTCTGATGATACACGGCTCTTCGTTTGGTGAACAAAGTAGGCACGAGTGTAGCAAAACACTTCTGTTACACTCGTGTCCACTTTTGTTCGCCTGACTAAGGATAATAGTGGTGACATCTGTTGCCTTTTTATTTTATTTTAATATCTTATTATTTATTTATTTATTTTTACAGTAATAAACGATTCAAAGAACCGTTATTAATAATAAAAATCTTTGTAAGAAAGCCCAATAATAATAATAAAAAAAATACTAGCAACATTTGTTTCGAGTGGAAATAATACCATGGCTCTTCATTGGGTGAACAAAGTAGGCACGAGTGCGGCAAAGTACATTTGCTATGCTCGTGTCCACTTTTGTTCGCCTGACTAAGGGTCAGTGTTGCTTTTTTTTCCGATTTATGGTAACTTATTATTTTATTCTTCAAAGTCAGAACTCCGTACTTTAGTAGTTTTTAAATCCCTTTTAAGGGGATGACGAAATTGAAAATCGTACTTTGAAATTAGCGTCTTAGATTTCTTAAAGTTTACATGCATATGCTGTGAAATGTATCAATACTAAGCATATTAAAATTTCTGGAAAACCATTTAAATATGTTAAAAAAAAAAAAAAAAAAAAAAAATCAAATAAAAAATTTTCAAAAGATTTTAAGTGTTTTATGCGATTAATATTTTTAATAAATTCTCCCCTTACCCTAATTTCATTGTATTGTAATGTATCAATATATTCGAAATAAATTAGGTTTTTACTTTGTGCATTGGTTGGTGAGTTTTTTTTTTTTTTTTTTTGTTAAAAATACTTTTATGTTTGACTCTAAAATTTAGCACACAAGTACAAAATACTTTTCAAAAAGTAACTTCTCAATCAATCCACAAAGTTATACCCAAATATGTTTAGAAATTTTGATAAATTACAATGATGTAAAATCGAGTGTAAAATTTAAAAATTATGTTGCATGGAATATTTATTTATTTATTTATTTTATTTCAATAGTTTATGAGAAATTTTAATGTACTTAATACTGATACATTTCAATACTTATGTATTAAATCACGACATTAAGGAAGAAATTTCAAAGAACGATTTTCAATATTTATCATCTCCTTAACTCTGATTTAAATATTTTTTTATTGATTGTTCTCTATATTGCATACTTAAATCAGAAACTTTTTATTTCAATATTTTATCTAGTCACTTGCAACGCTACATTTATTTATATAAAAAAAAAAAACTTAACACAGTTAAATAAACGTTTTGAAATTTAACGCTTTGAAACAAAATTTACAAAGAATATAATATTACATAGAACAAAATATATATTTATCTTATCAAAGTCTTATATTTGCATAGAACAAAAGTAATAAAAAGCTTATCATAGATTTATTTTTAATGAAAACGGATCGGCTGAGTGTTTCTCACGCTGTACTAGAAATCCTAAATTTATAAACATAGTCTAAGAATCAAATGCTTGTAAAAACTTAATTGAACTATAAATACAGTGGGTAATCAATTATTATTATTATTATTATTATTATTATTATTTTAAAACAAATACTGGATGAAATGGTCTTGAACTTCTAATATGCAAAGAACATTTAAAAACTCATATTTTCCACTATCGATTTAGTCAAGAGTGCAATTAAAGAAGCAACCACAAATTGGAGAAAAGCACAAATACTTTGGATCACCTTATATCATGAAAAGCTACCGATGACTTGTAACCTTAACACGCTGCATATATTATAAACAATATGTGTATTTTTTTCTTTTTTTTGGGGGGGGGGGCAAGGGGGGGGGGAAGTTTCTTTTCTTTCTTTCTTTCTTTCTTTTTTTTTTTTTCTTATAGCAAGAATGGAATTCAATAAAATTTTACAAAACTTACAGAAAAATTGACAAAATTTTAACAAAACACAAAACACAAGAAATATATTATTCTAAAGCACACATTTATACGTGTAATATTCGGTGAGATATGAGCATTTATAATAAATATTTTATTTACTGCTTTTGTGGGAAAGATAAAAATTTTCATCACATTAGTTAAAAGATATTGGGCAATTTATATCGAAAGTTCATTTCAATACAGGAAAGTTAAGCAAGTTGTTGCGAAAAAATGGGGCAGATTTTAGGTATATACAGGTTTGAAAATTCATAATGGGTTTTTCACATGCCAAGCATTTAATTGGAAGATTAAATTTTTTCAACCATGTTTCAAAATTTCTTCTTTGTGAAAAAATCCTTTTGGACTTGTAACTCTAACATACTTTTATTTATTTAGTACGATCTGTGAGCTCATAAGGAGATTTTCACAAAAATGACATTTTGTAACATAGTTTAACATATCTAAAATCTGGCTCGTTCTTTTACCAATAATTTACTTAATTTTTATTCCATTGAAATAAACTTTTGTATAAGTTACCCAAGATATCTGGTTTTAGACTTACGTAATAAAAAAATTTCTATCTTACGCGCACGCTCAGAAAAAATAAAATAAATAAATAAATAAAAATTAATGTAAATGCTCAAATCTCCTCGAAAATTACACATATGAATTTTATGTTTCAGAATAATGTTTCTTTAATGTTTTATCAATTTTTCTGCAAGTTTTGTAAAATTTTGTGAAAATTCCTTCTTATTATAAGCAAAAAAATTGCCAAAAATGTAATAATAATAATATATATATATATATATATATATATATATATATATATATATATATATATGCCTAAAAAATTGTGTATTTCCCATACAAAAAACTTACAAACATTGTATATACGAGAGCAATAATGTGTTCAAGTTACAAGTCATTTGTAGCTTTTTATGACACAGGGTGATCCAAAATATTTGTGCTTTTCTTTAATTTATAGCTGGTCCCTTAATTGAACTTTGGACTAAATCGATAGTAGAAAATGTGAGTTCTTAAACGTTTTTACATGTCTGCATTTCAAAATCATTTAGACAAGCATTTTTTTTATTTTTTTTAATCAAGATAAAAAAAAGTGTACAAAAAAAAAAAAAATAATAATAATAATAATAATAATAATAATAGTTTGATCAACCTCTGTTGCTACAAAACCAAATTAAATATTGGATGCATAGAAATTAGCATTAATAAAATGTAAGGTATCACAATAAATAAATAAATAAATAAATAAAATAAAATAAAATAAAATAATAGTCATAACCAAATCACTATTGGCCCATTAAGGGCCCTCTTCACTCACCGCCGCTCGAAACCGAAGCTAATGTTATTCTATAGGAAATTTTTCTTTACAAATAACTTATTAACTAATACATATTTTTTAATTCTGTTTTCACATTCTGAAAATTTCAAGCTGTTAAATTGACGGACCTTTTTTAAAAAAATATTTAATTTTTTATATTTTATTTTGAAGCTGCAAAATACGAATTTTCGATATGTGAAATTTTTTCATTTTGCAATTCCAAAATAAAATATTAAAAATTAAAAAATATATTTTTAAAAAAGGTCGGTCAATTTAACAGTTGGGAATTTTTTGAATGTGAAAACAGAATTTAAAAATATGTATTAGTTAATGAGTTATTTGTAAAGAAAATTTCCCCATAGAATAACATTGGCTCGGGCTTCCGGCGACGGTAAATGAAGAGGGCCGTTAATGGGAAAATATAAAGGGCCAACAAAAACACCCGGAGTAATATAATTATTTATGTTTGCCACAACTGGCCCACTGAAGGCTTCCAGCAACAATACGAAAAAATTATGTTTGCTATCAGGTGGCCCGACACTGGCCCACTAACGATTTTTAACCTATTGTTGGTTGCCATCAGTGGCCCACAACCTTTTTTTAACCGATAGCTCGCTGCCAGCAATGACCCATCAGTGGCCCACTGACTTATTCCGATCGTACTGCAGGCTGCCAGCAGTGGATCGGCCGAATGCGGCCATCTGATGGCCGGCGTAACATATTCCCTTCGGCACCTTAACTTTTGCCACCAACGGGCCAGCAGCTGTTACTGTTGGCAGCCAACACTTGGCCTCGTGTTCGCCATCATCCCAGGTTTTGCTGGGTATCTATGTGTATCATATTTTCATATTTCTAAACAGCGTTAAAAATGAATTAACAGGGATAACAATGGGGTCGTCAGTTTATAATAAAGTTAAATATGACATGCACCAAATTTGTCATAAATAGTTTTATTATTACAAAATAAAAAATAAAATAACCTTACATTACTTCTTTAAAATTGGTTTAGCACTTACGGGAAGGGTTAATTTATTATCATTTGACAATATTCTTAAATCATATAAATAATAGAGCCAATATAGTCTTATAGGCTAATTTTTGATAGAATGGAGTTGAAGGTTTGTTTTTACCAACTATGTGAAAACTACCAGAGCCGGGAATCGAACCAAGTGCCTTCCGCACAACGCGCGGATGCTCTAACCACTGAGCTACCCTGGCTGATAACCAGCTCGGCACTTCTCCCATAATTTACGTTGGCAATGTCACCGAGTCTGCATTAAAGCAGCTATATCAAGTGACAAATTTGAATATGACATAACTCCAAACGGCCACGAAATTCCAATTCAAAAATTTAATTCATCAACCTGGAAATTAATTTTTGATAGAATGGAGTAGAAGGCTGATTTTTACCGACTATGTGAAAAATACCAGAGCCGGGAATCGAACCCCGGGCCTTCCGATTCCCGGCTCTGGTATTTTTCACATAGTTGGTAAAAATCAGCCTTCGACACCATTCTATCAAAAATTAATTTCCAGGTTGATGAATTAAATTTCTGAATTCTTATAGACTAAGTTGGATTATGAAGCAGATAATACCCTTGCTTGCATACTCTAATGTTTTATTAATTTCATAGAAACATTTTATGGTCAGTCTTGTTATTGAAAATGAAATCACAGTTGCTCCTATGCTGACAGTGCAGAATTATTTGGATCGATTATACCATGAGAAAAAGAAAACGTACCTTATCTATCTAGACCGAATAAGTAATCATTTTTTGAATTCCTAGACTTAAAATGTAGTACGAGCTATGAATATATGTAAACACATAACCTTTATCGATAAAATGATCCAGAATTTCTAGTTTACAACATTCTAGATGATGAAACAGTATTCTGAATATTCTGAATATATTGGATAGTTTGTATTGTCATAAATGCTTTCTCGATTTCCTAAAATTGTATCATAAGCTAAAATTATAGGTACTAAAACTGACCCCTGGTGTTCGCATTTATTTACAGAGAATGATAAATAAGTTTGACCATGGAAAAGTGTCTATAGGAAAAGTGTCCAGAATTATAAGAGAGGTTTTTAGAATTCCCCAACAAAAGGATCTTAAATACAGCACAGAATGTTACAGTTATGTTGCAAAAAGCTTACAATCTTTCAAAAACGTAACAGGTTTTAGTATGCTCTCTGATACATTTCCGATACATTCACCCTTTCTGATTTTTTATCTGTTAAGTGATTGTAAAGTTTCTGTTACGTATCTGAATTTTTGTTACGATCGCGGACATTTCTACGTTTTTGAAACTAACAGGAAAGAAATCTGAACGTTTTTTTAAACGTTTCGGAAATGTTTATAATGTTTCAATGTTATATGATTGTTACGTTTCTGGAACATTTTGTGCTGTTAGGGTTAGAATTTATAAAGATGGCATGGAACAATTTTTACTAGAGACATAGTTTAGTTTCTAGATGTCAGTCACGTTTATATTTTTCACTTTAAATCAGCATCAATGGCAGATGTGTACGAGGTAACTGATATGTACTTCAAAATTACAAACTTTTTTTTTCGCCACAAAAGGCCAACTATTTAACTGCTATTATCTATTTTCACAATGTTTAATTACAAAGACACTATAAATACGAGATAAACTTGTACACATTTTAAGACTGCACGCCTGTTAATATATCAAATTCATCCTACCCATATAACCCTAAATGACATTTGTTTTTTCATATTATAAAGATGTCTTGTTAAATACTATTTTTCGATTTCTTTTATTATATCCTTTAATCATATCCTTTTCTACCTTAGTGGGTAGTTAAAAAAAAAAAAAAAAAAAAAAAAAAAAAAGTTAACTATGAATATTTCATTTCATAATTTTAATTTTATGTCTTAATTTTCAATGTCGAGCAAAAATATTTAAATTTATTTTTTAAAAATATACAAGTTCAAGCAGTAGATTCAAAAAAAAAAAAAAAAAAAAAAAAGAACGCAATTCGAAAAATCTGTCTTTTAAATAAGATATCTATATAAAAGAAAAGTAAAGAAAATACGTTGGACGAAAGGGATAAATACTGAATCTGACTGATATGCAGCTTTAATATCTCAGTTTTGGTCAGAAATAGATGTTAATTTTTCTCTTATAGATTTTTTTATTCATTTCATTTCATTTCATTTCATTTTTTTTTTATTATTATTCATATACACCAGTATTAAAGAATTTTCCTGAATTTTTGTTTTTAATTTATCTAATGAGCAACAGGAATGAAGTGTTACATCTTTGTGTTTACGTTTTTGCAAATTTATATCACGGCTTACAGTTCTAATTCTAGGAAAAAGTAAATGTCCATAGTGAAATGTTTAAAAAACTACACCGTAATATCTTTCTTTTTACATATAATATCAATATGTGTCTCTTTATACGGTAAAATGAAAAGCTAAAGACATTTATTTAATTTTAGTAATAATAATAATAATAGTAGTAGTAATAATAATATAATTTACAATTTTATTCCGTAAAATATTTCTAAAGATATTTTTTAAATATTAATATTTTATACATATTAAACTAGCAGGAAATGGCTTGAATTTAAATTTTGATTTAAGAAATAACATACTGAAAATATAACAGTATGAAAAATACTTAAATAAGAATATAGTTCAGGTATTAAAGCCAGAAAGAAACTAGTATGTTGTGGCCACCACAAGACTTTCTTCTATATTTTCCTATTGACGAGATCTTTCGAAAGATATCCATCTTGAAAATTTACCCCCCCCCCCACCCGGGGAAAAATTTTCTATTATCAATAATTCATATTAATTTTACAATCACAAGTTTAAAATAACGCTCATTATGTACATTTATACGAAATTTTGTCCTATACTGCTATGTTAAAAGTTTACATAAAATGTGATCACAGCGCCATCTGCTGGACGATTGATCCCCAAACCTAATCAGCACAATGCCCCACCAGGGTCCAACTATATACCAAGTTTCGTTGAGTTTCATTCATTGGTTCGTGAGATACGGTCAAAACAAGAAACCACAGACAGACAGACAGACATTTTTTAAAAACTATCAATGCGTGTTCAGGACATCCCAAAACGTGTAGATCTGTCAAAAACCGGAGGTCGAAAATTTTCGCAAATCCAATACTTTCTCTATATTACATATCGAAGAAAGTAAAAATGTTAGCTAATTAATTAAATTTTGTATTAAATAGCTAATTAATTAAATTTATATTTTGTATTAAGATATAACATACTGAAAATATAACACTATGAAAAATATTTAAATAAGAATATATTTCAGGCATTATAGCCAGAAAAAAAAAGAAAAAAAAAGTTAGCTTATTAATTATTTATGTTTTTATTTTATTTATTTTTATTTTATTTTATTTTTTTTTGTTCATGTTTCAATGACAAAAAAACAAAAAAAAAAAAAAAAATCTAATTTCTTCGGTATTAAAACTCTTTTAAAAAAAAATAACTATTCATAATTTATGTTAAATCCTTAAAAAAGTGGAGAAACAGGAAACCTTTTTTTTTTTTTTTTTTTTTTTTTTTTTTAAGAAGGGTAGTGCTTACGTTTTGCTAATAATATATCATTAGTTCGTTTCATGCATATATAAATTATATGCGAGTTTATTCCGAATGAGAAGTTTTGAAGATTAAAGTTAGAAAATTGACAGTTTCTTAAACATTGCATTTATAATGTCTCTATTCATTTGTATGGTTTAACTGAAAATGACTAATTTACCAAAGATACATTTCGCGTATAAAACATTTTAAACTACACCTGACTATCTTTCTTTAATTCCGAAATAAATAAATAAATAAGTAAGTAAATCGAATATGTTTAGTTTGATAAAAAGTAAACATATACTTAATCTATAAAATACGTTTTACATTTCCACTTTTAATTTAAGAACAACTGCAAATGTTCTCACAGTCATAATGTTAATATAAAGAAATTCAAAAATCGGTTGATGATATTGATACAATGTTTCATTTTATGATTAAAGTAAAAATGTAATTTTAAATAAAACCAAATGTAATTTCTTTGCTTAATGCAAAAATGATTTATCAATCGGCCGCTTGTTTAATTAACTATTTAATATAAATCAAGCTTTCAGACTAATTTAAAATTATCCGTAATAAGTTAAATGGATTTAAAAATATATATTATGAAAAAATCCTGTAAAACTTTATCAAATTTATCATTATAAAATCCTGCAGAAACACGTTTTTTTATGTGTTGGATTAAATTCACTTTAGCATACGTACATTTATAACTTTAAAATAACCCATAATGTAATAATAATATTATTATTTCTAAAAGTTTATACAATGAAATTAAATCAGTCTAGGTTTATCAAACACTTCATGTGAAAGTTTTCAAGATTATTTAACTTATAAATAAAGTTTGTAAAAAAAAAAAAAAAAAAAAAATTACTTATGGTATATATACAGATATAGATATATATTCAATTAAAAAGTTGCTCGTGAATTTCTCATAGTCATATATAAATCATATAGATTTTATTTAAACTTTTGACTATACAAATCTTTTGGAGCCCACTGTGAATGTGATTATTCAGTTAACTTTACACTAACTTTAATAATTCAATGTCTTCAGATATTTAGATATATATGTACTAGCCGACGTTGCATGCTTTGCTGGACATTGTATTAATTTTCAAAATTGAATTAATTCTCAAAATTACATAAAATTTATAAAAATAAAAAATCTCAAGAAATAAAAAATTAAAAAATATATATATTAATTTAAATCGGTTAAAAATCTCATATTTTGCACCACGTCCCACGAAAGATCTAGGAGAAGTCACAAAATTCATTTATAGTTTGTGTTGGGTATATATATAAGCAATCTGCAAATAAAAAAATTGCATTCGTCAGGTAGCTTAGAGCAAAGTTACTATTGAAAACGTGTTTTTTGCCAAACTCCCATCCCTAAAGGGGGAAGCCGGATATTTCGCAAAATCACTTCGTGGTGATTCTGTGAAATATCTACACACTTACTTTATAATGAGTGTCAGAACACGCGTGTGCTGTTACACATGTGTTATTACACATGCGTGTTATAATACGCTCGTTATTGTGTATATTGGATATACATAGCACACACATATAAGAAAAATTTGCTTTTCTTGGATAATTTTAAATGAAATTATACTTGAAAACGTGTTTATTGTACATCCTCTAAAGATGGAGGGGGGGGGGGGAGTGATGTTACAATAGAGTATTTTAGGCACACATAACCAATTAATACACAGTAAAATTAGCTATCTGATAAAAATTAGAAGAGTTTTGATTGAAAAAAATGTTTTTTTTTTTTTTTGGCAGCCCCATGTAATCCCAATAGATTTTCCAGGGCAAAGTTAACGTTAAAGGTAGGCTGTCGATACTGCTCCTTCGTAAATCTCTACCCACCCCCCCCCCCCCCCCACACACACACACACAAAAAAAAAAAAAAAAAAAAAAAAACTAAAAGTGAAAAATGGAAAATCACCTAAAATTAAGAATCTTATATACGAGCTGGCGCATCAGTTTTTAAGCTATTGCATAGCTTCTATCGCGGGCTTTGAGCGCGGCGACCGAATCGAGAAATTCCGTAACGAAAAAAAACCTAACACAGTTCGGCAGACAGTTAGTTCGGCAGACTTCGGCAGACTTCGGCAGACTTCGGCACTTCAAGACGTAATTTCACAAAATCCTTCATTTCTCAAACAAAAAAACAGATATCCGTAAAATTTTTGCTTTAAAATATAGCTAATAGAAATGTCTAAAAATCGGTTTCTGGAATTTTTGAAATTCGGTTCCCAAGGAAGGCGGGGGGGGGGGGGGGAGGGGGGCAAAACGTGATTTTGCATAATCCTATATATCTCAAAAAAAAAAAAAAAAAAAAATAGATAAACGTGAAATTTTTGCACTAAAATATAGCTAATGCAACTATCTAAAAACCAGTTTCTAGAATTTTATAAATTCAGACCCAGGTGGGGCAGCAAGTGGGGGGGCTATGGAGCAAAAACAAATAGAAATACAGTTAGGCTGTTCAAAATTGGTACAGATAGGTTTAAGAGGCCTGCAAGTCGAATGGGGATATTTTCGATTGTGTCAAGTTATTAGGAGGGGCGAGAAGGGGGGGAGGGGAGGGGGGGCAAAAAAATAAAAATAGTGTCAGATCGTTGAAAATTGGTACATTGAGGTTTCCGATACTTACAAATCGATTGCGGATGATTTTGAATTTGTAAAATTATTAGGAAGGGCGTGTAGGGGGGTCGGGCGGTAAGGGGGGGCTATGGGGCAAAAACAAATAGAAATACAGTTAGGCCGTTCAAAATTGGTACAGATAGGTTTAAGAGGCTCGGAAGTCGAATGGGGATATTATCGATTGTGTAAAGTTATTAGGAGGGGCGAGAAGGGGGGGAGGGGGGAGGGGGGGGGCAAAAGTAAAAATACAGTTAGATCGTTCAAAATTGGTATATAGAGGTTTTCGATGCTTACAAATCGATTGCGGATATTTTCGAATTTGTAAAATTATTAGGAGGGGCGGTAAGGGGGGGGGCTATGGGCAAAAAAAAATAGAAATACAGTTAGGCCATTGAAAATTGGTACAGATAGGTTTCAGAGGCCTGCAAATCGAATGGGGATATTTTTGAAAGTGTAAAGTTATTAGAAGGGCCGGAGAGGGGGGGGGCAGAGGAACCCAGGTAGCACAAAAATATTGGCCAATATCCTGCTAATATTGGCCAATATTTTGAATACCTCTGAATGTCAAACACCGAATTTATGATATCTGCTGATATTCACAGATGTAATTCAAAATTATTATTTAAAAAAAGCATTTAACTAAGTTTTTTATATTACTTATAACTTTTTCATGTAGAAATAAGTATATTAAAGTATTTAATTTTAGAAGTTTGTCCCTTTTTAAGAAATATAGTATTTCTCATCTTCATTTTAAATGTCCGATTTACATTGGCCAATGTAGTAAAAATGATATCATTTGTACGATATTCAGCAATATTTGTTGACATTCGTTGAAACAATATCACTTTGCTGACATCTAGAGATATCTCTTGATATTGTTGAAAATGATATCATTTTCAGATATTCAGAAATATTTCTTGATATTCGTAAAACAATATTTTCTTATATCTTGAGAATTCTCAAGATATAAAAAAATTATATGTTATTAGTATAGTTTATTAGTACATGATATTACTAAGTCACGTCAGTATTATGTCATATGCACGTCATTTACAATTATATCGTTTTATAAAGAGATATATCTCTTCTTACTTCTAAATAAAATGTTATATGTAATGAAAAGAACTTTGTTAAATGCTTTATGTTTCAATAATAATTACGAATTACATCTGTGAATATCAATAGATATTGTAAATTCGAAGTTTGACATTCAGCGGCATTCGAAATATTGGCCGATGTTCATAGGATATTGACCAACATTTTTATGTAACACTCTCAGAAAAAAACTCTCATTTTTGACGATTCAGCAATCCTCGAGCACTGTTTCGTTAATTTTGACAATAATAATTTCGTCAAAAGATCGTGAGAAATTTGACGAAATGCAGACACTCAAAAATATGACGAAGAAATCTTTTCCCGTGCTTCTCAATTGGCAATTGGCAACGGCAACGCGAACGCATCTCAGCTCAGCTCATTATTTTTAATAAACACAAGTTGTTGTTGAGGATGGTTTGTAGCGCTGAGGTAATATATCTTATTAAAAGCTTTGTAAAATAAAAGGTTTGTATTTAATAACATTTATATCTATATTTTGTAATTTATGTTGTATTTTCTAATAATATTCGTTTATTTTTGATAATCAATCGGTTTCATTAGTTCTATATATAGGCCTAATAAAACCGATGCTAATACTTCTAAACGTAGTGAAGGAGTCAGTTTTAATCATAGAAATCAATCTTTTAAATATTAAGTGCTTAATTTGTTTGTTTGGTTTAAACCTATTGCTTAGTATAGAGAAGTCAAAATAATTTTTTTTTTATAATCAGTCAGTTGTTTCCTGTGATAAAATTTGTATGTTTATTTATCAAAGCAGCAAACTTGTCACGATGTTTATTGCAGAATGTATAAAGTTAAATGTTTTGATAATTGTTTTAATTTATAAAAGCATAGGCACCAAAAGGTTTAGTTCTTCAAATTCTAAAATAGTGAAGGAATTTTCAAATAACTTTCTTTAATGCAACACTTTGAAATAGTCGGTAGATAATTGTATGCTCAACTAATATTATCACTAGGTCGCCACACAATTACTATCGAAAAAATTTCAGCGCACGAAAACAAAACAAAAAATTCTTTAAATTTTAATTTGTAATTATAACTTGCTTTATATTTATAAATCAACCTGTAACCGTATGAATAAAATCGTTTTATTATTAAGTTATAAATTTGCAGAATTCTTCATTATGTAAGAATAGCATGCATAGACATATTTTGTATGTTTATAATTAATATTTATGAAATTCTAAAATTTCAAAGTGTTATTTATGAAATATTAATTATGAATTTTGACATAGTCTATAAACTTATAAGCTAAGTGTTAAAAACACAGGAATAAAGCAAAACATAACATACACAGTAAATTAACGAGTTCAAAAATAATTATATTAATCTATATTTATTACACTTGTCATTTATCAATAATTTTGTAGCTATTTATTATTATTATTGATTGTATAAATAGGTATGCGCTGTTTACAGCTTGAACTAAAAAAAAAAAAAAAAAAAAAGTCTGTACTAGTAAATATTAAATAATTCATATATTTCCAGAAGGAATTTATATTTCTCTTGCCTCTTGTTAATTATGAGAATTTAAGAAGCTTAATTACATATTAATTATAAATTAATTGCTGAATAATATAAAAATATTACTTTTTTTGTAGGTAGATTCCTTATAGGAGATCTACCTATTGCAATGGTTCTCATGATACAGCTTCTGAAAAATTTCTTCAAATCTTCACCAATCATGACCCCTAGAACCCAAAACCACCCTCCGTTCAAAAATTTATATATATATATATATATGTATATATATATATATATATATATATATATATATAGAGAGAGAGAGAGAGGGGGTATATATATATATATATATATGTATAATGCTTTTTTTCATGTTAAGTTGTGAACACGATAACTGGAGTAATTTTTATTTAAATTTAACCAGCTCCGGATATGTTGTCTGGACAGTAAAAATCGCAGTCAAGTTCGTAGATGGGGTGTCCAGCTCAAAGGGGGTGGAAATGTTCTTTTGCCCATAATTTCTTTAATATTGAAAAAAGGAAAATACTTCAAATCAGTCGAATTGCCGCCTTACCCTAAAGAACAATTTTTGTATTTAAACTTTTTCGATAACTTCAGTTGCTTAAAAGTTAAAAAAGTGATTTTTCGTCAATTGTGATGAAGCTGACTTTTTCTATAGCTTTAATTGCTTAAATTTATAATCTGATGCTTACGTCACGTGCAAACAATAATAGAAAAGATAGATGAAAATATAAAAACCATGGTAATATAGCTTTAATTAATTATTTAAAAATATAAAATTAAAACAATACATCTGTCTTGGTAAAAATATCGATTGTGGTGAATAGTTTAGAATTCCTGTTTACGCAAGAATTTTAAATTTACGATTGAAATTGAGAGTTACAGCTTCCTTTGACTTTTTATCTTGTGGAAACAAAATAAAAAGATAGGGGTCTGTGAAGAGATATGAGGTTTTTGAGTGGGAAGAAAATATAATGGCACCAAAGCTGCCATTTTTCATAACCAAGCTCGCCAAATTTTGTCATCAAAGAACTTATTTCATCACCAAGTCAAACATTTATTGTCAACTATCAAATTTTGTCCCCAAATCACAAATTTCATTGCTAAGTCGCAAGTTTTTTAACTAAATTGTATTAACATTTACTGACCAATAAAACTAGCCTAAAATTGTAGAATGAATAGTAGTAGTTGATATTTAAATTTCTTAAAAACAGAATAGCGACGTAAATAATGCAATGTGGGGGAACAAAGCCACATTGGCTAAGTATGTGTTAATGCATATGTAATATTTCTTTACTTTTGTAACATTAACGGAAAAGGAATCGACCTTTGCCTTTAAGCTTGTCAAAAAGGGATTTTTTTTTTTTTTTTTTTTTTTTTTTTATAAATGCACATGAAAATTAATACTTCATAATGAATTTTTAAAAGCCTAAAGTTTTGTTTTATATTAATCAAAACATTATTATAGTCTTTCTCAAAAACTTTTAATCTGTTTACTTTTTTTAAAAAACATACTTATAAATGATATCTTATTAAAAACAACTAAATTTTTAAAGTACCACATAACTAAATTTAACATATACTATATTAACTGTTTAACGTTCATTGCTTTCGCAGCGAAATCAAACATTTGACATAATTTAAGAATTTTTATGCAGCAGTTTTTTTTAACATCCCCCCCCCCTAGTTTGATGAGATTTTAAACTTTTGTTTCTTTTCTGTCAGTAAATATCAGCACTATTCCAAAATTTAACAAGTAATGCTACAAAGGAAGCTAAATGCATAAGTCATTCGAAATTTCTTTGAGTGTGCAAGTGCGAATTGCTGGTTTGATGATGCACTCATGTCTAGTTTTTTTCATTTAATTAAGAGCTGGACTATTAGTTTCACCTGAAACAACTTTTACGATATTTTGTAGTTGATAATGTTTACTTACAAAGTGTTTTATTAATTAAATTAAATATTATTTGAATTTAATAAGGTTAACTTTTAGATATTTTAAACCAAAAATTTCTCAAAAAGGAGCAATGCTAATTTTTTATTTTTTAAATATTAGCTATGCGTCTAAAAACCAATTTTAAAATTAGTTTAGTAATTTTTAAACTAAATTAAGTATTGAACGTTAAAGGGTTAAGCATATATATATATATATATATAAAGTAAAAATTCTGTCAAAGACGGAATTTAGTTTAGTATGGAGGACTATTAAATTCAGTTTGTAAAATTTTTATTTTTAATTTTTACTTTTATTTTTTTATCTCATTTTTGTATCATAAAACTGGGCCATGTACTTTGTTAAATGACTGAAATGAATTTAAATGAAGTATCGCCACCTATATTTCATACTTTAGCTAATTTTAAAAAATTGAATTATTGTGTCGAAAAACTGTTTGCACCCCTGGGTTCAGAAAAATCGTCCCTTTCAGTTGGTACTGAATTCGTAACGATAGGACTGATATTTTTAATTTATTCTGGTGTTACACGAAACTAGTCTACAAAAACTGGCGTTGTTTTTACCCTAATTGAAACTAATAGTCCTCCTTGTCCCAGTACTTCCGCTATGGTAGCATTTTTCGCAAAATGCTAAAAGACTTATCCAAAATGCGAAAATGAAATAACATGTTTTCGCTTTTTTGCTAAAGCATCTTACTAAACAAAACACAAACACACAAAAAAAAATATTTGGCGAAAATATTATAATGAATCTTTTATGGAAAAAAAAAAAAAAAAAAAAATCGCAACATTGATCAAGAAAAATCCATTGGTTCATGCATATAAGGAAAATCAAATGCTGAACTACGCATAAGAATCGCATACAGGAAATCAATTTGTAAATAAACATGAGGCATGTGTAAAGTGGTCTAATATGAAAGAAAGAAAAATTATAAATTGTAAACCAAAAAGATTTAAATAGTAACAGGGTTGGGTTTTTGCCGGCAAAAATGCATTTTTGCCAGGACAGCGGCAAAAATTGAAAAAAATGGCAAAAATGGAAAAAATTAGGAAAAGTGGAAAAATAAAATTAGAACAACACAATCCCTTTCAATTTTCACCCTTTATACTCTGGCACCTCAATGAAAAATTGTATAAGGATTTTTTAATTTAAAAAGTAATTATAATTAATTAATTAATAATAATATATAACCAGTGTCTGACAAATTCAGGGTGTCAGGATTCCAGGGGTGATTGTGACTCAAAGATAAAAACCCTGAAAATTAGAGCCTCAAATTAAAAAACACACAAAATATCACATAATACTCAAACTGATTAGGCCAGAAGCCCTCAATCCTTTTACATTTCATTTACATGTCACCTGGATAACAAATGAACATCTAATGAAAGCAAACAAATAACTTTATAGGAAATATGAAAATACAGATGGGTTAAGTAAAAACCCTGAAATCAGGGGTAAACCCTTAACACAAACACCCTTGCGGAGGGTGACTATAAATATCCATTGGTGACCAGTTACGGCAGACTGACAAAAAAAAAAATTCATGCATTTACAATATTTTTTATGTGTATTTTTGTTTTTTCTCCCACCTTCTTGTCTTGGTATAAAAGATGACATTGCTGATGTATAGAATGAATAGTATGAGTCTAATGTTTTCTGAAAATTTTAACAATTATTTCTGTTTTTGAAAGATGTTTTTCCATGAAAGATAAATTCCCATATTTGATAAATCTTCTTACTACTATACTGGTACTTTCTATGTCAACATCTTTGTGTTAAACAAGATTCAAGCATCATAAACACTATCTAAAGCAAACTATGTTCGAATTTAGAACGAGAATGTTTAAAAGTATGATATTTTTAAAATGGATTCTCTTTAAAGGAATTCTGTCCTGAAAAATTTATAGACAAATAGTATTTTAAAGCCAAAACTTGAACACTCTCAATATATTTGATGATTATATTAAAGGTAAAAATAATATTTATTTCTGTGGATTATTATTATTATTATTTTTTTTTTTTTTTTCCCGAATAGTTTGTTTTTATCTTTATAAATAAAAAAATAGTTATTTTCTTAAAATTTTCCTTAGTTCACAATTCAACTGAATAGTTCATTTATTCAATGTAAAATAATATGTGAATGACCTGCATTAATTATGCAATTATGAAATATTATTAAGTTTTGCTGTGAGTATTGTCATAGAAATAATTCGCTATTTCTGGCTCCTAAGATATTGAAACTTTGTCCGTCCCTGAACATAACCATAAAAATAAAACTACAAAATTATATTTTTATTTTATTGAAGTAAAAAAATCTTAAGTAAGACATATTCAGAGAGAGAGAGAGTTTACTTGCAATTTACATTTCAGTTAAAAAAAATCTGGAGTGACTCCACTCGACTTTCCGAACATTGAGTAACTAACAGTTTTGTAGATAAAATAAAGAAAGAGGAGTTGCTAAACAAACAAAAAAGAGAAAACCATAACAGAGTGTTTGAGTATTTTTCTCCATATATCACACGAGGTTTTATTTAACGCTACTGAACTTTGAGCACTTAGATCATAACGATAAAGAATTTTTCGTTGTGTCCCTGTAAAAATCTATAAATGCTAGATTCACCAAAATGCTTATAGTTAGTGCAACAGTGATTTATAATATTCATACAAATTTTCAGCTCAATTGAATAAGACGTTTAGATGCTATCGCTGGTCTCATAGGCCATAAAGATAAAGAATTTTTCTTTGTGTCCCAGTAAAAAAACTGTAAGTGCTAGATTCACCAAAATCTATACAGTTGGTTCAAATGTGACCTATAACATGTGTACAAATTCTTTGCTAAGATTAATAAGGCGTTTAGACGCTATCACACTTTTAAAAATTTGACAAAGAATTTTTCTTTGTGTCCCTGTAAAAAAACTATAATTGCTAGATTCTCCATACTCTATACAGATTGAGCATCTGTGACCTATAATATGTGTATAAAGTTTTTGCTCAATTGAATAAGGCATTTAGATGCTATCGCACTTTTAAGATTTTGGTCCCTTGGCCATAATGATAAAGAATTTTTCTTTGTGTCCCTGTAAAAAAACTATAAGTGCTAGATTCACCAAAATCTATAGGGTTCGTACTATGATGACTTACAATATACGTACCAACTTTCAGCTTATTCGAACAAAGCGTTTAGACGCTAGCGTGTTCACTCACAGACATACACACATACATACACACATACATACACACACACATACATACATCATCGTAAAAATAGTGAAAACGGACTCGTTGGACCTCGAAACGTATAGAAACATCAAAATCTCAAAATCGGATTTTTCACATGATTACAATACTTTCCTCACTATAGTGTTCGGAAAGTAAAAAATGCATGGTCAGTGACTGACTGGCAAATTTTAGAACAGCTGAGTCTATAATTGACTCAATATTTGACTTTTCCCCACTGTAAACAAAAATATGTAATACATTGAAAAACACAAATATTATAGCAATTAATTATTGAAGAATATTTTTTAGATAGGTAATTTAAATATTTTTAAAAATGAAAAAAAATATGTTAATTGTTGATGCTAAAAATTTCATTTTAAAGAAATTTTAGAATGCATTATTTTAATGATTTACATAAGAATCAGTTGATCAAGAGTGTAATTAAATCTCTGGTTTTGATTTGTTAAAATTATGATTTAAACATTAAAATCGTGTAATTAAAATCCTTAAAACCCTGTTTCAAATACTGGTAATTTTTGCCACTGGCAAAAATTGTGGCAAAAACTATTTTTGCCAGGGCGGTTTTTTCTGCGGTTTTTACCATGTTTTTTTCCACTTCGGCAAAAATTGGCCAACCCTGAATAGCAATAAACAAATTTCACTTATATTACTTTCTTTTTTCTTTTTTGGTAAGTTATGTTTTTATTTTCAGATACAGTATAAGTTATAAGCTTAATGTAGTTTTACATGCTATAGTGATAATTATATCTCCAGAAAAAGAATGTAAGTCGTATCTACGATGTTCACATTGCTTTAAAAAGTTTACAAGATAAAGTAATAATCTAAAAAGTTTAATATTTTTCATGTCTGCCAATAAATGCGTTAAAATATATGCTTGTATTGTATTCGAATTGATCTGGTTACAGTGGTAAGTACAATTATTAATTGCTTTTTTGTTTTCCATTTCAGATTTAAAAAAAAAAAAAAATTGCCTTCTGTGTGTAACTCTTTAAAGACCTCATAAAAAAACTTTTAAGTTTAATTTAGAAATGAAAATCAAACATATCGAGGCGTTTAGAATAATGTTTAAACTAATATTCGTCGTTTTCTACTGTTTCTGGCATTTTAGTATTTTGCTGAAGCTTTTTTTCTGATTTTAGCTTTTTTTGCTAAAGAAAATTTTTACTCAGCTTAAACCCTGCCTTGTCCTAATACATTTCGTAGTAATATATGGAAGTATCATAGCATAGTGAGTTGTAAAAAAGCTTCCTTTATTTTATTTATTTTTAATAGCGCTTCCATTAGCTTAAATAAATTAAAATAAAACATTAAATTATAAATATATAAATTCAAAATAATAAATAATACAATCTAAATAAATTTTAGCTACATAATCAAATATTACATGTAAATATTTCTTTTAAATTTTATTTTTAATGCTTCTTTATATAGGTTTTCTTTTGTTATATTTTTACCATACCTTGGCCTCCTGTTTCAAAGTTACGAGAATGATGACTTGAATTTCAAATATTTTAATGTAAGTACTAAAGGATTTTTTTTTCTTTAATGCCATTCAAGTTTTAATCTGTCTTTTAATCATATTATTTGTTTATTTTTATATTTCCCCTGCTTTTTTATTTTTTTAATGGTGTATAAACTTGAATTTTTTCCCCTTATAAAATATGATTCTCTATTATGTACAGTGCTTGTGAAATGTGGTTGCCATTGGTGACCAATGTATTTTATTGTTTTATGAAAACTTGAAGTATTTTATGAAACTGTTTAATGAAAATTTAACTAACGTGAAGTTGCAGTCAGCTGTTGATCGTCACTGTTCATCAGATGCACACAAATAAATGATGGGGCCCCCTATTAAAATTTGTATTTTGATGTATTGTACTCCTAGCAGATTTTTTTTTTAACTTTTTTCTGAATCTTTGTGCTTATCCTTTGAATTGTGTAATGTGTATATACAAATTTTCACCTCAGTCTGCATATTGGTTATAGCTACAGAGTATTGTTATTATGCCCAGGGCCTGATTACCCAAAAGGCTCAGGAAGCACAAGCTTCCCCTCTAAAATCTATGAGGGGGCCCTAAAATGATTAAAACAGGTTCTTGGATTTTCTGTTTCATATGTTCACCTTCAGATTGAATTTTTTCTGAGAAAGGTTGCCTAAAGCAAGTTAAAAATACTCACTATTTGGGGAAAAATCTGTTATTTAGCCTCAAAAATCTGAATGTTCTTAATTAATTAGTTATACGATTTCAATGTTGTGTGTAGAAACAACCCAGGTATATGAATGGAAAAAAAAAAAAAAAAAAAAAAAAAAAATCCGAAATGAAAGGGGGGCCCAGAAATGATACTGAGCTTCCCCTAGCCTCAAAGCTTAATCGGGCCTTGATGCCAAATTGAATTACAATCACCCGGTATGTAAACTAAAAAGTAGTGATCTTTAATCTGAAAAATTCGGTAATCTGCAAAAGACTTGGTCTGAAAAGTTGCTGATTTCACAAAGTCGACTATTCCAGATTGAGGCTTCAAGGAACGCAACCCAACACAACACCTGCTGCATTGTCAAAAGCTGGCAATTTAACATATTTTAAAAGGTGTGCTAAATGCAATCATGTAAAAATTAGTCTTGTTACTTTTTCTCCTGAAAAAATCAGTTACGCACTTGCTTTTCAGGTATCACTTACCTATGGAAGCAAGTTTAGAAATAAGCGGTCATTTGGTGTATTTTGCGACCAGATTTTTCATTTTGATGCCTAGAATTCTAATCTTAGGTGCCATATTTGTCGCCTGTTTTTTTTTTTTCCCCTTATTCAATGTAATAACTTTCCCGATCCCATGAGACAGTTCCATGTAAACAAGTCTATTTCATCGTATTCCTCAATCCTGTTACTGGAGTCATAGATGATTGGCTGTTAAAATAAAGTTCACAAAGACTTTTCAAAGCTATGCTCTCTTGACAAGTAGCTTGGCTGAGATTTCTAAATGAAACTGAATCTTTGTCTCTGAACTATATGTGAATATATGAAAAGTTCTACAGTTTCTGTTAATTCTACCATTGAATACTTCCGAAGAAAAAAAAAGTGGGTTCTCTCAGTTGAACCTAATAAAAGCTGATGTAAGAAATCGTATCAGTTAACAATTTGTTGATGATCAAATCAAACTGAGCCGATTCTTAATTGAAAGATTTCTGTCTAGAAGATGGTATTAAATTATGGTGAATGATGTAGCTTCTCGAGGGAAAATGAATTTGTGATTTTGAAATATGTAAATATTGTCAGTGTAATTGTAGTTTTTACATAATCACTGTTATTTTATTTTATTTTATTTTATTTTATTTATTTATTTTTTGCTCTTTATTTTCTTCTTTTAAACATATTAAATATATATATATTTTTTAATATGTATGTTTAATACTGTCAATCTATTTATATTTTTTATGCAATCTTGCATATTGCATATATTATTTACAAAGTAATGCCTTTATATATAATAGAAAAATACCATTTTAGCATGTATTCATCGAAAAAGATTGAAAAAAAAATCTAATGTCCAAATTTTATCTACTAAATATTTTTGCAATTATTTTTTAATATATAGTTTTGAATGCATGTTTTCGAAAATTTATGACCAATATTGCTATACATGTTATATAAAATTTACAAATAAATATTTCTAAATTTTACTACTATAAATTAAAGTAAAAAAAAGTTAAGTCCAATTTCATGAAAGTCTGTTTAGCTTAACTGAATAACAACACACATACACACCAAAAAAAAAAAAAAAAAAAAAGTAATATTCTGGATTTTTTTTTTCTTGTATTAAAATGTATGAGTTCAGATATGTAAAAGTGTTCACCCTTTTAGTCAAAAAAGCATTTAAAAACTATATATATAAATTTTTCAGCATGTATAAGCAGTACCTGGACACGAAATTCTACGAAATAATCACAAAATTTTACATATAGTTCAAAATATCTTATCTAAATTGCCCAGTTTTTTTTTCCCATGTTTTCTAACTCGGCTGTGTTTTATTCATATGAATAAAATATCGTTTGACTGAGCGGAGTAATTTCATTAAAGCCAGAAACATATTATTTTTTTACCCAAATACTTTTTCCAGTCAGTCAGTTTTATCGCCTGCTATAGATAATTTTATAGTAATAATAAATTTTATTTCCTGGGGGGGAAAAGGGGGGGGGTGGATCATCAAAGGGGGTATGAAAAGCTTAAAGTATCCTGGGCACAAAAATTTGCTAGTCGGACCCTGTATATAAGTGTACTATAAGAGAGAGAAAAATCAAACCTTTTAAACATAATAACAAAGAAATTGACTAAACAATTATTTACATATGCTGAACTGTTAAAAAAGATAAAAATGAAAAAGGCAAAAAATGTTTTTTCTAAAATAGTTTTTTTTTTTTTTTTTTTTTTTTTTTTTTTAAGGAGTTGTTAGTGGGTAAAGATTGGACAAAGATCTCGACAACGTCAAGTGAATGTTTTCAGTAGACTTTACACATGATTGATGATGAAGTGTCGAATTCGAGCACTGATGGTAGTAAAGATGATGCTGAGCCTTCCTCAAAGTGTGCTTAGAGACAGCTTATAATATATTTACTTTTATATCATTTGTACTTGTTGATACAAAACTCTATGTAAATAAAAAAGGAATTTTTTCTGAAAAAAAAAAGTTTTGCATTTTTATTGTTCATATTGTATTTGTAATATTTTTCTGTTTTGTTCATACTTTGAAATAAATGCATGCATTAGTACTTTCAAACTTTTGTTCATTTATTTTGTATATTAATTAATTTTAATTTCAACGTTCAGTACTTTTTAATTTTAAAGAAAATGTAAAGTTATCTATTTGTGTGCATATTTTCTATGTTTGTGTTATCCATTTCTGCTTATTCAGGCATAACCAAACTCGTTTGTACCCAGGTGTTACCAAACTTCCTTAAAATTTGCTGAGGCCCTGCTTTAACCATAGATTTTAAATTGATATTAAATATTTGTAAAAGCATTCCAAATAATTAGGGGGAAGAAAACCCAAAATACATTTTTAAAAATCCAAAATACTTAAAAAAAAAAAAAAATTATGCCATGTTTTTATTTATTTATTTATTTATTTTGCGAGTATAATCCGAGTTGAAATTTCAGGCCCTGATTTAAATCTAGTTTTTTTGTTTTAAAGAATAGGTAAATAGAATATTGAAAGCATAAATTATTTAATTTAAAAAAATTATAACTTTATCAAAAGATTATAGAAATTTTTATTCAAATAAATAAATAACCTTTTTCATTTAATAGGTTTTCTTTATTTAATTCTTAATTTTCATTTATACGTTTTAATTTATAGCTTGTATTCAGGGCCGTGCCTACACTTTTAGCCGCCCTCCTAGGCAAAAGATTTTAGCCGCCATACTAGGCACTAAAATTATTTCCCTCCTTCTGCTTCTGAAAACTATCATTTAAAGCCAAAAACTGCCGGGTTGCCACAGATGAAAAGTTATCAAGTTTTTTTTTTCTCTGTTTTAAAAATAGGCCAATAGCGACCGAGTAGTTATGCACTCAAAACTGGTGGACATGAGGTGCTGGGTTAGATCCCAAGTCGCACTTGCCGGCCTAGCCGATTGGAGTTTTCCCATGGTTTTCTCCGAAACTTGTGTAAATACGGGATAAGATCCCTTAGAAAGACCCCACGGAGGGCACTCCCCCTCAGGTCTAGGACCTACAGCAGTCAATTGGCCTTATTCCCAAATCCAATCCAATTCTGTTTTTTAAAAAATCTAACAATTTTAGTAAACCTAATTTTTAGCTGAAATTTTGTCATTTTTAGCCGCCCTGGGCGACCGCCCCCCCCCCCCTAATCACGGCCCTGCTTGTATAGACTAAACATACATGCAGTATATATGTGTTTTTCTCATAGATTGGAGTGGAAGGGGAAAACTTGTGGGAAAAATACCAGACCCGTTAATCGAACCTGGGCCTTCTGCTTAACGTGCAGATGCTCTAACCATTGAGCTACCCTGGCTGATAACCAGCTCAGCATTTCTCACATAATATACGTTGGCAAGGTCACCGAGTCTGCAAACATGCAGCTATTTTAAGTGAAAAATTGATCATGGCACAACTCCAATAGGCCACAAAATTTTAATTTAGATATTTTAAGCATCAACCTTGAAAATTCATTTCTTATAGATTGGAGTGGAAGGCTGATTATTTATACTATCTGAGTGAAAAATACCAGAGCCAGAAACTGAACCCAGGCCTTCTGCTTTTTTGGTGATATACATTAGTTTATTTAAGCAGAAGGCTAGTTTCAATTACCGGCTCTGGTATTTTAGCATGTTTTTATTAACTTCGATTCTTGTTTGTTTGTGTGTTTGTCAAGGACAAATCTTGCAATCGATTTTTAACTAACTTCCCGACTAGCTAGATATTTGAAATTTTCAGGACTGCTCACAACACGGTGACAATACATTTTTCTAATAATTTTCGTCAACTATTGCAGGTCCCGCTGCCTTCGGCAGCGCTTATATGATTCGACAGAAAATTTATTTAACTAACTTCCCGACTAGCTAGACATTTGAAACTTTCAGAATAGTTCAGAACACGGTGAAAAAGCATTTTTAAAATATTTTTAACCAACTGCTCCGGGTTCCTGCTGCCTTCGGCAGCGTTACCAGTACAAAGCTTGTAATCGATTTTTCACTAACTTCTCGACTAGCTAGACATTTGAAACTTTCAGGATAGCTCAGAATACAGTGACAATATATTTTTTTGATACTTTTAGTCAACTGTTTCAGGTCCCTACTGCCTTCGTCAGCGTTTATATGATTCAACAGAAAATTTATTTAACTAACTTTCCGACTAGCTAGACATTTGAAACTTTCAGAATACTGTGAAAATGCATTTTTAAAATATTTTTAACCAAATGTTTCGGGTTCCTGCTGCCGTCGGCAGCGTTACCAGTACAAGGCTTGCAATCGACTTTTCACTAACTTCCCGATTAGCTAGACATTTGAAACTTTTATAATAGCTCAAAACACGAGAGTAATGAATTTTTTTTTCTTTTATCCAATTGCTCCGGGTTCCCGCTGCCTTCGGTAGCGTTTATATGATTCAACAGAAAATTTAAAAACATGGTATATAAAAAGATCTTTTTATCTTGTAATTATTTCACATAATTGGTATAAAAAATCAGCCTGTCATTCCAATCTACTAGAAATGAATTTTTAAGGTTGATGTATAAAATTTCTAAATAAAAATTTATGTATCTATGAAATAGCTTCAAATAGTTTTATGCATAGTTCATAAAATTTTGTTTTATTCAGAATCACTCTTATGCTATAGTGTATAAATAGCAAATAATGAGGAATTAAGAAGACATCAAAAGGTATTGATACAGCAAAATCTAACTTCAGTTTTTTTTCGTGATTACAATGCTAATGTATATTCTAGAAGCAAAAAGTGGCTCATTAGGGGACCACTTCACTCACCGTCGCCATATAAGCCGAAGCTAATATTATTCTATGGGAAATTTTCTTTATTTTTTAAATTCTGTTTTCACATTCAAAGAATTCCGAACTGTTAAATGTATGCTCCTTTTTTAAAAATGTATTTTTTTCATTTTTACTATTTGATTTCGAAGCTGTAAAATACAAAGTTTTAATATGTGAAATTTTTCATTTTGCAATTTCAAAATAAAATACTAAAAATGAAAAAAAAATTCTTTCTTGAAAAAGGAGCATCAATTTAACAATTGGGAATTTTCTGAATGTAAAAACAGAATTTAAAAATATATATTAGTTAATTACTTATAAGTAAAGAAATTTCCCATAGAATAACATTGCCTCGGGCTTCCGACGAGGGTAAGTGAAGAGGGCCGTTGCACATCAAATTCCCTGTTTCTTCCTTCCTATGTTATCGTATGATATTTTTGTTGCTTAGTTTTATAATGATCTGTCATTGAAAAATGTTTTTTTTTTAATTTATTCTTTGAAGTTTTTTTTAGCTGAATGAGCTAAAAAAATTTAAATCAATTGATTAAAAAAATGCTCATTGATTATGTTCAAAGAGTAATATTTGTTAGATATAGAATATTACTCAATTTAATAATTATTGAATATTAAACAGAATACGAAAAGCTTCATTTTTGAATGAGAGATCCTCATCAAACTAAGCAACAAAAGTTCCATTGAGTAATATGTGGAAGAATGGTTGAAACTGACTGGCATACAACCATTAATTCTGATGTTCTGAAATGTTAGAAAAAAAAGAAAAAATCATTCAAATCAAAAATCATTTCTCTGAATATATATTCAGATAAAATTCAGATTTCCCAATATTGATATACATTTTTTGGTGATATACAGTCGCCAGCAAAAGTATCCGAGCATTAGCCAATAATTCTGATATTGAAAAAGTACACTTAATACTGCTTTGTTAAATACATCCTTGTCAGGTCATGTTCTTAAACTGACTAAGAACATAACTCGACATGGTTTATTTAACAAGGCAGTATGAAGTACAGGGATTATTGCTTTTTTGTACAGGGATTATTGCTAGTGCTCGAATACTTTTGCTTCCGACTGTTTATCACCAAAAAATATATATCAATACTGGGAAACAATATTCACAAATCTAAGAAATTGATATTGAAAAGTATCAAAAATATTATTCAGAAATATTTGAAAAAAATATTTTAGAATATCACGAAGTAATATTTAAAGACCTCAAAAATAGATATAGCTGAATATCTAAAAATATTATTCAGAAATATTAGAAAAAAATATTTCTAAATATCCAGAAGCAATATTTGACAATCTCAAAAATTAATATAGCCAAATATTTAAAAATGTTATTCAGAAATATTAGAAAAAGGTATTGAGAAATATCTTGAAAAAATATTCAAAAATCTATAAAATGGATATTGCTAAATATTTAAAAATATTATTCAGGAATAACAAAATATAATATCAGGCAATATCTGAAAATGTTATTTAATAATGTCAAAATATAATATTTACAAATGTCTGTAAATATTGGCCAACATTAATAAATGTCAAAAAATAATATTCCTGGATATCTTTTACGGGGGGTTCATTTTACGTTGGCCAATATCAAATTTTTATATTGGCCGATATTTTTGTGCTACCTGGGAAATAGAGTTAGATCATTCAAATTTGGTACATCGAGGTTTTCGATACATACAAATCGATTAAGGATATTTTTGAATTTTTAAAATTATTTGGAGGGGCGGGAAAGGGGGGAGGGAGCGGAAAGGTAAAAAATAAAATAAACAAATAATTATAATTGCATAAGTTGATAAAAAATGCTATGCGATAGCTTTACCGCGGCAGTCCCCGAGTGCCACACGTATTTTTTTTTTTTTTGCTTAGTGTCGCCACATGTATCCAGCGTATTCCGTAGATTTTCTGGGGTCGCCAAAGTTGTTTCCGTGTCGTATTTTTTTTTTTTTTTTTTTTTTAAGGTTTTAGGTTTTTTTTTTTTTTTTTTTTTTTTTTTCGTTTTTTATAATTGAATAGTATATGCAAGAAATAGCAGAAAGGTAAGTAAATAAATAAAGACTTTCCACTTTTAAACAGTAAACCCATTTTTTTTTTTTTTTTTTTTTTTTTTTTTTATTCCAAAGAGTTATGATTTGTATTTGAAACAAAATTAAAAAATCAATAAATTCGTTTTTAAGTTATTAATTATTTATTTGTATTTGAGTCGAAATTCCTCATGTGCAAGTTCTTCACCGTGAAACAATTTGGAGTCGAGTTATGCTCCCAAATGCATTTTTCTATCTGTCACACAAGGACAATGGGGGGGGGAGGATTTTAGAAAATCTCATCTTAGTGTGTGTCAGGGCTCTAGAACTAACATTTACACCAAATTTATGACCGAATCTAACATGGAATCGACACAGCACTGTTGATTCAGTGGTGGATGTACTTTTTCATATGTATAGATGGAGGATTATATAAAGTCATGTTATGACCCCTCCCGCATTTTCGGCCGACTCTTTAAAATTGCAGACATTAGTTTTTAGGCTTTTATGTTTGGTTTAATTAAAAGCAAAAATGGCACGTATAACGGTTTCTTTTTTTGAGATATGCTATAAAATGTTAAATCTCTTTTTTGCCTATGTGAATAATGATTTGCATATTTTTCCCTTTGGTGTCCAAATTCCTGAAATTCCAAAAAATTATTTTTAGGTATTTGTGTTTCTTATATTTTAAAGTAAAACTTAAACTTTTTTTTCTCTTTTTTTTAAAGAAATGAACTATTGATAGAATGATATAACACTTTTGCCTATGTTAGATTTCTATTTCATTTTACTCAGTTGCTGTTAAATCCACACTTCTGATTATCTGTAATATGAATTATAACTCATAAGCATTTAAAATGTTTCAGACTTTCGTAATTTAACAATGCTCTAAACATCGATGAGAAACTTCTGATCAGGGTGTCACTTTCTCTATGGTTTGTGACAAGCGTAACCTCCGCCAACTACACCCATTTTCAGTACATTAAGATATGCGTATATTTTTGAATTTTAAAATGTCTGAACTCATTGCAGTTTTGAAAAATTTTCCATATGCTATGAAATAATAATAATTAAAAAAAAAAAAAAAAACAGATTATTATGTTTTATTAAAAATCAAATAAAAGAACTGGAAAAGTAAAGTACAGAAGATGTAAATGGTGCATTTTAGATGCTTCGGACAAGTAGGAGTATATAGCGGGCCTATTTTGGTGCTACCATACGATAAATGCAGTTGAAAATTTAGTGCCAATGTATATTTTTGACTCTTTTTATCGATTCGATCACATCAAAATAGCACATCTGGATACTACTATTGCTATGAAGAAGAATAACATGTGGATATTCATATACAGATTCAGTTGTATTATGCCATTTTAATGCTTAAAATTTTGATTAAAAATGTTTATGTCTGAAGTTTTCTTATTTTGTGTTTGTTTCACCGCAGTTTTAGTTACGTAAATATTTTTAGAGCATCACAATCTACATCAGACAAGCAAACAAACAGACAAACTGTTTAATAGGGTCATATTTTTTTTTTTTTTTTTTTTTTTTTTTTTTTTTTTTTTTAATATAATTTCGATAGTGCGTAAAAGTTGTCTTATGTTATCGTTAGTATGTGTGCAAAATGTTCTTGATCTGAGTTAATACCTCCATTTTCATCTGGGTCCGGCCATTAAAAAAAAAAAAAAAAAATCATTAATTTTATCGTTTTTCAATATTTTTTTTTTTTTTTCAATAAGAAATTGGAATAGTTAGTTCCAATATGTTAAAAGGTTGCCATATGGTATTCTTAGAGCGTGAGCAGATTTTTGTTGATGTGGTTCAATGGATTCAATTGCCTTTACGGGTCACTTATCTGGCCAAATTCGCTCATTTTAATGATTATTCTTCAGTACTTCTACGATTGTAATTCTTTTTATTTCTATTAACTTTTTTCGTATGAACAAATTGTGAATTTGTGGAAGTGTGCAACGCGTGCATAATGAAACAGAATCCACAATCATTCATTCTGAAATTTGTTTATTAAAATGCAAACGATAAAACATTCAGGTTTAAAAGGATAGAATACAATTGAAGTATTTATCAAATACCGTTTAAAATTTATTCCCTTGATTCTTGCTGATTGTTTTATTCAGATTCTGTATTGAAACTAGGCATTAGTTTTCGAGATTCTAGTCTAGATTGAATATACCTATCTCTGCTTTCAGCACCACACACTGCAGCGGAAGCCTCTATAAGCAGTTTTATGCATCTGTCTACCGCCTGAGTGTGGCATGGAAATTTTCCAACTTCAAGGATTTCACCTGTGTCAATCATGTTCTTTAGAGCTTCATCAGAAAATTTCGTTGTAACTAGTGGTTCCGTCAGCTTGCACGTTTATCAATATATCATGTCTATGTAGTCTGATGACTCAAAGTTTAGTACAGGTATCTTGAACTGAAGGATTCCTACGACTGATAACTTCATGCCTCTAGCTTTCATTTAACGAAGCAAGCCTAGTTTCCTCCCATCCGGACGTTTGTCAGAGATCATTGATAAAATAATATTCTCAGGATGACCGTAAAAGTCGCTTCTCTGAATTACTGGATCAATAACTGCCTTAAGTTTGCTGGAGAGATAACGTACAACTTTGTTGTGTTCCACGACTCAACTTTTATCTTAAACCTCCTTTTACAGTAGACTCTCATTATGTAATATTCTATGATTCGCAAATTTTCCCTTAGCTCATTATCCCACATAGTAGCGTAATATTCTGTTGGCAGTGGAAAGCCAACGTGCATGGAATAGTTTTCCGGGATTCATTCTTGCCAAAGCTTGGGAACAGTTTCCGCTTGCTACTGCTTTGCATATATCTATTAGATACCTTTGATAATTGCTAACGCCTTTCCTGTCACAGGCTGTTGCTAATGATGACAAAGAGAAACTCATTTATTGTGTGGTAACTTTACTCTTACGTTTTCGTTTGTGGCCACGGTCACGACCATCATCGAGAAAATTTTAATCTTCAACTTCATCTGTATCTCTAGCGTAGTCCTCTTCAGAATGATAAGATTACGAGGATGATATTAAGTTTCCAAGTTGCTGATAATCTATTTTAGATGAAGAGCAGCACCTATTCCTTTGCCCTTAGAACAAGTGACTTTGTTCTGTCTCTGTCCCGTGCCTGGAATTGTAAACTTGTTTTAACATCAATAGCACTCATATATATTTTCCGGTGGTTCTCTAATCTGTGAGAAATTTTTGCTCTTTTATGGGTACCTTTCTAATTTTCGAACAAATGCATCCAGCAATTTCGGCACAGATGCATACAGAAATATCAAAAAGAGTTTTAGATGCATTGTCTTTCAAAGCCCCTACCTTAGCTTTGAATGTCTCCTTTGGCTTCATGTTTTTTATAAGGTTTCTATATTTTCTTTAATAATCGTGAAACATTTTAATAACATGCTCGTGAGACACACTGGGAATGGATGCCATTTTCCATAAGTCTTCAATATTTTTTTGATAATATTTCTGATATTTCTTTTAAAGAAGGTTGTTGCCTTTTTTCTTTTCTCTAAACTTTTGCATGAAATAAAGATAACACTTCATAACGTACTGGTATGTTGGCAAGACATTTCTTTTCAAGTCATTAGGTAATCCAAAGATAGGACAAGTAGACTGTTTTCTTGTCTTCCTTGTGAACTTGTTTGCCATTTCTGGAAAGTAAAAATGGAACAGGAAGTAAAAGCAAGCAATGCATTAATTATATCAATAATAGTATTACGAAGTTGTAATAGAAGCAATGAAAAAATTGGGTTAAATTAAAGTGATTAAGTATGCAATTCAATAAAAAAAAATCAAATATGGATTTAAGAACGAAAATTAAAAAGCATCTTGTATAATTAAAACAAATTAACAACATACGAATTGACATAATATTGATAACGTGCTTGGTAAAGAAAAAAAAAAAAAAAAAAAAAAAGCTCATTATTAAAATTAAACATAATTTTCAATTTCCAAAAGAAAATAATTGCATTTTACTTTTATTATTATTATTATTATTATTTTCATTCCACAAGTTAAATATAAATATTGTAGCAAGCTGAATGTTTATGTTAAAAATAAAAAGTTACATTCATATCTGTAATTAATTTTATCAAGGTTGTTAATATATTCATTCATGCGATTTAATCAGGATATCAGTTAAAATAATTATTTATTATCAATCGAGTTTCTAAAGAAAAATTGTTTAATTCGTTAGACATGATTCGGAATAAGATATTAACTTCTATTCTAATTTAATGCATCATAAATAAAATTCTTATATAAATAAAATTCTTATATATTAAGAATATTTCATATTTTTAGGCTTTTTAAAACTTAGTCCCTGATGGAGCCGCCATCTTGAAACAATAAAATAGCTAAGAAAATGCGTTCCTGGCTAGGTTGATATTGTTTCTAAAAAGTACCCACTTTGAATCATCTTTGTAATTCTTAGAATCCTTGTAATCCTTTGAATCTTCGTCTATAATCGTAACCATGAACGTTAATTTTTAAGTTTTGTCAACATAAATTATTTACCTGTGACATGGAAACGAAGACAACCACAGTGAAACAACAAAGTTGTGGTTTTCGCTCAGCGCAGACGTACAGCGACATCTAGTGGCTCTCTGAAAAAACTATAAAATTAGGGAATTTTGCATAATGAACGGTCCCAGAGGAAATTGGAGATAATAAATCAGATCAACAAAATTTTGCACACATGCTAACAATAACATAAAGCAACTTTTCCAATATTGGAAGAAATGATTACAATTCCTTATTATTATTATTATTTAACAGACACTAAAAATACGATAAAATTAACACGTTTTGTGTAATGAACGGAACCAGAGGCAACTGAAGATATTATCTCAGATCAACATATTTTTGCACATATACTAACAATACCTTAAGGCAACTTTTCCGTACTATCGGAAATTCCAATTATCAAAAAAAATAAAAATAAAAAATAAAAACATACTTTTTACTGACATTTCTTTTTCCTTGGTGGTGAGACAAGTCCAAGAAAAAAATGTTAGAGAAATTTGATTTGATGCATTTAGCTCATTAATATGTTTTTGGTTGTCCCTAAACCGAAGAAGTCAGTTTTTTTCTATCACGTACAGATATTTGTCAATTCAAAGTGACTACTGACAAAATTTCATACGTATAGACACTGAATTCTATGTTGATATGATAAACATACATTAGAATATACCATATAATTATATTCGTTTAAGTGTCCAGAAAGAAACTGTGTCGATGCAGATTTTGTCACTCACTGACAAAAATTTATATATGATACAGAAAAAATTGCTTCACGTTCGGATATTCAGCACACCAAAAATATAAACTTCAGCCAAAATTATCAAATCAAATATTTTGATGTATACCTGTGTAATGTAATCAATCAAAAATTTTATATAGTTTTAAGAAATTCCCATAATAACACCACATTTTATTTGCATGTATATTGCATTCATATTATAATTTAAATCTAATATTTTAATTGAAGAAATCTCAATGAAAAATTGTAACTATATCCTCACTGAATTTTATTTGTTTAAAAATTACATAACGTAATAAATTGAAAATATAAATAAACACGATATTAAGGTTATTATTATTATTTTTTTTTAATGTTTTTAAAAAATATATATATTAAGAATATTAAGAATAGATTTAGGTAATTTTAACAGTATAAGTTACTAACAAATACCCATTGTACGATTTGATATGCATACAATTTGAAACGATTTGGAATTAAGCATTCAAATACAGAGATATTGCGTCGGTTGCTATATTAAAATTTTGAAACTTCCAAAATGTTTGGTAAAAGATAGAGCTTTGCATAGTAAGTAACTTTTAAGGTATAAAACGTTGAACTACGTTGTAACTGTCTGAATAAAAGAATCTTCAATTGATCAGGAAATGAAACAGTTCCAAAATCTTGTGTCAAATATTACTTTTGTAAGTAGCCTTATAGTTTTTTTTATAACATATTGCAAATATTTCAGTTTTAAAGGTTGAAAATTTATAGAGTAACTAGCAGACCCGGCCACGCGTTGCTGTGGCTATGTTATACGTTGAAATATAATGTAGTAAAATATTCAATATATTAAAATTATTATTTACGAATAAAGACCATCCTTGATAACATCCTTGATCTTAGCAGACTTAGCCCGCTTCGCTTTTAAATGATTCACTATAATTAAAGAATTCTCAAAATTGCATTAATTTTTAACATGTGAAAAAAAAAGAGAAAAAAAAAATCTGATCGGGAAAAATGTTCGACACTCATAATGAATCCATATATTATCGAAAGGAAAATGATATAAAATACAAAAAAATCTTCTCTCATTGGTGGAATAATCTGTTCGGACCCCCACTGCCTGCGGCAGTGTATACCTGCGCAAACCCTGCGCACCGTTTCTTCATCCACCGTTCCCGCCCTTCTTAATAACTCTATACTTTCGAAAATATCCGCAATCGATTTATCGGGCCTTAAAACTTAATAATACTAATTTTCAAAGTTCTAACACTTATTTCTATTATTTTGCCCCTTTGCCCTCCCCCCTCCCACTATTCTAAATAATTTTACAAATTCGAAAATATCTACAGTTTATTTGTAGGTGTCAAAAACCTGTATGCACCAATTTGAACGATCTAACTATATTTTTATTTTTTGCCCCTCTGCCCCCCTTCCCGCCCCTCCTAATAAATTTACAAATTCGAAAATATCCGCAATCGATTTGTTGGTATCAAAAATTCTATGCACCAATTTTGAATGATCTAACTCCATTTTTATATTTTGCTCCTCTGCCCCCCCCCATTTCCCGCTCCTCTTAATAATTTTACAAATTCGAAAATATCTGCAATCGATTTGTACGTATCAAAAACTTCTATGTACCAATTTTTAGCGATGTAACTCTATTTTTATTTTTTTGCCCCTCTGCCCCCCTTCCCGCCCCTCCTAATAAATTTACAAATTCGAAAATATCCGCAATCGATTTGTTGGTATCAAAAATTCTATGCACCAATTTTGAATGATCTAACTCCATTTTTATATTTTGCTCCTCTGCCCCCCCCCCCTTTCCTGCTCCTCTTAATAATTTTACAAATTCGAAAATATCTGCAATCGATTTGTACGTATCAAAAACTTCTATGTACCAATTTTTAGCGATGTAACTCTATTTTTATTTTTTTGCCCCTCTGCCCCCCTTCCCGCCCCTCCTAATAAATTTACAAATTCGAAAATATCCGCAATCGATTTGTTGGTATCAAAAATTCTATGCACCAATTTTGAATGATCTAACTCCATTTTTATATTTTGCTCCTCTGCCCCCCCCCTTTCCTGCTCCTCTTAATAATTTTACAAATTCGAAAATATCTGCAATCGATTTGTACGTATCAAAAACTTCTATGTACCAATTTTTAGCGATGTAACTCTATTTTTATTTTTTTGCCCCTCTGCCCCCCTTCCCGCCCCTCCTAATAAATTTACAAATTCGAAAATATCCGCAATCGATTTGTTGGTATCAAAAATTCTATGCACCAATTTTGAATGATCTAACTCCATTTTTATATTTTGCTCCTCTGCCCCCCCCCCCTTTCCTGCTCCTCTTAATAATTTTACAAATTCGAAAATATCTGCAATCGATTTGTACGTATCAAAAACTTCTATGTACCAATTTTTAGCGATGTAACTCTATTTTTATTTTTTTGCCCCTCTGCCCCCCTTCCCGCCCCTCCTAATAAATTTACAAATTCGAAAATATCCGCAATCGATTTGTTGGTATCAAAAATTCTATGCACCAATTTTGAATGATCTAACTCCATTTTTATATTTTGCTCCTCTGCCCCCCCCCCCCTTTCCTGCTCCTCTTAATAATTTTACAAATTCGAAAATATCTGCAATCGATTTGTACGTATCAAAAACTTCTATGTACCAATTTTTAGCGATGTAACTCTATTTTTATTTTTTTGCCCCTCCGCCCCCTTACCCGCCCCTCCTAATAACTTTACACTTTCGAAAATATCCTCATTCGATTTGCAGGCCTCTAAAACCTCTCTATACCAATTTTGAACAGTCTATCTGCATTTCTATTTTTTTTTTTTTGGTTGTTGTTGTTTGTTTGTTTGTTTGTGAAATCACGTTTTGGCCCCTCCCCCCCCCCCCTTTTGGGAGGCGAATTTTGCAATAAAAACTATCCTATCTCTCAAGTTGGACCAAATTGCACACAGTGTCAAATTTGTCACACTTGAGACAAATTTCATTAAAATCGGCTCATTAGTTTAGGAGTTCATCGCGGACAAACATAATAAATTTTATATATAAAGATATATATATATATTAAGATATTAAATTATAAAGTTTTGATCAATGAAGCACAAATAAGTAAAAAACAGGATTAATTTCACTGTATTATCTTCATTATAATATGAATTCAATTTACACTTCAGTCTAAGTAACACGTGGCCGGCTATTCTAACACCAAAAATTTAAAAAGTGGAAATAATTGAATTATACGAAATTTATTAATAGGTTAAAAAGTTGAAGATTCTTTGTGTAGATGGCAGCACCAAATATATTTCAGCTTTCATTTCAACCCAGTCGAAAGGTATCGACATCTGTTAGAATCATTTGGAGTTAACAGATAATTGTGACTGTCAAATAATAACAGACAAATAATTAGCAATAAATTAAAATTGCGACTATAATTTGAGATTTAAACTATCCTATCTCTCAAGTTGGATCGAACTGCACATGGTGTGCGAATTTTATTATAATCGGTTAAGTGGTTTAGGAGTCCATTGAGGACAAACATTGTGACACGAGATTTATATATATTAAGATTGGACATTTATATAAATTGAAAAGTTATCGAATGTTTGGTGAAATGTTTCATTAAAACTTAGCGAAATTTCTGTAAATTTAATATATATATATATATATATTATTATTATTATATACTGATTAGTAAAATTATAATTATCACTTCTTCCATATTTAAAAATAAGCTTAAGGTGATATTCTTTAACCTTATTTTTAAAAGTTTATATAGCAATTAAACAAAAGGAATACGGTATATAAAATATTACTTATTCTAAGTAAAAGTGTGATTCATTATCAACTAACCCAAAGCTCCTAAACCAAGAATAACCTAGTGAAATCTTTTTTCTATGACGTTGACATCCACTAAGAAGTGATTTTGCAAAATTCATATCCCTAGAAAGAGGGGGAACTATATTTAAGTGGGAAATTGAAAGTTTGTATAACTTTGGATTATTTGTCTATATATACTATGTCAGCATGGTTCATTTATCTTACACAGTGCATGTACACTAACACAGACATTTAATGAACAGTCAGCCAAAAAAAAAAAAAAAAAAAAAAAAAACCTCCGCCCCTTATCTAATTTCGCCGTAAATTATCGTAGAAACATGTGGTTGGTACCAATCAATTTGTAATAACGTCTAGTTTATAATGATATAGTTAGATTTTGCTTAAGGGGTTGTCTACATATTAAAACTGGCATCAACTTCATTTTTTTCAATAGTAACCCCCATTTTATATAATTTATTTGAATTCTTTGGACAAAATCATCGCGGAAAATGGTATAGTTTATATATTTTGCTCCATTCTTCACAGAGTTATAAGCTGTCTAACTATGAGGGTGCTAATGTTAAATGAATGTGACAAACATTAATTCATATCTTCCAAAATAATTATGATATTTAAATTCTGTTTTTTTTTTTTTTTTTTTTTTTTTTTTATATATGATAGAATGAAGTGACCCAAACATATTCCATGCATATTTTTGATAATTTTTTTTTTTAAATATGAAAATTATTAATAATTTCATATTTGAAAAAAATTATAAATTACTAGCAGGCTACGCCCACTTCGCTGGTCACTATTTTTAAATGAATCATTATAATTAACGAATACTCAAAATTGCATTAATTTTTATCATGTGAAAAAAAAAAAAAAAAAAAAAAACTCTGATCGGAAAAAATGTCGCACCGGGTCCCCATTGCCTTCGGCAGCGTAGACTCGTGCGCGATGCGCTCGCGCGAATGCATATATGAGCACCCTAATAATTTTACAAATTCGAAAATATCCGCAATCGATTTGTAAGTATCAAAAACCTCTATGCACCAATTTTGAACATCTAACTCTATTTTTATTTTTTTGCCACTCCTCTCCCTCCACCCTTCCCGCCCCTCCCAATAATTTTAAAAATTCAAAAATATCCGCAATCGATTTGTAGGTAACGAAAACCTCGATGTACCAATTTTGAACAATCTAACTCTATTTTATTTTTTTTTGCCCCTCCGCCCTCCCTTCCCGGCCCTTCTAATAACTTTACACTTTCGAAAATATCCCCATTCGACTTGCAGGCCTCTAAAACCTATCTGTACCAATTTTGAACGGCCTAACTGTATTTCTATTTCTTTTTGCACATAGCCCCCCTTACCGCCCCTCCTAATAATTTTACAAATTCGAAAATATCCCCAATCGATTTGTAAGTATCGAAAACCTCTACATACCAATTTTGAACGATCTAACTGTATTTTTATTTTTTTTGCCCCCCCCCCTTTCCCCTCCCACTTCTCGCCCCTCCTAATAACTTTACACTTTCGAAAATATCCCCATTTGACTTGCAGGACTCTAAAACCTATCTGTACCAATTTTGAACGGCCTAACTGTATTTCTATTTGTTTTGCCCATAGCCCCCCTTACCGCCCCACCCCCCTACCCGCGCCTCCTAATAATTTTACAAATTAAAAAATAACCGCAATCAATTTGTAAGTATCGAAAACCTCTACGTACCAATTTTGAACGATCTGACACTATTTATATTTTTTGCCCCCTCCCCTCCCCCCCTCTTCCCCTCCTAATAACTTTACACAATCGAAAATATCCCCATTCGACTTGCAGGCCTTTAAAACCTATCTGTACCAATTTTGAACTGCCTAACTGTACTTCTATTTGTTTTTGCTCCATAGCCCCCCTCCTTGCTGTCCCACCTGGGGGTTGAATTCCTAAAATTCCAGAAATTTGTTTTTAGATAGTTGCATTAGCTATATTTTAGAGCAAAAATTTCACGTATATCTAGTTTTTTTGTTTGAGATATATAGTATTATATGAAATCACGTTTTGCCCCTCCTCGCCCCCCTTGGGGACAGAAATTCTAAAATTCCAGAAACCGATTTTTAGACATTTGTGTAAGCTATATTTTAAAGCAAAAATTTTACGGATATCTGTTTTTTTGTTTGAGATATGAAGGATTTTGTGAAATTACGTTTCCCCCCCCCTTGGGGGGCGAATTTTGTAAAATCGCTTGCGGCGTTGTCTTTCTCGGGTCGTAAACATTAACCGTGCCAAATTTGGTCCCGCTCGGTGAAACGGCCTAGGATTCTATAGCGGACACACACACACAGACTCTGCTCTTTTATATATATAGATGAGCTATGTAATTTTTGCATAAATAGAACGGGCATCATCAAAAACATAGGTTTCCAAATTTACAGCTCGTTCTTAACATTATTTTTTGAGTTACAGTGATATTTCATTTTCTACTGTTGTTAGGGGGACGTCACTTATAATAATTTGTATCCTCTGTGAGTAAATATCTGTATATATTTTGACGAAAAACTATTTTAATTTACCTTAATATTATTCTAATTGTTTTCTAAGCAACATTTCGATGTTTATGATACAAATTGGATATATATATTTTTTTTTTTTTAATTATCGCAATGCAAGTGAGAGATTGTGAAAAAATTCCAAAAGAATTGAAGCCCCGCCTCCATATTGCCGAAACAATATTAAAAAATCTAGTTTCTGTATTCGTATATGACTCTCTCTCTATGTGACGCTGGTATGCATAAATGTCTATGACATTTACTACATCGAATGTTAAAGACAAAATTTAAATGATTTAATTGGAAGTATGTAAAATAATTTTGTTTTATAATGTAAATTTGTAAGAAAAACTGTGTAAAGGCGTGGCTTCCGTTGCAAAGAGGTTTATACTCGATTCTGAAATGCTAAGTCTTTGTTCTTAAATATCACATAACGTTTCCCAGTTTCTCACTGCTAAAATTCTATTTTGTCCCTTTTGTCTTTTGTTTTTAACTTGAATATTCTACGATTCGTGCACCTCAAGTTAAGTATCATGACGGTAAAAAAACACGGTAAGACGAGGACTATTATTTGAAAGAGCAATACGCAGTGAACAATACTTTTGTTTTTTCCATTTTTTAAATTAATATATAGATTTTTATTAATTTTTATCAGATTTTTTAAAACAATTTTTCTGTTTTAATCTTGTTGTGACTTTTTCGCAAACACTTACTCTACCGTTTATGCTATTTAAATTTTATCGCATGACGTAACATAATAAAATATAAAATTTTTATTAAATGTCTTTTTAATACTGAATAATAAAGTGGTATATTTTTTTTTTTTAAAGATTTTAATATCTATTATTGAAACAAACCGCAATATTATTTATTTTCTATTATTCTAATCACGGCGTAAAACTGGCGTCACATTTATCACAGAAAAAGAAGTTAAAACACAGTAATATGTCTTATTACTTTTAAAAGTATAGATTTTGCACATTTAAAATTAAGTATTCAAGTACAGTAGACGACTGCAGAACGGGGAATACTCGTTCTAGGCAATAGGAAACCGCTTTTTCTATATCCATACTTCTTTTCATATGGATATCCATAATAATTATACTCTTTCTAGTGAAAGTACAGTTCCCGCCGCTTATTAAAATCACATTTGTTCTGAGCCAAAGTGATTTTATTAAGCGGCTGATTTTTATATCCGGCGAACGTTCCTGCCCTTAAGGAAAAGGTATTACTTCCCGGAATTTCGAAAGAAACTTCAAAAGGTAACGAATAATATACACTGCTCAAAACAATTAGGGGAGCACATGGTTTTAACAAAATTACGCGAACATGTACACCGGTAAGTAACATAAAATGAATCACCCATAATTTAAGCCTAGTAGGAAACAGAAGAAGACGACTTCGTATGCAAATCAAAGTTCATGACGTCAAAAACCAGAAAAAGGAGATAAGGGCAGAAATCGGGATGTTGCAGAAACGTCTGTTGTACTGTCGTAACTGTGAAATTCGATTGCGCACAAATTTTTTTTGGAGACAAGCTGACTTGAGGATGTCTCAACAACGGGATTTACCGGAATCCATGGCATGGCGTGTTATAGGTAGACTTGAAGCCGGGCAAACACAACGTAGTGTCGCGGACGCTGTTGGAGTCGCCAGAAGTGTTGTCGCAAGGCTGTGGAATCGATTCCAAGAAACGGGAAATGTTAGACGTCGACCAGGGCAAGGTCGGCCACGCACAACTACAGCAACTGATGACCGGTATATACGATTAACAGTCCGTCGAAACCGAACAGACAATGCTACGCAGCTGCAAAGACAGTTGCTCTTGGCAACAGGACGAAGGGTGTCCACCCAAACAATAAGTAATCGGCTTCACGAGGGAGGGCTCTATGCTCGTAGGCCAATGATCAGCATTCCGTTGACCCCCCGCCACCGTGCGGACCGAAGAAGATGGGCTGCTGAACATCGAGATTGGGATCAACATGCCTGGAGCCAAGTGTTATTTACAGATGAGTCCCGATTCAGTCTGGAGTGCGACACCCGACGTGTTCTGGTATGGAGGGACAGAGGCACTCGAAATAACCCCGCATTCATTCGTGAAAGGTCACAATACAGACGAGCTGGTTGGATGGTATGGGGTGGAATCAGCATAGGCGGACGTACGGACCTGCATATCATTCGAAATGGCACTTTGACGGCCCGGAGGTATGCAGACGAGATAGTGCGACCTCATGTCATCCCTTACGCTGCAGCCATTGGAAATTCCTTTGTTTTACAGCATGATAATGCCCGACCGCATGTAGCACGTCTGGTGGAGAACATGCTTGAAGCTGAAACAATACAGCGTATGGATTGGCCAGCGTGCTCTCCTGACCTAAATCCAATCGAGCATGTTTGGGACATGCTCGGACGACGCATTGCTGCCCGACCAAGGCCGCCTTTTACTGTCCAAGAATTGGAGATTGCACTTCTTGAGGAGTGGAACAGTATTCCCCAAAGACTAATCGATAACCTCATCGCATCCATGCCAAACAGGTGTGCAATAGTCTTAGCTGTTCGAGGAGACCACACACCCTATTAAAAACGTATGCATCATGTCTAAACAGTACATTTTTTATTGTTTCCATGTAACAGAATTGTTGCCCTTAATCATCGTTTCATGTTTTTTTCCTTATTTTCGAAGAATTAAAGCTTAATTCCATATTTTTTTACGTCTTTTTTCTGTGTTGCGCATTAATACACGTGTACTATCCATTGTATGCCAATACATGGGTGTCTCGCTCGGTTTTCTTCACTTTTTTGTTTGCTCCTCTAATTGTTTTGAGCAGTGTAATTAGTAAACAATATTAATTAATTTTTGGTAGATAACTAATTGTTTCTTCGATATAAGTAACTTAAACGTATTGTAAGTTCCTGTGCACTTTCGTTAGAGGAAAATCATCATTACTTTACCAAAAATTCACGCTGTTCTAATAAATTTAAAATCTTTCCGTTTAAACCTCATGAATTATAGTAATTTCAAAATAAGAACTAGAAATTGCTTTCTAATAATTAGAAAAAAAAATCATTTCAAATCAAATTTGTCTTTTATTACTGCGCTTTGAAAAATACTTTCCTTGAAATTGTTACGGAGGTAAGTTGCGGGGCATGTTTAATTTGTAACTAAGCTGCAAGTATAAAATCTTGAACAATGAGCGGAGGGTTTGTTGTGCTTTAATTTCTTTTTCTATTTAAAAAAAAAAAAAAAAAAAAAAAAAAAAAAAATCACAATTTAAATAAACAAAAAATTTTTTAGTGTGTGTAAATGATATTTTTGGCTTCTGAGAAGATAATTTTGAGTTTATTAACCGGCGATGCTGATTTTATTAAGCGGCGGCTTTAAAAGTAGTTTGTATTGATTTGATTCCGGTTCTGGCGATTTGATCAGATTAAGCGGCTGATTTTATTAACCAGCGATTTTATTAAGCGGCAGTTACTGGTATTCATACTATTTTGTTTATATATATATGAATATAAGGAATATTCTTAAGAAATATCGTAACACACAAATTGTGAAAGAAACGCCCACTGAAGAAGTTAGAGATTTCAAAATGACGTGAAACTACGTCAGTGGTCGCGAAAATGTTAAATATCGTTTCTCAGATTTTAGTTTAAATCTTGTCATCTATATTTTCTATATTATCTATTGTTGGTTTGTACGCTTAAAATTAAATGTAAATCTTTATGTAACACCTTCATGCGAGGCTTACTGTATAAAATAAAAAGATACCCAACAAGAAGGAGATTATAATTGTTAGTTAGTAGATTTTAATTGTTTATATATATATATATTTTTTTTTGTGTATGTGTTTTTTATATATATTTTATTATATATGTATTTTAACTTAAATTTTTGTCTCTTAAATAAAACAGTTTTTGCTTTTAAGAAGTAGATAATTCTTTTTCTTAAATATTAAACACTTTTTTTTTTTTTTTTTAACCGCTATTAATATTATTTTCATTATTACTATTGTTCTTTTACCTTGGTATCTAGGATTTTGTAATTCAACATTGTAGGGTTCATATGATTCAAGCTATTTAATTTTCTTTATATGAAGTGTTGTATTTAACTATTTAATGTTTAATAAATTGAAACCAATAAAAATCTTTTAATTCATAAGCTAGCACAGAAAGTTCTGCGAATTTGAATCGTTTTTTTTTTACTTTTTCTAACATTTCTGAACTTTTTTACTGTGTGAAATTTAATAAATAATGTATATTGGGTGGTAGATCACGATTTATTTTTTCTAAATGTATAGACGGTCCCCTAACACATTTTCACGTGTAACTCTGTTTAGAATTGATTTAAAGTATATAAATAGGTAGGTTTTCCGAACTGCCTTTATCTCAAAAATCGGATATGAGGTCAAAAATAGGGGTCGTCAATGAAGTTTATACGTGTTTTAATATGTAGATGACCCCTTAAGCAAAACCTGACTACACCATTAAAAACTAGACGTTATTACCGATCGCTAGGTACCAGCATCATGTTTCTACGATAATTTACGGCGAAATTAGGTGGGGGTGGCCTTTCTTTTTTTGGGTGACTCTACAAAGTAAAATGCAAAATGAGAGGAGAATGTGTAGTTTTACTTTACTAATGATATTAAATATGACTTTATTTATGATGTATAAGTATTTAAATTATGCTACCTCCTAGCTGATTTATATACATACATTTATATATATATATATATATATATATATATATATATATATATATATATTCTGAAATTTTCTCTTAAAAGTTTCTCCGAAATTATTTCCTCTACTTGAATTACCATGCTACTGGAACAGGTCAAACTGAAAACCATTTTTCCTCATATCCTAATAGAACTTCTTTAAAAATATTTCCGAATCCAATCATAGCACCAAAATGTCATCTGTACCACACTAAATCTGACAATTATCTTTACAAAACCCGAATTGCATGTGAGAATTTGCTTTAACCAACAAAATCATTCGAATTAAATTAACCGTCGTAAAACATTGGAACATTTGACCCCTCAACTTGCCATTGAATGCTCACAAAAAACCTGCATTCTGAAATCTAATATGGATACCTTACACGTTCTTTGAACTGTAGCGGAGATAACCAAAATTATTTATGGAAAAAGAAAACCACTTATGAATATTTAATTTATATTTCCAGATTGCTGTGATAAATCTGGTTTAAATATTAAATGTTCTGTACAGATTTCCATGGATGTAGCTTACATGTACTTAGCAAATTTTATTTAATGTTTTCAGAAAGATAATTAAAAGTTCACCAATCAATTTAAATGTTTTCTTATTGAAGAACAAACAGCGCAGCCAAATGAATTTTTATTCACTGTAAACAATAAACTAGCACTAATACACACAATAAACTAGCATTAAAACAGTTTTGGCTTGTTAACTATGCTTACATTTAAAAGTTGATTTCACTTTTTTTTTCAATACATTTTATTTTACTTTCAAATTATTTTTCATATTTTTAATTCTTCTTTTTTATTTTGATAATAATAATTTTTGTTTGAGTTCATTTCTTTTTAATCAGTACATGAGGAATATACTCAAATGTTATTATCAGTAAAAGAAAAAAAAAAATAGTTATCGATTCTTTTACTTCGGATTAATTTTATACGAAATACATGTGCCATTTATATTAAATAAGTCGACATGTTTATCGTAGATTAGTGAGACATTCAAAAAGAATCTAAATATTTATTAATAATTACTTAAATTTATAAATTACGTCAAGAGGGTATAATACATACGTTAAAATTTAATTCTGATCAAATAATTCTATTTTATGTTAACAGCTTCAATACAAAATTAAATTCTATTCTTTATATTATAAATTTATGCCTATAAACTCACATTGTTTTGTGAACAAACAAATGCAAATTAGTTAAATTAACCAAACAAATTTTGATTACATACACTGTTAACACTTTCAGATCTTTACTTCATTTCGAAATTAAGTGCAGAAACATGTTTTGAATATTAAAGGAAACTTCTCAGATGTTCTACCTTCATTAATTTTTGAAATTCTGTTCGAGCAAATTTTCAATGAGTAATAAATTATTAATATTTTAACAAACATTTCAGCAAAGATGCTTAACTAATTATAAAAGTTCTTAGATATCACTTTACATATGCGTTTGGTCTGCAAAGTTAAAATGTGAAACCTTCACTTCGTTGTATATAATTAAAGTTTGTTTAAAGATGAGCTCGAATTTGTTTGTTTAAATTTTCCAACTACGAATTTAAAAGATATTTGTTGCATGGGTATCATGTAAAATTAAATTTAAAAACAGTGTCCGTAGCAGTCACAAAACATTCTTCAATAGCACTCTATATTAGTGAGGCAATCATAATTTAAAATAAACAAAACAAACATTAGCATATTAAAAATCCGGATAAAATACTACCTCAGAAACGCCAAAGAAAAATATTTGAGATGTATACAGCTGTTTCGGTAGCCTTAAAGGTACCGTCTTCAGTGCAAAAAGAATGCACTGAAGACGGCACGCTTAAGGCTACCGAAACAGCTGTATGCAGCTCAAATATTTGTTTATCCGGGTTTTTAATATTCCAACGCCAAGTCTTCTGTAATTAAACATTAGCATAGTTACTCACCATAAAGTATTTAGGAAAGTGTTTTGTGCAATTTGAACAAATAAATTTTAAGTTTTCATGCATATGGAAAATATTAGCAGGTGAGTAATTCTAATATCACCGTTTAGAAAATATACACACAATTAATGAAAGATTTTATGAACGAAGACTCGCCCTCAAACTTGTTGCTAAGCTTTGAATGTTTAATCCCGAAACTAGGGGAGACAAATTTAGAGGAAAGTAAAAGAAAGAGAGAGTCTAAAGTAGATAAAAATAAATAAATAAAAACCTGAATTAAACTTTAAAGTACAAATTGCACCTAACCAATATTACAATATTTTTTACTTTTAAAGGGTAAAAGACTATAGTTAAAAAAAAAAAAAAAAAAAAAAAAAAAAAAACCTGTTATGATTTTTCATCATAACATTACATAATTTCATTTGGATGGGCCAGATTAGTATGTACAGAAATTCTCTAAAAGGAAAATAGTTAATTGCAATGTTTTTTAATTAAAAATTATGTGATTAAAAAAAAAAAATAACTGAATGATGAAAGCTTGCAATTTTCGAATATTAATCTGGTGGCTGATCATTCCTTTTAAAGGTGCTGCCAAGTGCAACAATTTAAGGCTTAAACAGTAGAGACCTGTCGAAGCAGGTCACTTTGGTCTCTCCATTTTGTTCCTGCCGTTTTGGTCACGAGAGAATTTGGTCCCTGTCCATTTTAGTTCCGAGACATTTTGGTCCCGCTAATTTTGTGCTATTTTTTAAATATATATCAGTTTTTTAATATGATAGCCTATTTGTTGATAAGTGAAAATTGAAGTGTTCTTAGAATATCTTTAATTAAGGAACATCTTATAGGTCAATACATAAATTTTCGACACTATGATTGCTTCCTAGTCATTGAGATTCGGAGAATTTTGTTCTGATTTTTTACAAACATTTTTTTTTTTTTTTTTTTTTTTTTTTTTTTTTCATTCCTCTCTCCCTTTCTTTTTTTTTGTAATTGAGATTTTCTTTTCATTTGATTTCGATTTAACTTACTTTAATTGTAATTTGATTTTTAATTTACTATTAGCGACAAATTTTGTGATTTTAAAAGTATTGGTGACAATTACAACAGTAACTTCTTATTAAAAATAAATCCCCATTTGAATATATTTATTAATAAAGTCTGAATTAATTTAAAAATAATAAAATACAAAAAAAAAAAATGGTTTAAAAAAAGGAAAAAAAAGAAGAAAAGAAAACCTTAGGATATTATATATAATTTACTTTTAGTGACAAAATTCTATTGCTTTCAAACAACTAATTATTGACCTGCTCCGATCATAGAATCTTCTTCATAAGCATAAGATTGTGATCATTTATGACGTTTTGAATTTAGATATGAATTTATTCATATATATATATGTGTTTTTTTGTGTGTGTGTGTGTGTGTGTGTGTGTGAGAGAGAGAGAGAGAGAGAGAGATGATTCATTCGATTTGACTGTGGTTTAATTTTTATCATCAATCTAAGAGGAATTTATATGAAAATCTGTGTTATATTAATAATAATAATAATAATAATAATAACGCATTGTTTCTTTTCCGTGATATTTAATTATGTTAACCATGTATATATGTATATAAATTACTTTTTTTTATTACAATGATTTTATTTTAAAAATGAAAAAAATGTGAGTAGTCCAATATTTAATCAACTGTGCGCATTGCAAGCATCAAAGTTTCGAAAATATTAATGAACAATATTTTATCTTTTTAGTTTAATCTTATGTGAATAATAATAATAATAATAATAATAAATAAATAAATAAATAAATATACCTGTCTGATACGACTACGTGACTAAAAACAATGCCCACATTGAAATCTCTGAAGCACTTTGGGATTCGTTCCACACCTGTTTCTCCAAGAGACAATTAAAAGGAATTACACTGTTCTGTTTCAGCACATTTGAAAAAAAAAAAAAAAAAAAAAGGCGGGGGGGGGTGCTTCTAATCTAAATTTTCTTAAACAATATTGTAAGGGCCCGAATAAACTACTACGTCAGAAACGCCAAAGAAAAATATTGGAAATGCCCTTTGTCATTAAAAATTAACTCCAAAATAATAAATTTTCTGTTGAGTGTGTCCTATAGTTACACAATTTTCAACAAAGGTTGTAAATATTTAACTCTCCAATTGTAAATATTCTCTTTTGCCCGAAGTTCCCTCATGTATTTGCTGACCCTTTTCATTTATCGTACAAAGAAGAAATCGAAATCTCAAATTTTTAGATGTTTTTTCAGTTTTATTGTCTTTATATTCGAACGCCAAGTCTCCTGTTATTATAATATTGTAAGGGATTATGAGGAAGGAAAAATGCTTTTACAATTCTGTGTGATGTATAACTATTTTCTGTGTTTGACAAATGTATCCCGATTGACAGAGAAGAAAATGACTCAAGTTTAGCAGATCTGTACAAATTAAATCCTGAGATCATTATTTTTGTTCCTCGCATCTTCTTTTATTATTAAACTCTAACATTTAGAGAATGATTGAATAAAGCATCGATTTCCTATAAATTTTGTATTCGAACAATCTAAATTTGAATGTGATATTTAAGAGCCGCATTACAGTGTTTTATTTTAAACTCCTTGTATTTTATTTAAACTGAAATTTTCCGGACTTTGATAAATTAACAATTCTTAGATCTTCGCTGCTATCTAATACCCTTTGTCATTCAAAATTAACTCCAAAATAATAAATTTTCTGTTGAGTGTGTCCTATAGTTACACAATTTTCAACAAAGGTTGTAAATATTTAACTCTCAAATTGTAAAAAATCTCTTTTGCCCGAAGTTCCCTCATGTATTTGCTGTCCCTTTTCATTTATCGTACAAAGAAGAAATCGAAATCTCAAATTTTCAGACGTTTTTTTCAGTTTTATTTGTTACTACAACTTTCTGTTGCAAAATAATTATAATAATAATGATAATAATTTTTGATTTTCCTACCCCCTTGTTTTCAAGTCAGATGACAAGAATTCGAAATATGAAAAAAGAATTTCGCTTTTTTTCTGTAATTCTTTGATTATTCCTGATATCGGGACCAAAACAGTGGGACCAATCCGGCAGGACCAAAACAGCGGGACCAAAATTTCCTTGGGACCAAAGTGGCGGGACCAAAGTGTCATGTACCCGAGACCTACTAGTATTGATGTGTGTGGTGGGAGTGTCCGTAACCCGTGGTTTTTAATAAATTGAAAGTTTAATTAACTTACAGTCATATTAAAATTATAATTTAAAATGATTAAATAATAATACTAGAACACCAATTTTCCCATGTTGTCTAACAAAAAAAAAAAAAAAACAAAACAAAAAAAAAAAAAAAAAAAAAAACATACCTTAGTACAAATATATTTACGAAGATTTCGAAAATTTTGCAATTGTGAACAATCTTTACACTTAATTTAAAAGATGCACGATCACTGAGCATTTCTTCAGAAGACAGAGTGTAATTTTTTTTCACTATCAGTTATGTGATTACAAACCAATAAAATTTATGCAATTATTGTATGGATTTAATTGAGTATTTTCTTATTTACACAGCTCCTAGAAAGTGAATTTAATCATCATTAATTTTACAAACACAGACAAAATGTGTTTCACTTCCTCGACAGCCAAAATGCCAATTTTTAGTTTTAGTTCTGCAAATGTAAAAATCCAATTTTAATATTTAAAGACTCATCCTTGAATTGTTTAAAAAGCCTCCTTTAAATAACACAAAATAAACTTTTTTTTCTTCTTTTATGCATTTTAATTGCATTCAAACTGCATTATATATATATATATATATATATATTGTAAAACGTAAGTTATGGTAATATGAAAATATTGGCGGAGGATTTCGCCTTAATTTATAACTCAACATCCCATGTCCGCCCAATGTCGAAATTCACAATAAACTTAAGAATAACATATCATATTTAAAAGAAAATTAAATATGAAATTTTTGAGATATTGAAGGTCAATGGTAAAAATGTTTGAACTTAAGATGAGTTTAAAAACATATATATGCATGTTATAGATCATTTGAAAGCTTGTATTATAAGTTTTCTAATGATACCAATTTTATATTTAACTATGAAACAAAAGGTAAAGACTGAGTTAACTACGAAACAAAATATGGGTAAATTTGCAGCAGAAGAATTTTGAAAAATTTTTATCCATTTTTGCAGATCTGTATACCAATAACTAAAACAGATAGAGACTTATTAATTGGTATACATTCATTTTTCTATAGAACAAATAAACGAGACCAATTTCATAAAAATCTGAGGGGGCAGGTTAAAAATTCAGCTTTTTCCTTGTGTTGATTTGACATGGAATCACCCAATACACGCTGTTGTAATTGTAGCTGACATAACCGTAATCATTTATGGAAAAAGAAAAACACTTAACTATATTAGCTTACAATTCGTGATTTCTGTAATAAGTCGGAGTCAGGTGTGAAATATGCAGTGCAGGTTTTCAGGCACGAACCTCATGTGTATTTGACTCAGAAAAAAATTTTAGGTTCAAAAATCAATTTAAATATTTTATATTGAAGAAGAAACGACGCAGACAAATGAATTTGCACTCAATATTTGTATTTTTTTTTCTTGTAGACACAATAAACTAGTATGAAAACAGTTTTAGCTTTTTGATTATACTTAAAATTTAAATGTTGATTTCAATCCCTTTTGTTTGTTTGTTTGTTTATTTAATAAACACCCTTTTACTTTAAAGGTATTTCAAAAAAGGTATTGGAAAATTCTATTGTAGTCTCTTTGGACATTTTGCGGTATTATATAATAAGTATCATAGTTTAGACCATTCGGTTTATTTAGATAATATTTTTTTGACTGAGTTTATTTCCTTGCATTGAATACATGGCGTGGAGACTCAAAATTTATTATAAAAATAAAGTTTTTTATTTAGTTATCGATTTATTTTTATTACAGATTAAATTTTCGCAGATTGCACATGCCATTTAATATTAAATGAGTAGCCATATATATTATGGAGTTGGAGTTTCACAAAGAACAAAGAACCTATATATTCTGTCTTGTGTTTAATTATAATTATGTAAATTGCAAAGATGATATAATACATACGTTAAAATTTAATTCTGTTCGATTAATTTAAAATTATGCTCATAGCTTACATTTTAAAATTAGACTATATTGTTTGTAATTATAAATGCAATCTTCTAAATTTACATATATTAATTAACAAACAAATGCAAATTACATGAAATTACTAAACAATATCTGATTACATACACTGTTAAAAATCTTCAAATCTTTACTTCACTTTAAAATTAAGTGCCGAAACATGATTTAAATATTAAAGGAAACTTCTCAGATATTCTTCCTTCATTAATTTTTGGGATTCCGTTCATGTAAATTATCTTTGAGCAATAAATTAATAGCGTTTTAAGAAACGTTTATGTAAGGATACTTAGCTAATTTTAAAAGCTCCTAAACATTACTTTACACATGCAGTAGGTTTGTAAAGTTTATATATATGAAACCTTCACTCCATTGTATATACCAATTGAAATTTGTTTATTTATTTTTATTTATTTACTAGAGGACCTGTGCTGCTCCGCAGAATTAGGATAGACTATATGTATGAGAGAGTGTAATTATTACATAAAATCATTTTACAGTACTTCCTTCCAGACAATATTAGCTGTGCGTCGGTCCTTAGGCTTAATTTCCACCTTTACATTTCCACTGAGTGTTCTTAGACTTGTGTCAACAGCCTACGTTAATTAGAACTCTAGTTATAGAGGTTTGAGTGAAGGAAAATCTTAAAAAAATTGAATGTAAAGTTGATTGTGCACGCATAACTTTCCTCAAAATCAACGAATTTAAGCCGTTAATAGCTCAAAAGAAAATGCTTGATCCACTGAGTGTTCTGAGAGTAAAACGATCAAGATCCATTCATTAGAAGAGGAGCTATGAGAATTCGAATTGCTTGAGTGAATGTGTCCCATAAGAAATGTACAGGGAAGAATCGCGTTTGAGTATAACTTGTGTAAAGTGGGGGTTGAGTAAATTTCAATGATTGATGACATATCTGTGTCTAAATACCTTTCATTTAAAAAACAAATGAAGGAAATCGGCCGAATAGAACGGCCAGACGGACTGACTTTAGTTTTCATAAATTTTTTTAATATATAAGATTTATTTATTTTTTCTGGAATGTGTGTAAATTTTCAAATTAAGAAATTGAAAGACTTTTGTTGCATGTGTATTATGTAAAATTAAACTGTAAAGTAGTATTCATAGAAGTCACAAAACATTCTTCAATATTATTCAATATTACAGAAAAAACAGTCTAAAGTGCAGAAACAACAAGGTAGTTACTCATTATAAAGTGTTTATAAACGTACTTTAGTGCAGTTTGAACCAATCGGTTACGAGTTATACACAAATGAGAAATAGTAGCAGGTGAGTATGTCACCTTTGGGATAATATACACCCAAATTACCTAAGTATTATTTTTCATTACTGTTATTTCACACATTTTATTTAGCGCTTTTATACGTTATGGAAGCTAAGAAAAAACTTTACAAAAGAGAAAAACGCATCATAGTAACGCTGCCTATGTGAACCAAAATTATGCAAAATAGATTTTCATAAGGGAAGTTTTGCATAAAGTATTTTGATTCGCTATTGAATATGAGATATATTTTAGTCTTGTAAGATGCAAAATTCTAAAAGGACATAAACACTTGAGGATGATATGCACAAATTTAACCCACTTTGTATATGAATATACATTTATACATAGTCTTTGTATTAACTTGTTCTTTAGAGTTTCTAAGTATTATATTTAAGTGAAGCAACTTTGCGTTAATAATAATTTTAATGGTCTAATATAAAAATAATTTTGTGGAAGTATTTTAAATATAGAAAAAAGAATTAATGCATAAACTAATAACACAATGTATTTATTTTTTGCATTAAGGTGCATGCTTACGTTTAAAACGCAATTTCCGGTCACAACTCCGATTTTCTATTTTTGAGTTAGTATTAAAGTATGACATTTTAGCTTTCTAAATCAGCTTGAAGTTTGTTTCTATTTTGCTTAGAACTTGATTTACAGGCATTTTTATATTAGTCATTCGCCAGTTTTTGAAACCGTAAGTGACCGGAAATGATCCATAAATGTTTGTTTACATAAATGTTATGCTTACTATAAGCATCAAAATTTGTTACTGAATATAAAAGGAATTTAAAAAAGAAAAAAAAAAAAAGCTTTGAAATAAATTAGGAACTTATTAAAATTATTTTTTTGTTTAATAGGTAAAATCTTGTTTTTAAATTTATTTTCTGATTTTTTTCAAAATAAGATTTTTAGCACTTTGCTTTATCCCGAATATTATTTATCCTGAATTATATTTGCTTTATCCCTTTATCATAACTCCAAAAGTTGTAATTGAAACGTTATGACTTTAACAAATTATTCTAGAGGAGTTGTTTTAGATATTGAACTACGTCAATGAATCTAGCTAAATTATTATTTTTTGTTTTGTTTTGTTTTTTTGACGATAGAATTTAGGAACTGCCATGTATATTCATTTTTTCAGCATGTAAAAGGACACTGCTTCTCATAATTATAAGGACACCCGTTTTTCTATATAAACTAAACACTGAACACTTATTATTTAAACAAATATATTTTTTATTAATTTGAATTTCATTAATAGACGATATTTAAAAAAATGTTATAGTTTTTCTATCTTAAAAAAAATTTAAATACGGTCAAAAAAAGGACTTTTCAGGTGTTTACAGTTATAAGGACAGCTCGAATCTTAGTATTTCTTTTTCAATTATTCTTTAAATTAATATTTTTTTAGGGTCTCTTTTTAGGGTGAAACAGTCAGACATTCTCTCTGATATATATAATTATATATATTCTTTATTATTCAGTTTCAATACCATTTCATACAGCATAGATGATATTCTGAATATATTTAAACTATTTAAAATTGCTTTCCACTTGCATGCACTTTTCTAATATGATACTTTAAGGTTTTTTTCAACTTTTAGGCCACGGAAAAGGCAACAATACAGAAGTTTATTTCTTCAAACCTTTTTCGTATTGCTCTAGAAGTAGAGCAAAACTGTAAGTTTTGTTGAAAAAAATATTATTATCCCCCAAAATCTAACAAAAATCTGAGAATTCCCAGTATAAAATTTGCGGATATTCTCTTGATGTTCATAACAATAGAAAAAATTAATAAATTAATTTTGCATTCTGTAGAAATAGCTCTCCAGAGCACCATAGATCCACCTTTAAAATGGCCGATTCATATCTGCCTTTAAAAAATCTGCTCTGACTTTCGTTATCTTCAGATTGTGCCAGTGACTGTTAAAACCATTTGATTAATCAAGAATAAAATGTTTTTTATCCAAAAATGCAACATTTTACCATTTAATATTGTCTTTATTCAACTTTAACACAGATGTTCTTTCCCCTTTAAATGCTCATTGATTATTACAGGCTTTTTATTCATTTTAACATATTATTAATTATTTTAAACATGCATAAATGTGGACCCCAACTTTTCGTTAAAATTTACGAGCAAATTCAGCAGCTGTCATTATGAGTGGAACAGTAAGAGGAATTATGAGTCTTCGATCTCTGTAAAACAACTCTGATTTTGCGTCAGATCTCTCTCCTATCGAACCAGCAGTTCACCGTTTGTTCACATTTCTTTCAGCAATTTTAAATCTTCGAATTTCATTAGAAATTCGGCGAATTGAAATTATCCTACCACTTAAAAAACACATTTATTAATGAACGTTATTATTATTATTATTATTTTTTTTTTTTTATTTATTTATTTATTTATTTATTTTTTTTTTTTTTGACGAATTATCAGTAATGTCCGTCCAAGAAAATTGAAGGCTTATTTATGAATTAATCTAGCTCTGTAGTTAACGAATTCGCATTTTAACTGTAATTTATCCGATAGTAAGTTAAATAAAACGAAAAAATCTTGATTGTCCCTATAATTATGAAAATCTGAAAACGTGTAGAAAAAAATATTTTGCACCATTTTTTATTAATTTCGTTTCATATTAAAAAAATTATAGCAGTTTTGGTTTTTAGAATACTAGATATATTAGGGGCACTTAGTATAATCTTGTTCACAATTATTTTTACATTAGTTATTTCAAAATATAAAGTGTCCCTATAAATATGAGAAGGAGTATATTATCTTCTCTAAAATATTAAATAACATTATTATGGTTTTGAGAGTAGTTCACTCACTTAAGGACCTTTCAATAATCTAAATAAAATTTACAGAATAAACATATCTTTATTTAAATTTGACTTTTGAGGTTTTGTAAAATTGCTTTTTTTTTTCGCACAGTTTATGGGTATTTTGTGCCTAAATATCAAAATATTTTTTAATTTACATATTTGTTTTCCGGTTATTCACTGATTTTTACTATATTCTATCATATAATGCACATAAATAGGCAATTTTTCAATTATTAAAAAAAAAAAAAAAAAAAAAAATCACTTCCGATGGTAGGCAGGCACCTTAAAAATAGTTCTTTAACTGAAAAAGAAAAAAAAAATCTAGAGATAAAAGCAGAGGAGTTGCAAGAATAGCATTTGTCATGCTTGTGAAATTATTTCTTAGATAAATATTTATCTCTGTATTTGACACAACAAAGGTGGATCGAAAAAAAAAAATATATATATATATCTATATCAAGTGAAATTCATACAAGCTGAAATTGGTATAATCCAGCGCATTTCTGCCCTTTCATACACAAGAAGCTTACTTTCAAAACATTAGTTACTGTTTAAGGTTTTTATGGAATATTTCTGTTGAAAATTGGAGTATTAAATAAATACAGATAGACATTTAATGATATACGCTCATACATATGTTTAAAGTTTGGAAGGAAAAAAAAAAAAAAATACTTACCGCGAAATGAAATATTAAGGTGTTAGTTTGAACGTCGTTTAAATATTTTCAAAAGAATTAACACTTTATGGTATTTTTTTTTTTTTTACAAATTTGGCAAATACTATTTACGGTATGATAAAATTTTCTTTAAATAATATATATATATATATATATATATATATATATATATATATATACATATTAACCTAATAAAATGCATTTTAATAAATCCGCATAAAAAATACGTAAAAACTTTAATGTACAAGTGTAAATGTGTATATTAAAATAATATATCTCAGAATCTCAAAAAGTAAATTTTCTCTGATTTATGTTATGAGCGTACTTGTGCATGTGGTAAAAATAATAATCTAAAATTAATTATTTATTCTTTTGAGATTACAGTTACTAGTTATTGAGAAGTCTTATACCTTTGCATTATACGTTTATATGATATAGTCAATGAAACTTTTACTGAATTGGAACATTACCTTCTAATACATCATTAACAACAACCCAGAGATCAAATACATACATTCCTTCAAAATTTACTCCATCTCGTTGATTCATATACAGAAGTTTTCTGCAGCGTATTATAATAACATAGTTTGGAAATATAAATACTCAGAATTAATTTCAACTCTGATTGTATATCATGTCCGAAATCGCAGTATTTCTCTTTCTGATGTCATAGGTTTCTGTATTTGTAATATGTTATGTTAATCGTAGTAATCTGATATATCTGATTTTTTTTTTTTTTCATTAAATGTTTTGTGTGTAAAATACTTTTATGTTCAATATAAGCATCTGACAGACAAATGCATCTTCTCGTACCTATAATTGTGACAGATACACATAAAAAGATGCAATACTCTAAAATTATTTCTTTCGCTCTCTCTTTCTCTATACGCATACATATATACATGATTTCAGAAACTAAAAATATAATGGTCACAGTTTATTGCTTTTTGTTAATTATTCAATGGGAATTTCATTTTAATGAAAAGAATAGATATCTTTCTTCTATATATTACTTTTTCCCTTTCAATAAAAAAAAAATAAAAATAAAAAAAAAAAAAACTATTTTTTTTAAGTTGTGGAATATTGCTACATATATGTATATACATAAATACATATAGATTTAGAAGAGTTTTCATTTATATCATTTTGTTCTCTCTTTTTTTTTTTTTTTTTTTGATACGATTTCAGAAGTGAAAAGCTGGAAATTTACACATTCGTTGCCGATCCTGCGCTAGCGCGTGATGTGACGTATTGTTTTACAGGTGAAATTTTACTTTAAGCTACCGCTTGGCAAAATTTCGAAAATCGCCAACACGGTGCCATTTCACATCATGTTCCAAATAGCAACCATCCACCGGCGGCATACGATCGAACACCGGCGATTTGACCTAATAAAAAAGTACATCGGGGAAAAAAAAAAAAAAAAAAAAAAAAGGAAAACAAAAGGAAACTTTTTATAAAATAGAATAAAGAAGAATTACGAAATATTTACGAATGCATAACTAATCACAAATAGAAGAATAAAACTTAGATCATACAATTATACCAAATGTTGAAGTACCACCAATGTGCAACAAAGTTGTACACAAAATGCTGTCAATTGATGTGATCAAAGGGACTAGTTCTTTCCCCTTTAAATGCTCATTGATTATTACAGGCTTTTTATTCATTTTAACATATTATTAATTATTTTAAACATGCATAAATGTGGACCCCAACTTTTCGTTAAAATTTACGAGCAAATTCAGCAGCTGTCATTATGAGTGGAACAGTAAGAGGAATTATGAGTCTTCGATCTCTGTAAAACAACTCTGATTTTGCGTCAGATCTCTCTCCTATCGAACCAGCAGTTCACCGTTTGTTCACATTTCTTTCAGCAATTTTAAATCTTCGAATTTCATTAGAAATTCGGCGAATTGAAATTATCCTACCACTTAAAAAACACATTTATTAATGAACGTTATTATTATTATTATTATTATTTTTTTTTTATTTATTTATTTATTTATTTATTTTTTTTTTTTTGACGAATTATCAGTAATGTCCGTCCAAGAAAATTGAAGGCTTATTTATGAATTAATCTAGCCCTGTAGTTAACGAATTCGCATTTTAACTGTAATTTATCCGATAGTAAGTTAAATAAAACGAAAAAATCTTGATTGTCCCTATAATTATGAAAATCTGAAAACGTGTAGAAAAAAATATTTTGCACCATTTTTTATTAATTCCGTTTCATATTAAAAAAATTATAGCAGTTTTGGTTTTTAGAATACTAGATATATTAGGGGCACTTAGTATAATCTTGTTCACAATTATTTTTACATTAGTTATTTCAAAATATAAAGTGTCCCTATAAATATGAGAAGGAGTATATTATCTTCTCTAAAATATTAAATAACATTATTATGGTTTTGAGAGTAGTTCACTCACTTAAGGACCTTTCAATAATCTAAATAAAATTTACAGAATAAACATATCTTTATTTAAATTTGACTTTTGAGGTTTTGTAAAATTGCTTTTTTTTTTCGCACAGTTTATGGGTATTTTGTGCCTAAATATCAAAATATTTTTTAATTTACATATTTGTTTTCCGGTTATTCACTGATTTTTACTATATTCTATCATATAATGCACATAAATAGGCAATTTTTCAATTATTAAAAAAAAAAAAAAAAAAAAAAAAAAAAAAAAAAAAATCACTTCCGATGGTAGGCAGGCACCTTAAAAATAGTTCTTTAACTGAAAAAGAAAAAAAAAATCTAGAGATAAAAGCAGAGGAGTTGCAAGAATAGCATTTGTCATGCTTGTGAAATTATTTCTTAGATAAATATTTATCTCTGTATTTGACACAACAAAGGTGGATCGAAAAAAAAAATATATATATATATATATCTATATCAAGTGAAATTCATACAAGCTGAAATTGGTATAATCCAGCGCATTTCTGCCCTTTCATACACAAGAAGCTTACTTTCAAAACATTAGTTACTGTTTAAGGTTTTTATGGAATATTTCTGTTGAAAATTGGAGTATTAAATAAATACAGATAGACATTTAATGATATACGCTCATACATATGTTTAAAGTTTGGAAGGAAAAAAAAAAAAATACTTACCGCGAAATGAAATATTAAGGTGTTAGTTTGAACGTCGTTTAAATATTTTCAAAAGAATTAACACTTTATGGTATTTTTTTTTTTTTTTACAAATTTGGCAAATACTATTTACGGTATGATAAAATTTTCTTTAAATAATATATATATATATATATATATATATATATATATATATACATATTAACCTAATAAAATGCATTTTAATAAATCCGCATAAAAAATACGTAAAAACTTTAATGTACAAGTGTAAATGTGTATATTAAAATAATATATCTCAGAATCTCAAAAAGTAAATTTTCTCTGATTTATGTTATGAGCGTACTTGTGCATGTGGTAAAAATAATAATCTAAAATTAATTATTTATTCTTTTGAGATTACAGTTACTAGTTATTGAGAAGTCTTATACCTTTGCATTATACGTTTATATGATATAGTCAATGAAACTTTTACTGAATTGGAACATTACCTTCTAATACATCATTAACAACAACCCAGAGATCAAATACATACATTCCTTCAAAATTTACTCCATCTCGTTGATTCATATACAGAAGTTTTCTGCAGCGTATTATAATAACATAGTTTGGAAATATAAATACTCAGAATTAATTTCAACTCTGATTGTATATCATGTCCGAAATCGCAGTATTTCTCTTTCTGATGTCATAGGTTTCTGTATTTGTAATATGTTATGTTAATCGTAGTAATCTGATATATCTGATTTTTTTTTTTTTTCATTAAATGTTTTGTGTGTAAAATACTTTTATGTTCAATATAAGCATCTGACAGACAAATGCATCTTCTCGTACCTATAATTGTGACAGATACACATAAAAAGATGCAATACTCTAAAATTATTTCTTTCGCTCTCTCTTTCTCTATACGCATACATATATACATGATTTCAGAAACTAAAAATATAATGGTCACAGTTTATTGCTTTTTGTTAATTATTCAATGGGAATTTCATTTTAATGAAAAGAATAGATATCTTTCTTCTATATATTACTTTTTCCCTTTCAATAAAAAAAAAATAAAAATAAAAAAAAAAAACTATTTTTTTTAAGTTGTGGAATATTGCTACATATATGTATATACATAAATACATATAGATTTAGAAGAGTTTTCATTTATATCATTTTGTTCTCTCTTTTTTTTTTTTTTTTTTTTTTTTGATACGATTTCAGAAGTGAAAAGCTGGAAATTTACACATTCGTTGCCGATCCTGCGCTAGCGCGTGATGTGACGTATTGTTTTACAGGTGAAATTTTACTTTAAGCTACCGCTTGGCAAAATTTCGAAAATCGCCAACACGGTGCCATTTCACATCATGTTCCAAATAGCAACCATCCACCGGCGGCATACGATCGAACACCGGCGATTTGACCTAATAAAAAAGTACATCGGGAAAAAAAAAAAAAAAAAAAAAAAAAGGAAAACAAAAGGAAACTTTTTATAAAATAGAATAAAGAAGAATTACGAAATATTTACGAATGCATAACTAATCACAAATAGAAGAATAAAACTTAGATCATACAATTATACCAAATGTTGAAGTACCACCAATGTGCAACAAAGTTGTACACAAAATGCTGTCAATTGATGTGATCAAAGGGACACTACATTTTCAGGGGACAATATTTGTTTTAAAGCATTTTTCTACGTTTTCAAAAATTGTATAAAGTAAATTATTTATCATTCATATTTTATTTATAGTCCTCATTTGTTAGAAATGAAATAATCTGGTGTGTCACTCACACAACTTTGTCTTACCTGAAATTTAATACTATAAATATAGGTTGGAGATTAAGAGGTAAGATAACGAGTATTGTTATGTAAACCTATGTTAAACAATTCAAATTACACTTCGGAAGAGTTTTCTATGATAATTACTTCTGTGTGAGGAGGGATACCGCCCCCTCAATCCCCCGTTTCATTAATGCACCTACATTTATATAGAATTTAATTCGGCTATTAAAAAATAATTCTGTTTTTAAAAAAATAGTTTATTAAATTATTATTTAAACAAATTATATTTTATGATAATGCAGACGATTTTCCTATTAGAGATGTAGTATAACACTAGATATCCAAAAACAGTTGAATTTATTCTCAATAATACATAAAAAAAAAAAAAAAAAAAAAAAAAAAAATGGTAAAAAATGAAAAAAAATCGATAACTTTATTTTAAATTATCGCAGATCGATGGATCAACCATTCGTTTTAAAGGTATTGGCAAGCTCTTTTGTAAGATACCCATAATAAAAATTTACTCTCCTCGAGAGGGGACTCTCCCCACTGGGGGGAGGCGAGGCTCCTACATACACAATTTTTTTTCCCAGTTGACTATCTCTAATGCAAAAAATATATATTCGTTTTATTTGGTTTAGTGCAGTCTATAGATGTTAAACTCTACTTACCTGCAATTTCCCCATAAACGTAATGTATTTGATAACTTTGAGCAATAACATTGAATAACATAGCATTGAATAACAATAGCATTGAATAACAATAACATTCTATATATGGTATGGTGTCCATGTACAGTGCTTTCTTCCAAGGAATATTGAAACATTAAACGTTAAACACCTCACTCAGTTTGTAACAAAATATCTTTTATGGCATCGCTATATCCCTCCATTACTACGGTGTGTTCAATAAATCAAATGCAGAAGATTAATTTTAAACTTAAGAAAAGTACTTTAATTAAAGTTCTCAAATAAGGACAGAAGTGAGACCATCTAGATGTTCAATAAAAGTAAGAGAAAAAAGTATTTAGTTAAATATAAAACAATAACAGGCTTCGTATTACACGAACACTTTTGTCAACATAACTTTCGTCGAACTATACCCATCAATACTACACTTCAGGAAATTTAATCATAAAGCGGTATCTCTAACGGGACTGCATTGAACTATAACCTCTTGATTTGAAGCCCCGTTAATGAACTAAAAAGAAGGAACCGACAGAAATTAAAGTACGATTTTATCATGCCTTTTATGCACAAGGATTCAATTTTCATTTGTACACAACGTAGTTTCTAAAAAACGTATTCAAAACTGGTTCTTTGCTAAATTCAGCAAAGTCTTAAGTTTTCCCTTTAAGGGCCCTCTTCACTCAGCATTTCTTTTTCTAAAAGCCAATGTTATCCTATGGAAAACTTTCTTTGCACTTAAAACAGTGGCATTTTAATTGATTGAGACGCGGTTTTTTTTTATTGGATTACTCTCATTTCGTAAACTGACGCAGCTTTTGTAGATTTTATGAAAGAATAACAGTTGTTTTTTAAAAAAGCTGTTTTATTGCAATATTTGGGTTGATGCATTAAATGGCTTATAAAAAACTCTTTCAATTTTTTAAAACAGAATTTAAAAAGCTGCGTCAATCTCAAAGAGTTTATTTCAATGCGGAAAAAATCCTGTATTTTAATAAAATTTTAAATCAATTAAATTTGTAAAGAAAGTCCAAAAATTTTACAAATTTGTGCCGATTTTTCTCTTTGACACACCCTTTATTCGGCTACGCCTCTCTTTCGTGGTTTCGATGGAAATATGTTTACATTTCTGTGGTGAAGATACGTCTAGGCGTTGTGGTTTTTTATTCAGTTATTATTTTTATTATAGATTTCACCTGTGTTACGGATGTGAGTAACATAACAATTTAGAAGACAATCGTTCAGAGACTTATTTATAGGAAATATATGATCACATTTTATTTTAAATAGTTTTTCATTGCGCGTAATACTATTATTATATGAATACTTTGTACATAAATCTGATATTTTACTGATAATGCAACGATTGACAATATACAAACATTTTTTTTAACAAGTTATATAAAACTTTTTACTAAATTAAACAGATTTTCAATAATAAATTTTATTTTAAGGTATATAATCTGGTGTGGCACCCACACGACTTTTTCTTACCCTACATTTAAATTTTATACAGACAGATTCAGATTGAGGAATAAAATATCAAGTACTGTATAAAGTTCTATAGAAAAAAGAATTTAAGCTAGCTTTACGAATTATTTAATTTGACAAATAATTTTCTGTGGGAAGGGCGGAGGGGAGTACCACCCTTCTCAACTCTCATTTGAAACTAATATCTACATTTCTATAGAATTCACGACTAATATTAAATTTAAAATTATGTTCAACAATAACTTTCAATCACATTTATTGACAACTTTAACCCGTATCACTCGTTGAAACTTATCAATATTGATCAAACAGTTCAAGTATGAATTTTATATGAACTTTAAAATATAACACTTGAGTTCCCTGCCGGTATTTAGTTTTTAAAGTTACACTGATAACAGACTCACAAAGAACAACTGTTAAAAATTTTGTTTAATTATTCACGGAACCGCAAAATACGTAGTTATTAAAAAAAAAAACAAGACTTCAAATTAAACTAAATATTTTATTTATTTTTTAGGTATGGAGAATTAATTTACATTCCTAAGCAAAATAAGTTGTATTAATATTGAAGTCTAGGAATTGAATGAAACAAATATTTTTAACGACATAAGCAAGTTGATTTTATAACTGAAGAAACTAGAACAATTTAAAGTTTGCAAGAAATGGGAGTCAAATGTTTATGAAATTATTTATAAACGACGAAGTCACACTATTATTTTCAAAGATTTTGCGCTCTTATTTTCGCGCCTAACATAAAAGCGCAGCTGAAATTTTAAGTATGGTACCTGAACATGAACACAAAATTTCTGATCAAAAAATAGCATTAAGTATGGTACCTGAACATGTTTCTATGCGTTCTTTTAGAATTACAGTAACTGGATATCAAGCTGTGTATCGATATTAATAAAATCAGACTTTTCTCTGTAAATTTATCAGAATTTTAAAAAAAAATGCGATATCTTCACGTTCCACACACCATAAAAGTCGAAAATTACTTCAGAAAATTTTGTCTGTGTGTGTGTCATCGTGTCTGTATGTCTGTATAACGCTATTATTGTCCGGGTATCACGTGAGAATGGCTGGACGGAATTCAACGGCGCTTGGCAGAAATTTAGGCTTTTACCCAACTAAAATCTGCCAACATTTTCGAAATTCCCTCCCCAGTTCTCGCCGGGATGGGGGGGAACAAAAGTCAAAACATATTTGTAAGCATAACACCGCTCCAAATTACTTCACTGTAAAGAAATTGCACATATAAACAATAGTCATGAGTATAAATAAAACGTTATCTGCAATTTAGGAATTTTAGATTATTAACCCTTTCAGTCGCAGTGTTCCCGCTGATGGAGCACCTTATTTTAATTCTCAAGTGCAAAAACTCATCCCGGAAACTTTTTAGCAAAAATTTACGTTTATAACATATTAGAAAAGCCCCTTTTTTTTTTACCTGAAAATTTAAAATTTCTTTTATTTAAATTTTGTTCGTAAATTCCGGTGGCGAGAAATTTCGCAATTTCCGAATTTTTTAAAGAACTCTACAAAATATGGAACAAAGATGTTAAAAAAAGCTACGAGACTTCCTTAGAAAATTTCCAAAAACACATCCCCCCCCCCTAATTTCCGATATTTTTGTGAGGAGGGGTTACGAAGGGTCAAAATCGAGACAACCCTTTTAGCGCTAAATTTCTCCTGAGAAATCTATGGAAGCTGCGGTCACGAATTTCGGTGCTGGGATTATATGTATCTATCCGACACCTAAAGTAATTGAATAAATAAAACATTGCGATTTAGGAAATTTCGATTTTTAAGGGGAGGGAAGAGGGAAATCAATTTTTGGCGGGAAATTGTGCAAATTCCAGATTTTTAGTAAAATTTTAACAAAAATGGAAAAAAGATGTTGAAAACAGCCATGGGTCTTCTTTAGGATATTTTCAAAACACGCTTTTTTTTTTGGTGATTTGCCTTTCTTTTTTATTTTTAGGGGGGGGGGGGGGATAGGTATGTGTTACAAAGGGCAAATTCGAGGCACCACTTTTAGCGCTAAATTTGTCCTGAGAAATTTATGAGAGCTGTGGTCAGGGTCAGAAAGTTTGATGCTTGGATTGCTTATATATGTATCCGACCCCTAAAGTAACGGAATATATCGAAATATCCCCCTTTCACCCTGGGGGTAGAAGCAAAAAAAAAAAAGTTTGTAAGCATAACTCGGCCCCAAATTACTTCACGCTGAAGAAATTGCGCATGAGAAAACTAGATTTGAGTATAAATAAAACATTATGTACGATTTTGGAATTCTTGACAGGAGGGAGGAAAGAAATCGTTTTTTGGGGGGAAATTTCAGAAATCCCGGATTTTTTAGTAGAGCTCTACTAAAATGGTACAAATGTATTGAAAAAAGCTATCTGTTTTATTTAGGGTATTTCCAAAAACATTTTCTTTCTTTCTTTTGTGTGTGTGTGAGATTTTCGATTTTTTTTTTTTTTTTTTTTTTTTTTTTTTTTTTTTTGGGGGGGGGGGGGGGGCGTTACGACGGAGCTAATTCGAGACCCTCCCTTTTAGCGCTAATCCACGGGATTAATGGTCGCTAAATTTGGCGCGTAAATTTTTTATATGTATCCGACATTATTGTAACGGAATTTTACAAAATTCCACCTTTACCCTACCACCCGGGGGGAGGACAAAAAACACGTGTGAAATCTCGTTTTACCTTTTGAATTCGCTTTAAATTATCTTGGGAAAAAAAAAATAAAACTTGTGCGAAACAACTACACGACTTCCATTACCCACAATTACACATATTATATGCATTCTTTGGAATTTTCCAGTAAGAGAAATTTGATACACGTATGAAGACATATAAAATAGAGTTTACATAGCGAGTTATGAGAAAGAGTATTTAAAATGGATCAATGAAACAATTTTCCAGAAAATCGTTAGAGCCGTTTTTGAGAACCAACTTTTACCAAAACTTGATATTCTAGATTATTGACTGGAAAACAATAATTACATACAAAAGGATATTTAAAAGCGAGTTAATATGGCGAGTTTGAAAAAAATCCGTACAGCCGTTTTTAAAGGAACGCACTTGCGAGACCTTAAATTGAGCTATTTATACAAGACGCTTATCAATTTTCCAAACCTAACCAACTATATCTGTCGAAAGAACATCTAGTAGAGTGTTTATATAGCAATTTTGAAGTAAATCGTTAGAGCTGTTTTTGAGATACGGACTTACGCTCCCATTTCCATTTTACGATGGCCCACTTCTGTTTTTAAAATTTTTACTAAAATTTGTAAATTTTATCTGTACACCAGACCTGTTCCGGCTGTGAAGTTTCGTAGTTCTATCTTTATTAATTTTGGAGATATGATAGCCAGAAGATTCCACATATACATACACACTGACCAATTGCCCAAAACTACATTTTTGGACTCAGGAGGACTTAAAACGTGTAAATCAGGTGAAAACTCGATATCGAATTTTTGGACAGAATACAATACAGAATACAAATTACATACGGTAGTAGTGTAATGGAAGTAAAAAGAGATATCCGTAAAATTTTTGCTTTGAAATATAGCTAATACAAATACTTAAAAACAAATTTCTGGAATTTTAAAAATTCAGCCGCACTGGGGGGAGGAGGGGGGTCAAAACGTAATTTCAAATAATCCTTTATATATATATATATATATATATATATATATATATATATATATATATATATATATGTATATATATATGAGACTTTTGCTCTAAAATATAGCTCACACAAATGCTTAAAACTAATTTCTAGAATTTTAGAAATTCGTCCTAGGTGGGCCGGGAAGGGGGGGGGGGAGGCGGAGGGACAAAAAAAAAAAAAAGAGTTAGATTGTTCAAAATCGGTACATAGAGGTTTTTGATAACTACAAATCGATTGCGGATAGTTTCGAATATGTAGAATTATTAGGATAGAGGGGTAAAAATATAGAAATAAGATTTAGAGCGTTGACAATTAGTATTATTCCTTTTTAAGGCCCTATAAATCGATTGCGGATATTTACAAAAGTGTAGAATTATTACGAGGGGCGGAAAGGGTGAGCGCAGGGGCAAAAATAAAGAAACTAGGTAGAATGTTGGAATTTAGTATTATTAGGTTAAAAGCCTGAGAAAACGATTGCGGATATTTTTGAAAGTGTATAGATAGATTTTAGAGGCCTGCAAGTCGAATGAGGATATTTTCGAAAGTGTAAATAAGCTATTAGGAGAGGCGGGAAGGGGGTGACGGAGGGAAAAAAATAGAGTTAGATATCGTTCAAAATTGGTACATAGAGGTTTTTGATACTTACAAGTCGATTTTCAAATCTGTAAAATTTTTAGGACAGCCGGGAAGGGAAGGGCGAAGGGCAAAGCAATAGATTTAAACCGTACAAAATTGGTACGTGTTGGTTTTGGGGACCGACAAATCGATTACATTTCCTGAAGAGAAGAGAAAAAGTATTAGGATAGACGGAAAGGAGGGAGGGGGTGGGGGCGAAGGAGCAAAAATATAGAAATTAGAGTTTAAACGTTCAAAAATAGTATTATTAGGTTTTAAGGTTCGATATATCGATTGCGGATATTTACGAAAGTGTAGAATTATTATGAGGGGCGGGAAGGACCAGCGCAGGGGCAAAAATAAGAAATTAGATAGAACGTTGGGATTTAGTATTATTAGGTTTAAAAGCCTGATAAAACGATTGTGGATATTTTTGAAAGTGTAAAACAATTAAGAGGCTCGGGAACGGTGGGCGAATATGCGCGTTGTGTGCAGGTTTGTACGCTGTCGCAGTCAGTGGGGACCCGGATTGATTACTCTACCGATGACAGAAGATTTTTTTTTCGTATTTTATATCTATGTTTTTCCCTTACGATAATATGGATATCTGCTACTTTGTTGAAAATAGCGGATGAAGTTCATTAATAAATTTGATTGAGACATTTTTTGGTTTATGTATACATTAAAATTCAAACAAATTCGGAATATGATTTTACAATTGGAATTTGAAAATTTTTTGAAAGCAGAATGTCGCTGCAACTAGGTTAAGAAACTCATCCAAGATCTTCATAAAATAAGTTAAGAAACTGTCCAAATTTGGTTCGATTTGGAGTATTATTTCGGAAGTTATCGTGATTTTAAATTTTCATGTGATGGTAGCCTGATTTCAAATGGCCCTGCTTAACTTAAGATATCCACCACTTTATTAAAAATGGCAGATAAAGTTCATTAATAAACTTCATTGAGACACTTTTATGGTCTATGTATACATCCAAATAGAAACAAATTCTGAATACGCTTTTTACAATTTAAATTTGAAATTTTCAAGTGGACTTCGCTTGAAAACAAAATGACGGAGCAACTTGAACAAACTCACACAAGTTATTTATCAGATAAGTTTACTGTCCAAATTTGGTTCGATTTGGAGTATTATTTGGAAGTTATCATGATTTTAAATTTTCAAGTGGTATCTTGATTTCAAGTGGCCCCGCTTAACTTAAGGTACCCGCCATTTTAATAATAAGGGCGGATAAAGTTCATTAATAAAGTTCATCGAAACCCTTATGTTATGTATATTTACATTAAAATACAAACAAATCTGGCGCTTTAAATACACTTTTCACAATGTGGGTTTGCAATTTTCAAGTGGCCGCCACTTGAAAACAAAATGTCAGAGCAATTTGGTTACCGTACTCATCCAAGATATTTATAAGATCAGTTAGCAATGCAAATTTGGTTCGATTTGGAGTATTATTTCGAGAGTTATCGTAATGACAAATTTCATTATAGATAGACAGATAAATATATAGATAAACGAAGTGGTTGCAATAGGTCGATTTCGAAAAAAAATCAACCTAAAAAGTTTTTTTTTCCTAAAAAAAACTCTGGTTTTTTGCCTACCCTTCGAAAAAAAGCATTTAGATGATATTGTGATCACTCACATACATACACATACATCATCATCATCATCATCATGAAAATAGTAAAAATTAACTCATCCCTAACAACACACTTCTCCATAACCCATCCTGAAGATGTCCATAGGATGTCTGTAGATATCCTTTTCATCCAGAGGACATCCTCAGGATTTTATTTGGAGAAGATGTGCTGTTAGGGATGGGACCTCAAAACATGTAGATACGCCAACATCGCAAAGTCAGAATTTTGTCACGATTACAATGATTTCCTTACGTATGTATTTTCGGAAAGCAAAAAATTGCATGAAAGGTACGTGAATCATTTAATTTCATCATGCTTAATAACTAATTTTTAAAAGGTATATGTGTCTATGAGAGAGGAAATGACAATGTAGTTGTAAACAATGGAGGGAAAAAGTGGAGGATTGAAATTCAAGATATAAAATATGCCTTTACATCCACTCTTAGAAAAATACAAATATTTCATTTATTAAATATTGTAAATTTTGCTTATTCCATGTCTATTTTGAAAAATTCAAATTGATTATACAAACATATTAATAAAATATCTGGTGTGAAACAACCACACGACTTCCATTACAAACTATTACACATATTATATGCATTTTTTGGAGATAATATGATCACAAGGTATGAAAGTGACCTAAAGAAGTAGAAACCTCACATTTTTCTGGTAAGATAAACTTTATACACATGTAGAGACATATAAAACGAAGCTTACATAAAGCGAGGTAAAAAATTAGAAATATATATATATATATATGTAGTAGAGTTATTTTTTGAAACACCAATTTTCGAGATCTACCTAAGCTTCTGACCTACCTAAACAGGGTAGCTGTTAATTTTCCTCTAATAATTACGTGATACACAAGAAAGAAATGGATTTATATAACAATTTTCAAGAAAATCGATAGAGCAGTTTTTGAGATACCAACTTTTACCAAAACTCAATCATTGACAGGAAAACAATAATTACATACAAAAGCATATTTAAAAGTGAGTTAATATGGCGAGTTTGAAAAAAAATCCGTACAGCTGGTTTTTAAGGAACGCGCATCCGAAACCTGAAATTGAGCTATTTATACAGAACGCCTATCAATTTTTCTGAACTAACCAGCTATATTATTCGAAAGGACATCTAATAGAGTGTTTATGTAACAAATTTGAAGAAAATCGTTCAAGCCGTTTTTGAGATACGGACTTACGGTCCCACTTACGGTTTCCGATGTCCCACTTCTGGCTTTTCAATTTTCTCCAAAATATGGAAAATTCATCTGAACACCAAACTTGTTTCAATTCTAAAGTTTCGTAGTTCTATCTTTATTAGTCTCCGATACATAATAGCCAGAAGATCCCCCCCCCCCCCCCCCCACACACTGACCAATTGCCAAAAACCACTTTTTTGGACTCAGAGGACCTTAAAACGTGTAAATCAGGTGAAATCTCGATATCGAATTTTCAGACCGAATACAAATACTTCCATTACATACTGTAGTAGGGTAATGCAAGTAAAAAATGTTTTTTTTTTTTTTTTTTTATAAATTGAAAGAATAAAGATAATTTTTAATTGACTACTCGCAAATAATTAATAGTTAATAAAAGTGGACGAAATGGTATTTTATCTGGGACGGTTTTAACCAGGTTTTTTCAATTATGGAAAAAAAACGAACAACCCTGTATCAGCATAACTTAAATAACAAATTCAAATTTGGTATTTTGAAATTGGTATGTGGCTGCTACTTGTAAAGTTGATCAAGACTGGCAAGTTTCAAGACACATTAATAAGAGTCTTGTATTTTATTTATTTTTACTTCCATTACCCGACTACCATAGGTAACGGAAGTATTGTATTTGATCCAAAAATTCGATATCGAGATTTCACCTGATTTACATGTTTTAAGGTATCCTGAGTTCAAAAAAATGGTTTTTAGCAATTGGTCTGTTCGTGTATGTATGTATGTGGAGAATATTCTAGCTATTATATGTCGGAAACCAATAAAGACAGAACTACGAAACTTTAGAATTGAAACAGTTCTGGTGTACAGATAAACTTTTCAAATTTTGGTAAAAATTGGAAAATCGGAAGTGGGACATCTGAAACCGGAAGTGAGGCCATAAGTCCATATCTCAAAAAAGCTCTAACGATTTTCTTTAAAATTGTTGTATAAACACTCTATTAGATATCCTTTCGAAGGATATAGTTGGTTAGTTCAGGAAAATTGATAGGCGTCCTGTACAAATAGCTGAATTTCAGGTCCTGCAAATGCTTCCTGTCAAAACGGCTGTATTATTTTTTTTTTCAAACATGCCATATTGACCCTCTTTTAAATATCCTTTTACATATAATTGTTGTTTTCTGGCCAACAATTAATTTTGACAAGCTTTGGTAAAAATCGGTATCTCAAAAACGGCTCTAACGATTTTCTCGAAAATTGTTACATAAACCCATTTTAGATATCCTTTCTCATGCTTTACTTGGTTACCACAGGAAAATTAATAGTCATCCTGATCAGACAGATCAGTTTTACATCTCGAAACTTGGTCTTTCAAATAAATAAATAAACTCTACCAATTTTCTTCCCTTTCTTTTTCTAAAAAAAAAAAAAAAAAATCGCTGTGCAAACTCTGTTTTATGTTTTTACACGTGTATTAATTTTCCCTTACCGGAAAATTTTTAGGTGTCTATTTCATTAGGACAATATCATGTCTTCTGATAACATTATCTTCAAAAATTGCATATAATACGTGTAATAGTGGGTAATGGAAGTCGTGTGGTTGTTTCACACCAGATTTTTAAATAAATGTAGGCGCTATAATTCAACGCTATTTATATATTATACTACTTATAAAAAATTTGACTTGTATAAAGAAACACGTATATAAATAACAACACAAGTACACTTTCTTTAGAAAACAGAGCTCGAGGACTTGTGCGACCGCACCTGTCCGTGATCTTCGAAATACGATCCCGAAGGTCACGACCTGTCGCACACCCTGACCCTGTCCAGCTCTGCGTTCAGTAGTCTGAGCTCCAGAGTGCAGATAACCCATCTCTATATATCAGTAATGTTATAATGTTATATATCTTTGTTATATTTTAGTTAAATTAATTATACGAGTATCAAACTGCAAGTTTAATTATAAAGAATATTTCCTTTTTTTAAATTTCATTGTTACAGAATTCGCCGATACAACTACTGAAAGCCTAAAACGGGCTGAATATAGAATAAAATACTTCGTCGGGTCGGGCTACGTTATTAAAATACATATAAATAGATAAGAATAAATGTAGAAAGTTGTTTGATGTCAGGTGAAAATGACAAAGAAAAAAAAAAAAAAAAGTAAAAAAAAAATAAGAAAAGAAAGAAGTAGTCAAAACAAAACAAAGCTTGAGCGAAACCGCAAGTAAGGAGGTAGCTGATTTTTGATTTATTCATCCAAAAAGTCAACGATTCGTCAGTGAGTCAGTCAATCTTCTCAAATTAGTGAACAACTCCTGTCAAAACCACGTGGGACACTTTTTATCTGTTTTCAGCCGACTTCGGAATTTTGTCCAAGTGAAGAGGGCCGTTAAAGTCGTAATTACTGGCTATCCTTCGTAGAATAAATAACTTTTTAAAAAGAGTTAATACTAACTACTAAAACATATATTTGAATACGTTAGCTAAAACTAACTACTTTTAACTCAACTGGAAAACTTCGCAACTCCTGATTTGGGAACTTCTTGCAAAAACTCGATAGAACTTCACAGATTTCATTCCTGAAAATAAAACAAATAATAATTGCGTTAAAAAAGATTTCTTCTCGTACATCAAGAAGAAATCTAAAGACCAGAGTTTACTCCTAGCAGCCCAAAATAGGTCGGCCTGGTTTGAAAAATTGTCTACAGAAAAGATCTTGTCACAAAGATCTTGTTACGTAATAAACGGTGGTCGAAATTCACCAAGTTTCCCTCTGAATAAAGAGGGTAGTTACCAGAGGGGGACAAACCAATGCTGTGCATGACCGATCAAAAAGTCATTTGTGTAAGGAGTCTAAAATTTGCACTTGCTACGTACACGCTCGACTCCGGGCTGCATTTTTAGGGAGGTTGCCTCGTACTGGGAGAATCAAAATATAGCTACAGGTCTTCCCCACAGCCTGAGTCACATGATCGTTCTTAATTGCACTGTTGAAATTATGTCTCTTCTAACTACAAATAATAAAGTAAGGACAGGAGCAAGATGGCTGAGGCAAAGAGCAGCTAGCTTTAGCCAACCGGTCAGCGCATTTATCGGCCCACAGCAGTGTCCCAGCGATTGGATCCATTGTAAAGTGATAGTCCAACGATAAAAAAAAAAAAAAAAAAAAAAAAAAAAAAAAAAAAAAACATTTCTCAAGCTTGATTCGACTTTCTTTGCTCTAGCAATATCATCACTCAGTACGGATCAAATAGTTTTAATTGGACCCTGGGAGTAAACAAATAGAAGATAACTGCTGTCATATAACTTACTTTCTTTCCATGCCGCGAGTAAAATTATGAACTAAAGAAAGATTTATAGTTAAAATCCTTTTAAATACACGAATTTCTGTTATTAAAAACCTTTTCTCTTTTTTTTGCATTTTTTTTTATTTGTTTATTTATTTATTTTTTTTTCTAAGGTATTTGATCATGACCATATGTTTTTTTAATTTGTCCCATTATTTAAAATGTACCGCTTCTCATCGAAGAGCGATAATGGGACTTAATTCAAACACATAGTATAAAGATTTTTACTTATTTTCCTGAATCTAATTTGATGGTACAGACTTGTTTTTCTCATTTTGAACAAGTTAATAATATTGACCTATCATTTTGTAAAATAATAATAATAATAATAATAATAATAAATAAAGAAATAAAGAAAAACTCATCATTACCCCCCCCCCCCCCCTTTTTTTTTTTTTTTTTTTTTTTTCATTTTTGCCTACCGTATCACTTAAACACATTTCCGAAAAAACAATTTTTTCATAGAAAAAATTCTGCTTTTTAAAAATAAATTAAAACATTTTCTTCTGTGACGCTGCATATCAAGAAGTCACAAGAGAACACCGTGCACTTCTGCTTCAAAAAAGGAAGGGCGAAGCTTGGATTTGAAGTCGGTGTGGTACCTCATGCCTCATACTAACCTGAAATTGGCAAATGGTCCGCACTTATAACTGAGGAAGTTATAGATAACAGAAGTCTGAAAATTACTTTTTTTAATGATATTTAGGGACTGACTGTCTTTGTTCTTCTATATTCGTTTTTACTTAAAAATTTGTAATACACTTAGATCGTATTACCAAAAAAAAAAAAAAAAAAAAAATGTATATATGTAAAATTTTCGTTATGCAGAATATTTCTCTATTATTTTAAAAATTATGTTATGAAGCTATTTAAAATTTGTAAGTTGCTTAATTTCATATTTGAATTAAATTTTTCTAAAAATAAATAAATAAATAAATAAATAACAAATTAATAAATAAATAAAAATTAATTAATTAATTAATGTTTTTGAAACAACTTAGTTCCTGTCTTTTTTTTTTTTTTTTATTATTATTATAAGAAAAGATTGTGTAATAACTTTACAACAAAGAGTGAAATTATTGAAATTCAATCAATTACAGTAAATTTAACTGCGGAAAGTTTAGAGAATCAAGTGTATAACTCATTTCCTTGCATAAATTGATTTTCACAAACAAGTTCCTATTCTTGAATTTGGATATTAGAAGATGTCGAATCAAAATTTGCATATTCATTTTATTTTCTTAGATATCTGATGCATAATACTATTCAACATAATGTTTCAAATTGAATCGAGTCATTAACAATTATCTATATTCAGCACTAAATCTTTAATTCTTTTAGAAGTAACCTGCATAAATTGAAAATTGATTTTTTGCAACCGATATAATTTAATCTTTATTTTATTCATAAAAGAAGAAATGCCATGATTTTTAGAATCTATAAATATATTTTATTGATAAAATTAGTGCTATGTTTTAGTTTAAGAAATATTAAATTTATCGATTTAAATATCGCATTTATTCCTATATATATATGTGTGTGTGTGTGTGTGTGTGTGTGTGTGTGTTAAATTAATGTGTGTAATTAATGTGATATGTCTCCATTTTCATTATTTTTAATGAAGTTAATAAAGAATTGGAATTATATAAATAGATTTATTATTATATTAGCGCATTCGATTTTGACAGAAGATATAAGTTAAACAGAAAAAAAATATTTCATATTTTATATAATGTAAAACTTATGTCAAAACACAAAATACAATAGTAATTCATGTTTATACCCTGTTATCTATATAGTATTTCTCTAATGTGGACCAGTTACGATTATAATTTGTTGAAACGATACGATAACAATATAATTAATAAAATACACGAGGATGAAAAATAATATTTATAAATGGAAAAATGCATTTTTAAAAGTTTCGTCTTCAGAATCTTTGCAAGCGTCATTTTAAATATAGCAATATATATATATATATATGCAATGCTTTAAAAAATATGAATTATTATCATAAATTGACTAAAAAGCGCAATCATAAAAAGTATAATCAAAATAGAAAATTGTTGAAAGAAAAACAAAAAAAGTGGAAAAATAAAGTAATGAAGAGTTATCGTCAACAGAACGGCATAAATTAGAAAGGCGTCATGGGGAAAGTCCTATACTAAAACTGCATTACCTGCGGAAGTATGAAAACTGGGTCGTTAACCGTGAATTTTATTTCGAAACCGCTCTTTGAATGGTTTTGTTTTCATTATTGTAAAGTATTAATTTGGTTTAAATAATAATTTGGCTTCTGGTAAATTAAAAATTTAAATAGGTGGGGAATTTGGTATAATATTTACGAGTTTCAAATTTTAAAGGTAAATAAGAAAGGAAGTAAAGTGCAAAAATTTCACATGGGTTTGCTAGTTATTATTATTATTATTATTATTATTATTATTATTATTATTCTGTGTTAAATAGTGCATTACTACTCTGCGTTTAACGTACTGAATATTTGGTTATAAAAAGTAATAGATATAATATTTAAATAAAATACGCGTTGAAACTTTAAGAAATATTTTTAAAAAAGCTCCCATACTATTATTATTATTATTATTATTATTATTATTATTATTTTATCTCTTCTTATATTTTTTTAATAATAATGATATGGAGTAAATACAAATATAGTCAAATCTCGATTATTTGGTATTTCCATGTTCTTCGCTTTTTTTGCTAAAATGAACTATTCTTTAATGACATTTTTTGCGACCATGGCTTCTGCGCAAGGGCGTACTGGACGAGTCCAGTGTTAAAATAGGGATGATTGAGAGAAAATAAGCGATAAGGGAACATCGAATGACTGGATATTTATCAAATCACAATCTGTCGTTCAATTTGTCACCCACCAAACTTTTGGACTCGTCCTCAATTCTAGTCGTGGGAAACGTGGTTACACTATACGAAGGATTTAGAAAATAATAAGACAGTATAAAATAAGAAGACATTACTAGTAATATAATTCTAGTAATAATATAAAATAAGAAGACAATGCAGCCTAATAAACTAATGATTTGAAATTAAAATATTTTTACATGATTCTGTCACATATATATTAATTGCAAAAAACAATTTTATTCTCAATGTACTTAAATTATAAGTTTATTAAATATAAACAAACGTACGATTAATATTATCTGAATTTTCAAATTCAATTTTGTATTTTGTTGAACAAAATTGTAAATAAAAACAGAAATGCCTAATTAAGTTATCTGTATTTGAAAAGAGTGAAGAAGAAGCATAAAAAAGCATAAAATATAGCAAACTATTTATTGAAGGATTTAATGATTGTTTCATTGCGAGCAGCTAGGCTACATTCCATATCCGATTTGTACAATAAATAAAAAATGAAATTAATCATTATACTATTAACACTTAAGGTCTAGGCCCGAGCCAGAGCTTCTATAATACAGGCTGACACATAAGCGACCATTTTTACGCTTCAGCAAAACCAGAACTAAAACCTGTTACTAGCTTGGCTTCATTATCTCTATTACAGCGGAACTATTTGACTGGTTAGAAAGAAAAAAAAAATGTTTTTCGGTCACTATAGGAGGATAAAATGTAACACTACCGTATTAAAGCACTTTTTTTTTTTTTTTTCTAATAGAGTTTCACGAAACATACGGATATTAATCGATGAGTAATGGAAAAAAATCACATTTCTTATTATTTTATTTAAAAAATAAATAAATAAATAAATAAATAAATATTTTTATAAGAAATAATGGAGGGAAAAAAGAAAAACGAAAGGGTATATATATATATATATATATATATATATATTGGGTTGTTCGATAAATAATGTCGTTTTTTTTTTTTTTTTTCATGTTTTTCAAAGTAAATTTATTTTTATTAACAACAAACATTAATCAATGATATATTGACCATTTTGTCAGATGACCTTTTCCCATATTTCGGTAAATTGAAAAAATCCACGTTCGAAGAAGCCTTGGTTTTTAGAAGCGAAGGTTTTAAAAAACGACATTATTTATCGAACAACCCTATATATATATATATATATATATATATATATATATATATATATATATATATATATATATATATATAACAACTTAAAAAAACGTTCCATTAATATAATTTAAACAATTAAAAGGTAAGTTTTTAACAATATGAATGGTTAGAATTACTTGATTTTAGGATCCAAATTAAAATAATGCACATTTACATCAGTATCTTTTTTAAATATTATTCGAGAACGTATATCAAAAAATTGGAATAGTAGATCTAAATGTTTTGAAATAACAAATAATCTAACTATCTAATGTCATTTCCGATTCCTAAAATAATATTATGGCATTCATTCTCATTGTATATTAGGATTACAAATAAATACTGCTTAAATTATTATTACTTGGACCTTTAATAGAGGATAAATAAATTAACAATTGATAGATAAAAAACCATTAATAAAAGTTTTAAATCCAATTTGTGACTGAGAAAAACTGACCCTAAAGGAAGGTGGTCTTTGAATAAAGGTGAACATTCAGACAGGTTTCACTATATATATATATGTATATATATATATATATGTATATCATCATCATCATCAATTTCTGCAATTATCAATACACTGCAGGATGAAGGCCTCTTTTAGGTGATTCCAATCTTCCCTGTTTCTTTTTTTGCAATTATCTCTCTGTATATATATTGTAACTATGTTATGCAAAAAATAAAAAAAATGATATCACTATGTAGCATGGATAAACCAAAGAAATTTCTTCTTTTTATTTTTAACACACACACACACACACACACACACACACACACACACACACACATATATATATATATATATATATATATATATATATATAAAACTTTAAAAATATATTTATACTTAAATTTAGGGGGATGTCTAATCTTCCTAACAAAAAATCAGTTTTTTTTTTTTTTTTTTTTTTTTCAAATCATCTCTGGCCTTCTTTTCAGTCTTCGTATATTTTATTTATTAATCGTGCTATTTCTATTGAAAAACGGGCCGCGGTAGCTGGTGCACGAAAAATCTGTCGTGGCCGCAATGTCCTCCATGTTCCCATCAAAAGTTATACCTCAGGGGGTCACCGATGCGGGAGAGCCATCCCTTCCGTGGAGGATCAAAATTGTGATGGCATGTCTCCGGACCACTTCTAGGGGTGTATCCCAGACCTTCGCCAATTGCCCATCTGCGCAGCACTAGTGCGACGTTATACCCAACCATCCAACCATCCTATTGAAAAACACAATTCCTTTTTATTTTGGTGTCTGAACAGGGGGAAAAAATCATATTTTTGAAGAGCATAGTTTATATTGTTTTTATATATGTTAGATTATAAATTAAATTATAAAGATAAATAAAATATAGCTCTAATGATAATAAAATAATTTAAAAAGTGTAACTTAAGGTTTTTAACTTTGTGCTGTTTATTATTCTTACCATATTGCCCATTATTCTTTAAATTTTTGTATTAAAACTTTTATGTATATTAAAAACAAATTTTCAATGTTTATGCAATATGGTTAAGGGGAAGTGAAATATATTATCATCATTTTCATAAATTTCAGCCATCATGAATCCACTACAGAATGAAGGCCTCTCATAATATATATCTATATATACTGCTACTAAAAATTTTTGCTGTCTACCTAGTATTTTTCTAATTGTTGGGTCCGGATACATAACCTATACATATCTGTATAATAGATTACAAACCATATGCTATTTGAATAGTCTAAAACAATTATTAATTCATTTATTATTATTTTCTAAAATATATATATAAATGAAATCATAAAATATTCTCAAACTTTAGCTATGATTGATGACTCCACTCGACTTTCCGAACATTGATAATAATTAACAGTTTTGTAGATAAAGTAAAGAAAGAGGAGTTGTTAAACAAACAAAAGAGAGAAAACCATAATAGAGTGTTTGAGTATTTTTCTCCATCTATTTCACGATGTTTTATTTAACGCTACTGAACTTTGAGCCCATAGATCATAAAGATAAAGAATTTTTCGTTGTGTCCCTGTAAAAACCTATAAATGCTAAATTCACCAAAATGCTTATAGTTATTGCAACCGTGATTTATAATACTCATATAAATTTTCAGCTCAATACAATAAGGCGTTTAGATGCTATCGTACTTTTAAAAATTTAGTCCCATAGGCCATAATGATAAAGAATTTTTCTTTGTGTCCCTGTAAAAAAACTGTAAGTGCTAGATTCACCAAAGTCTATACAGTTAGTTCAACTGTGATCTATAACATGTGTACAAATTTTTTGCTCAGATTAAAAAGGCGTTTAGGCGCTATCACACTTTTAAAAATTTGGCCCCATAGGCATAATGATAAAGAATTTTTCTTTGTGTCCCTGTAAAAAAACTATAAGTGCTAGATTCTCCAAAATCTATAGAGATTGAGTATTTGTGACCTATAATATGTGTATAAATTTTTTGATCAAATGAATAAGGCGTTTAGATGCTATCGCACTTTTAAGATTTTGCTCCCATTGGCCATAATGATAAAGAATTTTTCGTTGTGTCCCTGTAAAAAAAAAACTATAAGTGCTAGATTCACCAAAATCTATAGGGTTCGTACTATGGTGACTTACAATATGCGTACCAACTTTCAGGTTAATTGAACAAAGCATTTAGACGCTAGCTTGTTCACTCACAGACATACACACATACACACATACACACATACACACACACATACATACATCATCGTAAAAATAGTGAAAACGGACTCAGGGGACCTCAAAACGTATAGAAACATCAAAATCTCGAATTCGGATTTTTGACATGATTACAATACTTTACTCACTATAGTGTTCGGAAAGTAAAAATAGTAACAAACATTAATCATTATTTTTTCCCCAATCATTGCTAATGAAAATAGTACAAAAAAATAAATAAATGCAAAAAAGAAAAATATACGTATTAAAGTTTTAAATCAATAATTTTATACTTGTATTATTATTATTATTATTATTATTATTATTATTTTAAATCCAAAATTCTGTAAGAATTTTAATAGAGAAAAAAATCATTTCGCATCTGACATTGTTTACAGATTAGTAAACGTTGGCGATCACTGACAAAAAATTCGCCAATAACCCTAGTAAAATTCATAACCAAATAATTCTTTTCATTGTTTCAAAAATGCATTTTTTTTAATTAAATCTCTAAATGAGTCTTTTGAAGGAGTTTCAGAATCGTATTGTAGTACTTAAATCTTAAAAATAAAGTTTTTTATTATCAAACACGCTATTTTGTTTCGCACAATTCAGTTCTTGAGCCTCGAAAACCCATGCATCTCTTCCACAATTTATAACCCGTTTTCTCCTTTTTGCTTCATCAGATGGAAACTTAAACAATCGAAATTTGTCAAGAAAGTGATTTGTATAATTGACCATTGCACAATTGTCTTTCTCTTATATTTTTAAAATCTGTGCGTGCGTGTGTGTGTGTGTGTGTGTGTGTCTGTCAGTCTGTCTGTGAGAAACAGCTTCAAGCAGCTAAAGCTCGGCCGCTAATGGTCGCACGGACTTCCGACAGGTACCGCCGGACGGAGAATTTATCGCAGATGTACGTTATCTAATTTGCTAAACGATGCGATCCAAATCAGCGGAGATACTAATTAAAACGTCGACCTATGTCTAATCAAAAAACGATTCAAAATCGCAGGCGACCGTCATTTTGTTCCGGAACCGCGTACCTGAAAAAAAAAAAAAAAAAAGGCAAAGAGAGAAAATTTCGTAGGTTTTTGTAAAGCGATCATGCATGAACGGTTCGAGATTTCGAAAATACCCCTATACCACGGGAAAGAACATTCATTACCGATTCTTACGGTACATTTTTATTTTATTTATTTATTTATTTATTTTTAATACGGATTTTTTATATTTAAAAAAAAAAAAAAAAAAAAAATTAAAAAGGGTCGAAAATATCTCTTTTTCTCGATCGTCCTATTTGAAACGCCTTGTACGAAAGAATAACAGACCAATTTCTTAACAACTAGTATATTTGGAAAGGTATATTTGTGACTCACATCACAAAATCGTTAACAGTTATTTCTAGTTAACGGAATAATTACAGTTACTTCATCAAACGTTAGCTAAGTGTTCTAGCTTCCCATTGCTATTCACATGTTTGCATAATATCTACTCTGTCAAAATTTATAAGCAAAAACCAAAACTGTCCCCACAACCGTGTGCATTCCTTTATAATTCAAAATAATTTAATTTAAAATAAATTTTAGTAGTGCTTTATGTTTTCTTTATATTCTATAATTTTAATTTTATTTGCACTTAGAAATAGACTATGCTACTTAAAAATAAATTATTAGCATCTTTACTTCATTTATCTTGACTTCCATTGAAACAGTATATGACAACTGAACTATACTGTTAAAAAAAAAAAAAAAAAAAAAAAAAAAAGAATATTTTAGCAAGATAATTTTCTCAGTAAATTTCTAATAATAAATTATACTATGTAAATGTTTACTCATTTAAAATATCAATATTTTAAAGTTATTCTATTTATTTATTTTTTTTTTTTTTACTCTAATATAATAATACTCTTTTATATACTATATAATAATACTATTTTTACTCTAATATAATAATCTTTGCTTTAGTATACTTTCTTCGGAAGTATGAATCAATGATTTAATCGTGTAAATTTCTATTGTCATTGAGCTTTAATTAGATATACTATTATATCTACTTGATGGTCCGTATTGCACTGTGCAAAGAGAAAAGTATGTTCCTGTTCCGGATTGGTTCAATAATTGGTTCAATTTCTTATCGCATGATCCGACATTACGATATTGGTCTCACAAAAACACCCTTATGCTTTAACCCGTTAGCGCTCAGTGTAATTGTGACGAACGGAATGTCGTCGCCATGCTCATTTAACTTTTGATGGAAGCTGAAACTTAATTAAATTAATGAAATAATGTTATAAAATAAATGAGTTTTATTAAGAGCTTAAAGAAAAGGTGGGCGTTGGACTATAATGGCATTTAATAACTTATAACTTAAGATGGCAGCCTTCTTAAATACTTTAACATCAATAAATAACCACCATTTATCTCAATTACTTTATTTAAACTCATTAACTGTTACTGCTTAGTAATCTTTCGTATGTGGGAGGATTCCCTGACGCCACTATACTACTCGACTTACTATCTTCAACTATCCTACTCTAAGCAGCTAACAACTAACGCCTTCAACACTCTACTACTTCTAATTCACCATCTAAGCCGCTAACATCTAACTTCACTTCATCTCGGCTACCTCTCAACTATATCTTCACTATGAAATACATCGCCTTTTATCCATCTCACTTTCCAAACTTATTAGCATATGACAAATTACGATTTTAATTTAGGATGAGAACTAACTCTATAATTCTACTGAATCGTAAATTCAGCACATTCACGTTTTACTCGTAAAGTGCGAATTTTAATTGTAGCTAACTTTGCTATACCTCACAGTTCCTCCCCAAAAGAAAAAAAAAATCACGTAAAAATTCACAACGGGTTTTTACCAGTAAAAATTTTAATGTATTACTATGGAAATAAAAATTAGTTGCAGCGACTTACTGTTTAAAATTAAACTCCATAATACTTTAGAAAAGGAGGGGGGGGGGAAACTTAAATTAAACTGCCCAACAATAACTATTGGCTTTTAATATCTAATAAGGGAAAAAAAATAAGAGTACCGGGCTAAAAAACCGGACACTTAGCATAATTAGAAACATTTTTTAAAAGCTCAGCCTAAGTCGATTTACACCGGAAAACCCTTTGTACTCATAATTAATTAAATATTGTACAATCCAACGATATCCAGCGGGGAATTACAAGAACGTCTGTCCTTTAAAAAAATGGAAAGGAAAAATTTTCATTAATTGAAAAAAAAAATGTAGTACAGAAGGATCGCTAAAATAAAAAATGCGATCATTATTCAATTTAACTTGTAACATTAAGTTCTTGACTCGAGCACCTTGTAACATAATAATTTTATTAAACACAAAATATTGAAATGTCTTGAGACATCTGAAGAGTTTATCCAAAAATTTCCAGTTATTCACTATCAGATGTATCTTGAAAGAGATCCGTTGGCATGCGTCCAAAAAAGCACTTTTTACTTCAGAAAAGAAAAACGCTGGCAAAGTTCCAGGAATACCTCTTTCTGCTTTTCAAAAGTAACAATTTGAAGAAGACGGACTGTATGGTCAGATTAAGGGCTGGACATCAGAGTTTCTAAAATTAAAACTCTTTTTAACGTATAAATCAAAATAGAAGGTACACTACAGCTTGTATGTAGATAAATAACATTAATTTATAGGTAACCAATATTTTCACCTAGCTATTTGCATACGGAAAAAAAACTAAATTGTTAGTTTATTAAGGTTAGTCGTTAAACCCGAATTTATATGCAAAATAGCGAAAAAAAAATTCTTTTTACCCCATACTAATAATATATACATACATTAAACTTTTAGTTTAGCATACAAGAGTTTACAATAAGAAAATTCATTTTATACACTTATCAAATTCCATTTTATATATGCAAATACAATATGTACAGAAATACGAACAAAATGGGGGAATATTTACAAAGGCTAAAAAACATGTTATAGTACCCGCTCTGCAGGCGATGGCTATAAAATAAAAGAACATTAAAGTACATACATGCATATACTATATAACAGAAAAAAAATATGGCATGTAAACAAAAACATGAAATTTCGGGAGTTTGAAAGTTCATGCTAAAAGTTTAAATTTTGACTTTTGATATTTTAGAAAGTTCATGGCTTTTAGATTATGGTTGAAAGTCCAAATGGCTTTTTTACTACATGTCGTAGATTTTAGGACTGTTCTGCTAGAAATACACTTTAAAATGGAAAAAATATAGAACCATAGCACCTGACATATAGATTCCTTTATAGCAGCAAAACAAGAGATACGGGTCAGACTGACCTGTAGAGTTGTTATAGAGATTTCAGTGCTGGTGGCTCGCAGATCCAGGTTAGATGTTGCAGGGTCGTTGTCCTGAGGAGGTTGTAAACTCGGAATCTGGTCGCTATGTTGAGGAGGTTTTGAAATCGGCACCTTGTCACTGTTCACAGTTACACTAGAAGACTGCGTTCGCTCCGTGCTTTCGAATGCAGGGCTGCTAGAGGGTCTAGAGACTTCACAAGAGGTTAAATGCCCTTTTGAAATTACCTTCTTTAAAATAACATCTTTTTCGTTTACTTTAGGCGGATTGCCATTTTGACAATTTAAGTTCACGTTCGCATTAGAAATATTTGACTGTGTCGGCTGTATAGATGCACAGCTGACATCTAAAGGCGAGTTACCAGGATTATCCGCCTCATGTAATGATTTTCCACTTTCGCTTAGTTTAATGGTTTCAGCAGCCACAGTTATTTTAATTGGATTTTCTTTTACAACCTCCGTCGCAATATTAGATAAATTCTCGGATTTTTTATCCGTATCCAAAGGCTGAATAACAGACTTTAATTTGTCTGTAGTACTGGTTAAAGGCGAAGTTTGCTCGTTTGCTTCAACTTGTATTTGACTTTTGTCACTAGAAATACAGTTGTTATCACCAGTTTTGGGTTGGTTTAATTTACTCGAGCCTGCTTCTTGTGACTGAATAACTTGTGGTTTTTCCACATCCTTTATAACTACTTTCCACTGCCTTTCTTGAGGGGGGATGGAAAGATCATGATCTAATCTTAATCTATCATACCGAGTGACAAAGAGACTTATCACTCAACTTTTTAAATCATCGTAGGTTGGATTTGGGCCAAGTGAATGGCAGGCGATTAACTTATGCCACTGTCTTGGTTCTCGTCTTAAGGAATATGCTAACCAAGCATATTTTTCTGCAACATCGATTTTATAAAAATGAAAAAAATATTCAAGTTCATCAAAAAATTGGAGCACACTGGTCGTCTCATCAAAAAACACTATCTCGGGGCGGGTTTCGACTTGATTTGGGCGCCACTGTGACGAACGATATGTCGTCGCCATGCTCATTTAACTTTTGATTGAAGCTGAAACTTAATTACTTAATTAAATTTATGAAGTAATGACAAAGTCAGATTTATAGAATAAATGAGCTTTATTAAGAGCTTAAAGAAAAGATGGGCGTTGGACTATATAACATTTAATAACTTATAACTTAAGATGGCAGCCTTCTTAAATACTTTAACATCAATAAATAACCACCATTTATCTCAATTACTTTATTTAAATTCATTAACTCTTACTGCTTAGTAATTTTTCGTATGTGGGAGGATTCCCTGACGCCACTATACTACTCGACTTACTATCTTCAACTATCCTACTCTAATCAGCTAACAACTAACTCCTTCAACCCCCTACTACTTCTAATTCACCATCTAAGCCGCTAACATCTAACTTCACTTCATCTCGGCTACCTCTCAACTATATCTTCACTATGAAATACATCGCTTTTTATCCATCTGACTTTCCAAACTTATTAGCATATGACAAATTACGATTTTAATTTAGGATGGGAACTAACTCTATTAATCTACTGAATCCCAAATTCAGCACATCCACGTTTTGCTCGTAAAGTGCGAGTTTTAATTGTAGCTAACTTTGCTATACCTCACATACTCATTTCAGGGCAGCTAATAAAATGGTACGTATATTTTTTGTGGTTTCTTGGAATGATTTCTGCTTTTTAGTGACAGTTTATAGCGTAACTCTAAATGATCTCTGAAAGTTTTATGTGCCTAATATTAATTATTATTTTATAATTTGGATAGTCATTTTATGATTTTTCATTCGTCGTACATATATTTGCTTTTTGCGCAGGTATACTAACTTAAATCTAATTGAATAATGATATATACTATAATATTTTTCTTTCGAGATCTTTGTCAACATATAATAGGAAATTAATCTGTTATCTTAAAGTCTATCTATCTCGAAGTTTCTCGCTAGAACACTAAACGTCAATAAATGAGGGTAGGCTTTAAATTTAAAACTATCAGAAGGATTGTTTAAGTTAATATATTTTACTGTCAGTTGTCTATATTAATTTAGAAGTGAAATAATTAGCTAATAATATTTTGCAAAATTAATTCATGCTTTAACGGGTTAATATATAAGATTGCAAACTCGTTTCACAGAACGTAATTCGAAATCTCGTAGAATCACATTAAAGATTCATGGAGCTCGAAAATGTTCATTCCTAAATATTTTAGAATTAATAATGATAAAATTTACTGTTCACATATTAAACTTTCAGCATATTTTGAAATATTTTTGGAGGCTTAAATATTTATTTCGAGTCTTTGTTTGTCTGCCATGCATTATTATAAATTTCAGTATACTCGTGATTTACAAATAATGTCAGATAACTTATCAGATTAAAAATTTACTTATAAAACTTTTATATTTTACCATAATAAAGAGTATTTTCCCGCTTGTTTAGATATTAATATACACATTAATGTTTTAACATTGGTTAAATTGCAAGTAAATCCTATTTTAAATGGTATTTACTCTTAAAATTAGAATATTTTACGATATTTTAAAATATGGAACCATTTTTATAGAATTATTTGCATATATTAAATAGATATTAAACAGTGTGATTAAATTTCATAATAACATAAACTAAACTCAACGTTTAAATGTAAAATGCGTATAAAGTTAATAGATATAAAAATTTTACAGCTAAATACACTTCTAAAAATATAAAATAAAATACTTAATATTTTATCTTATGACTTCTCTATTATTTTATCTTATCAAATGTTCAAGCTCAGAACTTGAAGTTTTATGGTGAACCCATTCAAGGAAAAGTAGGATAGGTGAAAATCAAACATTCTACGGATGTGAACATTATTTTTTTATTCTAATGTATAAATATGTTTTAATTAGGCTTATGATAACGTCTTTAATGAGTTCTATGTACATCATATTTTCAAATTTCTAAATGACGTTAAAATGGTGTTAAAATGATGTTAACAGAGAGCAATGGGGTTTTCAAATACTAATAAATTAAATATGGTGTCGGCAAAATAACTCATAGATATTTTTTCTCATAGAATATTTACCGTATTCTTATTTATATAGGTAATAGGGCAAATATAGTCTTATAGGTTACGTTAGAATATGTAACAGATAATACCCTTGTTCATAAGCTCTAATGTTTCATTATTGTTATTATTATTATTATTATTAATAGGGTCCATCTCGTTTTTGAAAATGATGTCACCATTGCTCCGTTGCTAAAATTGCAGAACAGTTTAGACTGGTTATACACTGAAGGAAAAGATATACCTCCTCCATACAGAACGAATAAGTAGTTATTCTATGAATCCCTAAACTGGAAATATTGTTTTACGAACTATGAGTATACGGTTAACAGATAATCTGTATCGATAAAATTATCTAGAATTTCTGGTCTATACCGTTCTAAATGGGAAAATAGTATTCTGAATATTTTGAATCCTTTGTTTTGTCAAAAATCATAGCTTGATTTCTTAGAATTGTGCCATAAACCAAAATTATATTCACTTAAATTCACTTCCTGAGTTCACATTTATTTGCAGATACTGTTAAATAAATTTGACCATGAAAATATAGGAAAAATATCTAGAATTCTTATAGGGGTTTTAAAAATTCGTTAACAAAGGAAACTAGAATTTATAAGGATGGCATGGAACTATTTTTACTACAGACATAATTTACTTTCTAGATGTCAGTCACAATTTTTTTTTTTTTTTTTTTTTTTTTTTTACAGTGTAAATCAGCATAAAAATTTTGAGTTGTGCCAGTTAACTAATATTTCCTTCAAAATTATATATATATATATATATATTTAATGTACAAAAGGCTAATTATTTAACTGTTATTATGTATTTTCATAAAGTTTAAATACAGAGGCACTTCAATTGGGAGATATACACATATTGGGAGATGTACAACATTTCAACAAGGATGCCTGGCTAATTATAAAAGATCCTAAACATTATTTTACATTATGTATTAGGTTTGCAAACTTAAGATATGAAACCTCCACTCCATTGTATATAATTAAAATGTGTTTAATGTTGTTCTGAAATGTGCCTGTTAAATTTTCAAATAACGAAATTAAAAGGCATTTGTTGTATGGGTATTATATAAAACTAAATTTAAAAATACTATTTGTTGCAGTCATAAAACATTATTCGATATCATTCTACATTAGAAAGACAACCAAAATTTAAAATACACAAACATACTCACAATGAAGTTTTTATAAATGTGAACTAAAATTATCTAATGAATATGAACTGAAATTAGTCAACCTAGTATTTCTTAATGTATTCTTATATGCAGTGTTTTATGATACACTATAGAAGATATATATATATATATATATATATACTCCTATAAAATGGGAAAATTCGAGAAAAGCAGCATCACGTGTTGCGCTTATGCACCAGTTTTACTCCCTTTCCATATAAATATACTTTTTTTTTTTTTTTTTTTTTTTTTTAAATAAAAGTATGTGTTTTAGATCTTTCTTTATTGTTTCTACATATATTATTTTTAAGAGGGATAACTGAGTGTTAAAAATAATTTAAATGTTCTAATGTAAAAACAATTCTGCTAACGTATTTTAATTAACGAAAATGTATATATATATATATATATATATATATATATATTGTTTTAAATTTATATTTTCTTCTGAAAAATAAAAAATAGAGTTATAAAAGCATAGGAGTTCAAGAAATGGCATCTTTCATTCTTATATATTTTTTCTTAAATAAATATTTATCCTTATATTTGACACAAAAAAGGCGAATCGAATGAAAATGTATCAAGTGAAACTTATACAAGGTGATTTTGATATAATTCAGAAAATCTCTGTCATTTTATATATAAAAGCTTCTTTATAAAAACAAATATTGAAACTTTCAGATTTTTATAGAATATTTCTGTTGAAAATTGTAGTATTTAAAAGAAATAACATTAAATACAGTTAAACATTTAATGAAATAAAAGATCTTAAATATCTTAAAAAAAAAAAAAAAAAAAAAAGCAGAAAAATAACTTTATTTAAAATGTGCCAAAGAATAATCAGAGTATGATAATTTGAGTAAAAATTTGACAAAGAATAATCACAGTATGGTAATATTATTTCTAAAATATATTTCCAAAAATGTTAACCTCATAAAATGCGTTTCTATAAATCTATACTAAACAAAGTGAAAAAAGATAACATAATATTCAAAAATATATCTTAAAATCTTACAAATTAAACATACACTCATTTATGTTGTATGCGCGTGTGTCTGTGTGTGCATGCATAGTTATAAAAATAATAAGCTAAAATAAATTATTTATTATAATGTTATTATCATTATTATTACTTTTACTATTCCATTAAATATTTATATAAGGAATTATACTTTTGATGAAATGCACTATCACCTACTAATACATGATTAACGACATCCCAGAAACTAAATACTATGGAAGAAAAAATTAAGTTATAAGTTTGAACATTGTTTAAAAATTTAGAAATGAATTATTACAACATGACAATATTTTTTTCAAATAACATTTCGAATGATATTAACCTTATAAAATGTATTTTGAAAAATCTACATAAAATGTGTGTAAAAAGCTAAGATATATATATATATATATATATATATATATATATCAAAAGTTAAATATACTTTAATTTAGGTATGTGTGGTGTGCTTACGTGTGTATTAGTGGAAAGGTTAATCTAAAGTTAATTATTATTTTGAGATTAAAGTTATTTATTTTTTAGAACTCTTTTGCTATTTAATTAAATGTTTATGTGATAGAAGATACTGGGGTACAATATACCACTGACTTTAATTGTAGTTATTTATTTATTTATTTGTATTTATACTTCGTATATTCGTACATAGATTGCAGCACTGCAGTGATGAAACTTAGCCAACAACTTCATGCCTAACTGACAATTTAACCATTTTATTCCTGAAATTTAGTTTACGGTAGCCAAAAGTATATATTTTGAGTTAAACTTTTTTTTTTTTTTTTCATCATTCAAGAATTATGATCTGGAAGAGTATAATTAGCACAATAAAGAGCTAAGATAATCTATTATTATATTTAATCTCATTAAAATATTTTTTAAAGGGATTTATTATTTCTACTCGAGGTACAATGGACCGCTAAGAATCGGGGTATGATTGGCCATGGTCCATTTACGCCAGTTCTCTATCATAATAAACTGATTTACAAAATCTACATTTTTGAAATGTTACCTATAAATTATACTTGAAAATTTCATAATTAACCTTAATTAGATCTATTATGTCTTCAAAGATGAATAAGAAAGCAATTTACTTTGAGATTTTTTCTTATTTATTTTTAATAACCCTTCAGTTACTTTTGTATTCTTATGTTTTTACAAATATCATACAGCTATAACAAACTGAATTAAATAATGCAATTAAGAAATAATGATGCAAATAAATTTGACGAAAAGGACGATTTTACATTTTGTTGGTTTAATGACAGAAATAAAAGATAATGAGTCTTTTTTTGTGAGATTCATGCAACGAAAACCTAATCAAGATCTCTACATTTTTTTTTTCTTGAGAGTGTAGATAGCTTGCAAATTTACAAGCTAATGTAATGATGAATCTTCCAGACCCTACAACTTCACAAGAAAACAGCAGACTTTCAGTGACACAAAAATCGTTTGGTGTATCATTTTCTAATTTTAATGTTCATTAATTTACATCATTTGTGTGAATCGAAGACATAAATAAACAAATATAATATATTCTACATTTTAAACTATTTAGAAACGCACTATATTAGTATACTTTTTAAATTTGACCTGTGACCCATAGTACCCGTGTCATGGACCATTGTACCCCGGGGTCGGGGTACAATGGTCCATTTTGTCAGTTGCTATTTAAAAAAATATGTAAAGAAAAGTAAACATAATTATTGCTTTTGATTGAGTGCAACATAAAACCCAATATATAGGTAATATGCACACATATTTTCAATAACGAGAAATCATTACTTTGTGAGTAAGCACTTAAAATTTCCAAAATTGGTCCATTGTACCCCGGTCTCCCCTATAATCGAGGAAAATTTTACTGAACCGCTCTATTACGCCCTAATACTCCGTTAACAACTCCCCAAAAACCAAATATATAATCACGCAAAATACATTTCACTTCCTTGAGTCATTTCCAGGTACATTATGTAGTGTATAAAAGTTATATTATTTACCGTTATAAATACCCAGAAAATATTAAAAATGTGATTGTATATTTTGTCAGAAATCTTATTTATATTGCTTTCTTTAGAAATAGTATTTTATTATTATTATTATTATTATTATTATATGATATTAATGGTAGTTAATTGCTATTTCAGCGTTCCTTTGATTATAACGTTATGTGTGTACAATGATTTTATGTTCAATGTAATTATAAGATCCTGACAGACAAATGCATCTTCTCGTATGTATAATTTTGTACGATAATCATGTAAAGAGGCAAATTATCTCTCTCTCTTCTCATGCATATATTTATATGATTTCAGAAAATAAAATATAAACTTCCATTATTAGGTTTTATTTAATTAGAGTATGAGAATTTCGTTGTTATAAAAAACAGATCATACTCGTATTAACATTACTTATTCCCTTTTCAATTAAAAGTAAGAACGAAAAATCATGCAGTGCGCATTCATTTTTAACACTTTCCAACTTTACGTACTTGTTGTACCTTATGACTTTCAGTATTCTTTGCTTACGTTATCACACAGCAGACATGCAGAAGAACTGAAAAGTATGCAGATAGACTAATTGATTTTTAAATCACTCTTAGACATTGTTGAAAAATGTTAAAAAGGTTTAACGCGAAATAAGATACAGCCATTAAAATATATTGCAGCCCAAAATGTATCTGTATATTTTAGTGTAGCGCTGTAAATCTGAAGGTTATTCATATGCTCTATACAAAACATTATTTTATAATATTGACAATGTATGGAAAATTCTTTATAATTTTTACAGTAGAAAAATATTTAAATGTCATTTTTTAAAATATCTGTCTTAAAACGCAATTAATTCGCATTTTGTTTTTTTTAGTTGTCCTTGCACACAAAATGTTTGTATAGGACCTACTAGTATCATTTTAAATGGGGAGCATTCCATAGGGAACTTGATTAATATATATATATATATATATATATTAATTCTGAAAAAAATTACGAACGATGTAGACAACAGACAGACAGGTATAGGAATTAGAATCATATTGACACTTAAAAATTATCAGAAAGTGCTAAAAACACTTAATGTACACGAAACTGCAATTCCAGCAAATTTTTATTAATAGCTCTTAAAGTAAATGAAAATTTTTTGTGAGGCCCTGTACATCTAATACTAATATTCTATATTCTATAAAAAACATTCTGTTTTACAAACAGATAGCATATTTCAATTTAATTAAGCTTTGTGCAAAGTAAAGTTATTGAAATTTAGTTTATAGAAATAATTTTCATAGAACACAATGCTTTGGAATACTTTCGAGTGTGTCTGTGCACAAACCAGTGGTGCTATTTACTCCATTTTGCATAGGAAACATCTGGTAGTGATCTTGAGTAACGTATTTCATTTTCATTAAGATTTGTGGAAAGTAAAGTTATTAAAATTTGATTTATAGAAATAACTTTTATAGAATACAATCTTTTGGAATACCTTCGGGTGTCCTTTTACACAAATCAGTAGAGATATAGGTAACATCAGATAGTGAACTTGAATAATATATATCAGTTTCAAGAAATTCCATAAAAAAATACGAGAGTTAGGACACAGACAGATAGACAGATGGGCAGACGAATAAACACAATCATATTCATACTTACAAATTGTTAAAAAGTGTTAAAAATTTAATGTAAACGAAAGTGCAATTCCAGGAAATTTTTATTAATAGCTCTTAATGTAAGTTAAGATTTTTATGTGGCCCTGTAAATCTAAAGCTAATCCTACCACATTCTATAGAAAACATTCTTTTGTGCATATGAATAGCATATTTCAATTTCATTAAGATTTGCTCTAACTAAAGTTATTAAAATTTTGTTTATATAGATACCTTTCATAGAATAATTTGGAATACTTTTGAGCGTCCCTGCACACAAACTAGGGAGGGTATTTAGTCCATTTCATATAAGAAACATGCGATAGGGGACATGAATGAGATATTTATATTTCACTAAGATTTGCGTACGGTAAAAGTATAAAATTGTGGCTTATAGAAATATCTCTTAAAGAACACAATGATTTAGAATACTTTCGGGTGTCCCTGTACACAAACCAGTAGAGATATAGGGAACATTCGTTAGTAAATTTGAATAACATTTATCAGTTAAAAGAAATTCCAGAAATATTTACGGGAGTTAAAGAGCGGACAGACATACAGAAGACAGACAGACAGACAAACCGAAATCACTACCACTACTCAACCTTGTTGGGTTTTTTTTTTCTTTCTTTCTTTTTAAACCAATCAATCTGTGAATTTTGCTATTTTCATTTCTGTTTCTAATTAGTCGAGGATCATAAAATTTATTTGTATTTTAGAATATAAAACCTGAAAATTAAAATTGCACAAGCCTACAGGCTTGTGCTATATGAACAACATGAAACTTGAACTGTAATATGACAGTTCAACATAAATGAATAGATCATAACATAAATGCATATGAACAATATTTTAACTCAATTAATTCTATATTTACATTTGATTCGTTTTACCGTTATAAAATGTGGAATTTTATTATCACACCATAAGGGATACTTATATATTTTCAACATTAAAATAAAGCTGCTTAAATTAAAGTTCCTTCTCCTCAAACATCCCTGAAACTATATTAAAAACCAGTATGTTGTGGCCACCACAAGACTTTCTTCTATATTTTCCTATATACATATTCAATCAGTAACAATATTTGAAAAAAAAAAATCGATTTTTTTCTTTTTTTTTTTTTTTTTTTTGTTAAAAGTAATACATATTCAACCAGTAGCAATATTAAAAAAAAAAAAAAATACAGATTTTTTTTTTTTTTTTTTTTTTTTTGTTAAAAGTAAAAAAAATCGATAACTTTGTTTTAAATTATCACAGATTTATAGTTCAACCATTCGTTTTAAAGGTATTGACGAGATCTTTTGAAAGATAACTATCTTGAAAATTTACCTTCCCCGGGGGGGTACTTCCCCCCCAGGGGGGAAGCGATGCCCCCACATGCACAGAAATTTTTTCCTAGTTTACTATTACTATTATCAATAACTCATATTAATTTTACAATCACAAGTTAAAAATAACTCTCATTATGTACACCTATACGAAATTTTGTCCTATACTGCCATGTTAAAAATTTAGAAAAAATGCGATCACAGCGCCACCTGTTGAGCTATAGATCCCCAAATGTAATCAGCACCAGTTTATGTCGGGGACCAACTAAATACCAAGTTTGGTTAAATTTCGTTAAAAAAAAAAAAATACGATTTTTTCCCCCGTTTTTTTTCGTTAAATTAAAAAAATCGATAACTTTGTTTTAAATTGTCACAGATTTATAGTTAAACCATTCCTTTTAAAGGTATTGACGAGATCTTTCGATCGATACCTATCTTGAAAATTTACCCCCCCTGGGGGTACTCCCCCCCCCAAGGGGGAACCGGTGCCCCCACATGCACAAAATTTTTTTCGTAGTTAACTACTACTATTATCAATAATTCATATTAATTTTACAATCACAAGTTTAAAATAACGCTCATTATGTACATTTATACGAAATTAAGTCCTATACTGCCATGTTAAAAGTTTACATAAAATGCGATCACAGCGCCATCTGCTGGGTGATTGATCCCAAAATCTAATCAGACACTTTCCATGTCAGGGTCCAACTATACACCAAGTTTGGTTCACTTTCATTCATGGGTTTGTGAGATACGGTGAAAAATACGAAATTTTGCGATCACAGCGCCACCTGCTGGACGATTGATACCTAAATGTAATCAGCACCATGCCCCGTCAGGTTCCAACTATATACCAAGTTTGGTTGAATTTCATTCATTGGTTCTCGAGATACGGTGAAAAATACGAAAATTTGTCCTGCCATGTTAAAAATTTACATAAAATGCGATCACAGCGCCACCTGCTGAGCTATTGATCCCCAAATCTAATCAGCACAATGCCCTACCAGGGTCCAACTATATATTGTATTTTAGAATATAAAACCTGAAAATTAAAATTGCACAAGCCTACAGGCTTGTGCTATATGAACAACATGAAACTTGAACTGTAATATGACAGTTCAACATAAATGAATAGATCATAACATAAATGCATTTGAACAATATTTTAACTCAATTAATTCTATATTTACATTTGATTCGTTTTACCGTTATAAAATGTGGAATTTTATTATCACACCATAAGGGATACTTATATATTTTCAACATTAAAATAAAGCTGCTTAAATTAAAGTTCCTTCTCCTCAAACATCCCTGAAACTATATTAAAAACCAGTATGTTGTGGCCACCACAAGACTTTCTTCTATATTTTCCTATATACATATTCAATCAGTAACAATATTTGAAAAAAAAAATCGATTTTTTTCTTTTTTTTTTTTTTTTTTTTTTTTTTTGTTAAAAGTAATACATATTCAACCAGTAGCAATATTTAAAAAAAAAAAAAATACAGATTTTTTTTTTTTTTTTTTTTTTTTTTTGTTAAAAGTAAAAAAAATCGATAACTTTGTTTTAAATTATCACAGATTTATAGTTCAACCATTCGTTTTAAAGGTATTGACGAGATCTTTTGAAAGATACCCATCTTGAAAATTTACCTTCCCCGGGGGGGTACTTCCCCCGCAGGGGGGAAGCGATGCCCCCACATGCACAGAAATTTTTTCCTAGTTTACTATTACTATTATCAATAACTCATATTAATTTTACAATCACAAGTTAAAAATAACTCTCATTATGTACACCTATACGAAATTTTGTCCTATACTGCCATGTTAAAAATTTAGAAAAAATGCGATCACAGCGCCACCTGTTGAGCTATAGATCCCCAAATGTAATCAGCACCAGTTTATGTCGGGGACCAACTAAATACCAAGTTTGGTTAAATTTCGTTAAAAAAAAAAAAAAAAATACGATTTTTTCCCCCGTTTTTTTTCGTTAAAAGTAAAAAAATCGATAACTTTGTTTTAAATTGTCACAGATTTATAGTTCAACCATTCCTTTTAAAGGTATTGACGAGATCTTTCGATCGATACCTATCTTGAAAATTTACCCCCCCTGGGGGTACTCCCCCCCCAAGGGGGAACCGGTGCCCCCACATGCACAAAATTTTTTTCGTAGTTAACTACTACTATTATCAATAATTCATATTAATTTTACAATCACAAGTTTAAAATAACGCTCATTATGTACATTTATACGAAATTAAGTCCTATATTGCCATGTTAAAAGTTTACATAAAATGCGATCACAGCGCCATCTGCTGGGTGATTGATCCCAAAATCTAATCAGACACTTTCCATGTCAGGGTCCAACTATACACCAAGTTTGGTTCACTTTCATTCATGGGTTTGTGAGATACGGTGAAAAATACGAAATTTTGCGATCACAGCGCCACCTGCTGGACGATTGATACCTAAATGTAATCAGCACCATGCCCCGTCAGGTTCCAACTATATACCAAGTTTGGTTGAATTTCATTCATTGGTTCTCGAGATACGGTGAAAAATACGAAAATTTGTCCTGCCATGTTAAAAATTTACATAAAATGCGATCACAGCGCCACCTGCTGAGCTATTGATCCCCAAATCTAATCAGCACAATGCCCTACCAGGGTCCAACTATATATTGTATTTTAGAATATAAAACCTGAAAATTAAAATTGCACAAGCCTACAGGCTTGTGCTATATGAACAACATGAAACTTGAACTGTAATATGACAGTTCAACATAAATGAATAGATCATAACATAAATGCATTTGAACAATATTTTAACTCAATTAATTCTATATTTACATTTGATTCGTTTTACCGTTATAAAATGTGGAATTTTATTATCACACCATAAGGGATACTTATATATTTTCAACATTAAAATAAAGCTGCTTAAATTAAAGTTCCTTCTCCTCAAACATCCCTGAAACTATATTAAAAACCAGTATGTTGTGGCCACCACAAGACTTTCTTCTATATTTTCCTATATACATATTCAATCAGTAACAATATTTGAAAAAAAAAATCGATTTTTTTCTTTTTTTTTTTTTTTTTTTTTTTTTTTTGTTAAAAGTAATACATATTCAACCAGTAGCAATATTTAAAAAAAAAAAAATACAGATTTTTTTTTTTTTTTTTGTTAAAAGTAAAAAAAATCGATAACTTTGTTTTAAATTATCACAGATTTATAGTTCAACCATTCGTTTTAAAGGTATTGACGAGATCTTTTGAAAGATACCCATCTTGAAAATTTACCTTCCCCGGGGGGGTACTTCCCCCGCAGGGGGGAAGCGATGCCCCCACATGCACAGAAATTTTTTCCTAGTTTACTATTACTATTATCAATAACTCATATTAATTTTACAATCACAAGTTAAAAATAACTCTCATTATGTACACCTATACGAAATTTTGTCCTATACTGCCATGTTAAAAATTTAGAAAAAATGCGATCACAGCGCCACCTGTTGAGCTATAGATCCCCAAATGTAATCAGCACCAGTTTATGTCGGGGACCAACTAAATACCAAGTTTGGTTAAATTTCGTTAAAAAAAAAAAAAAAATACGATTTTTTCCCCCGTTTTTTTTCGTTAAAAGTAAAAAAATCGATAACTTTGTTTTAAATTGTCACAGATTTATAGTTCAACCATTCCTTTTAAAGGTATTGACGAGATCTTTCGAACGATACCTATCTTGAAAATTTACCCCCCCTGGGGGTACTCCCCCCCCCCCAAGGGGGAACCGGTGCCCCCACATGCACAAAATTTTTTTCGTAGTTAACTACTACTATTATCAATAATTCATATTAATTTTACAATCACAAGTTTAAAATAACGCTCATTATGTACATTTATACGAAATTAAGTCCTATACTGCCATGTTAAAAGTTTACATAAAATGCGATCACAGCGCCATCTGCTGGGTGATTGATCCCAAAATCTAATCAGACACTTTCCATGTCAGGGTCCAACTATACACCAAGTTTGGTTCACTTTCATTCATGGGTTTGTGAGATACGGTGAAAAATACGAAATTTTGCGATCACAGCGCCACCTGCTGGACGATTGATACCTAAATGTAATCAGCACCATGCCCCGTCAGGTTCCAACTATATACCAAGTTTGGTTGAATTTCATTCATTGGTTCTCGAGATACGGTGAAAAATACGAAAATTTGTCCTGCCATGCTAAAAATTTACATAAAATGCGATCACAGCGCCACCTGCTGGGCTATTGATCCCCAAATCTAATCAGCACAATGCCCTACCAGGGTCCAACTACCCTAACAGCACAAAATGTTCCAGAAACGTAACAATCATATAACATTGAAACATTATAAACATTTCAGGAACGTTTAAAATCGTTCAGATTACTTTCCGATTAGTTTCAAAAACGTAGAAATGTCCGCGATCGTAACAAAAAATTAGATACGTAACAGAAACGTTACAATCACTTAACAGATAGAAAATCAAAAAGGGAGAATGTTTCAGAAAGGTATCGGAGAGCATACTTAAATGTGTTACGTTTTTGAAAGTTTGTAAGCTTTTTGCAACGTAACTGAAACATTTTGTGCTGTATGGGTATATACCAAGTTTGGTAGAATTTCATTCATTGGTTCGTGAGTTACGGTGAAAACACTAAACCACAGACACACAGACAGACAGACACTCAGACACACAGACAGACACAGAGGTAGACATTTTTTAAAAACTATCAATTCGTGTTCAGGACATCCCAAAACATGTAGATCCGTCAAAAAACGGAGGTCGAAAATTTTCGCGAATCCAATACTTTCCTATATTACATATAGAAGAAAGTACTAATAACAATAATAATAATTTTTTGTTAAGTAAATGAATTCTGAATAAATCTTATATGTAATGACTTTTTATAAAAAAAAAAATGGATATGCATTATTATCATTATTGTTATTTATTTATTTATTTATTTTTTTACACACTTAAACCGTAGCATAATTATTTCGGTTTTAAATGCTTTTTTAACAAAGCATTTATGAAAGAGATAATAAAACATTTGTTTATTTGCGTATTTTTGAGAAATTTCTTAGTAAATATATAAATAAATATTACGAATTAGTAAAATTTAAATATTATTTTCGCATCAGATTAACAAGCGTTTTATTTTTAATTTAGAAATAAAAAAATATTTTATTGCAGTCTTTGTTCTGTCATCCCACAAAATAATTTTTTTTAATTACACATTCCCGCAACGTTAAAAACTGCTTATGATTTCGGTTTGTCTGTCTGTGTGCCTTTCTGAGCTCTAACTTTCGTAAACATTAATGGCATTTTTTGAAACTGGAATTTATTAACCATGTTCCTTATTGTAAAGGGACACCAGAAAGTATTCCAAAACATTTATTTTCATGAGAATAATCTCTATAAACTATGTTTTAATACTTTTACTTTGCTCAAATCTTAATGAAATTGAAATATGTTATTGATGTTTACTATAGGATGATCCGTACTGTAAATGAATTAAACACGAAAACTCGTTTGTGTACAGGGGCACCCGACATTATTCCAAAGCATTGCGCTCTATGAGAGGTAGTCCTTTAAATCACATTTTAATAATTTTACTTTGTATAAATTTTAATGAAATTCAGATATATTATTCAGATGTAGAATGAAACATGCTTTGTATACAGTACAATTAATATTATGTATTTTAACTATTAAGTATTTTAAGTATTAGTATTAAGTATTAGTTAAGTATTTTAACATTTTCTAAGTGTTTAAGATTGAATATGATTTGAATTAAATTATCTGTCCGTCCGTCTTCTTACAGCATTCTTAATTTCTTTCAGAATTTTGAAAATATTATACATATAGTTTGAGTTCACTATGGAAAGTTCCTTATTTAATATTGCATCAATAGTCCTCGTGAAATTGTTTGTGTTCAGGTACATGCAAAATAATAATAATAATAATAATAATAATAATAATAATAAATTAAATGAAATAAAATAAAATAAAATACATTGCGTTTTAGGAGATACGTATTTATAAATAACATATAAATAACTTCCACTGCAAAAATCGCAATGAAATTGACATTTATTGTTAATAATCTAAAATATTATTTTGCATAGAATGTGACAGATTTACAGGCCTAGACTAAAATATTCAGTCACATGAAAGTCTAAAGTTTGGAATTACTTGAATTGCATTTATTTTTGTTTTAAACACACTTTATAGCAATAAAATCCTTCGAACTAAATGAATCTTCGTAAAACTTTGCAACACTTAACACTTCAACTTGCCACAAAATGCTCGTAAAATTTCTGCACTTTAGAAATCTAACATGGATAGTTCGCAAGGTGTTTGGATACATGTTATACTGAGTAACAGTTTGTCTCCGGTTGCCTCTGCTACAGTACTAATACTGTAGTGAGATAATTGGACATGCTTATTGAAAGAAATAAAAATAAATAAATAAAACATTAAAAATATATATTTTTTAATTGGAGATTCCTGTGATAGGTCTGGTATAGTTGTGAAATATACAATACATGTTTCCATGTCTGCAGCTTATGTGTATTTTTCCGATTATAATTAGCTTTCTGAGAAAGAAAATTATATCAAAGTACTGATGGTGCAACAGACATGGTGCTGATATTTGGTTCGAAGAGTACCGATATAAAGGAATGATACAAGCCGTTTCAACTGTAGCGGAGATAGCCGTAATCATTTATGCAAATAGGGAACCACTTAAAAATATTTAGCTACAGTTCGAAATATCTGTAATACGTCTGGGTTAGGTGTGCTGTACTGGTTTTCATGCATGTAGCTTATATGTATTTGGCGACTTTTAATTAGCTCAGAAACATAATTTCAAATTCAAAAATCAATTAATTATTTTATGTTAAAGAAGGACGCAGCCAAATTAATTTGTGTTCACGTTTTGCATTTTTTTTTTCTTACAGACACACAATTAACTAGCTCTGTAGCAGTTTTGGATTTTCGATTATACATAAAATTTAAATGTTGATTTAAACATATATATATATATTATTATTATTATTTTTTTTATGAACTTTTACTTTAAAGTTATTCCACTATCGTTGAACAATAAATCGAGGAACGTTTATTTTGCAATTAATTTGGACATTTTGTGGATTCATGTATTACGCTTCTTATTTTCCATTTTTCTTTTTTCTTTGGGTAATAATGATTTCTGTTTAAGTTTATTTTATTGTTTTTTGTTTAAGTTGAATCAATACAAGAAGGGAAGACTGGAAGTTTATCATCAGAAAAAATAGTAATAATAAATAAATAATAAAATAAAAAAAAAGTTTTTTTTTTTTTTTTTTTTATCGATTCTTCTACTGCTGTTTAAATTTCCACGTAGCGTATATGTCATTTATTATAGTAATCATCATATATATTATAGAATACATTATAAACTACGTAGGACTTTCAAAATATATCTAAGTTATTAATTCATTCATTCATTATTTGTATGATTTTTCTTGCGAACACAATAAACTAGCATTAAAACAGTTGTAGCTATTTGGTTATACATAAAATTTAAATGTTGATTTCAATCACTATTTTTTTTTCCTATTTGTTTGCTTAATAAACCTCCTTTTACTTTAAACTTATTTCAAAAATTGTTGAATAATGGATTGAGATATCTATTGCAAAAAAATATCTTTTGCAACCTATTTGCATTTTACAGTTTCATGTAATTAGTTTCATATTTTTGGTCATTCTTAATTAGATGATAATAATAATAATAATAATAATATTTATATATAGAGAGAGAGAGTTAATTTCCTCTCAATCAAAACATGAAGAGAAGACTCAAAATTTATTATTTAGATTTTTTTTTTCTTTTAATCGATTTTTTTTTTCTTTTTTTTTTCACAGAATGTGCACGTCATTTATATTAAATGAGTCGTAATATGTATACTGAAAATGGCTTGACTTCCAAGAAAATCCCTAAGTATTTAATAAAATATTTAATTGTAATTATTATACAAATTACGAAGAAAATATGATATATACGTTAAAATTTAATTCTGATCGAATAATTCCAAATTATGCTAATAGCTTAAATATGATATTAAATTCTACGTTTTATATATTTATAAATGCATACCTCAAAACTGTATAATTAACAAACAAATGCAAATTAACTAAACAAATTCTATTACATACATTTTTAACACTCTTCAGATATTTACATCATTTCAAAATTATGTGCAGAAACATGATTTGTAAATTAAAGGAAACTTATCAGATATTTTAAAAACATTTCATCAATGATGCTTAGATAATTATAACTTAGCTGATTAAGTTCTTAAACATTTCTTTACAGGTTCTCTAGGTTTGCAAAGTTAAGATATGAAACCTTCAGTCCGTTATATGTAAATAAAATTTGTTTAAAGTAATTCCGTAATGTGTTTGTTAAAATTTTTAAATTACGAAATTAAAATATATTTGTTGCATAAGTGTTATATAAATTTAAATTTAAAAGTATTATTTTCAGCAGTCACAAAACATTGTTTTGTATCATTCGGTATTAAAGAGTCAACTAAAGTCTAAAATGTACAAACATTACCATAATTAATCACAAAAAAGAGTTTACAAAAGTAACTTTGTGCAATTTGAACCAATAGGTTTTTATTATATGTATATGGGAAATAATTACAGGTGAGTAATGCTAAAGTCACCTTTTGGATAATATACGCCCAAATCATATCGCTAGTATTCATTACCAAGATTGATACTTTATTCATCATGTTTAGAGTCTTTACATGCTATAGTCGTTAAAACAAAACATAACAGTTCAAAAAAAAAAAAAAAAAAATCAATATAACATTGAAGCCACTATGAAACGAATTCAATAAACACAGTTTTTCAGAATGGTATTCTTACATATAGTGTTTTATGCAATTGTACACTACACAAGATGGAATATAGTTTATCCGTGTAAAATGGGAACATTTAAATATAACAGCACCATTTCTTGGCGATCTGCGCCCGCTTAACTCTCATTACATAGGAACGTATATTTTAGCAAAATGCATTATTATGTTCTTTAGAGTTTCCTTCATTTAAAACGTTCGTTTTTAACGTTTTTAACTTGTAAAGTTCACTTTACCTCGTTTAAATATTAATTTAAGTGAGGCAACTGAGTATCAAAAGTTATTTTAATGCTTTAATATAAAAAAACAATTCTACGAACGTATTTCAAATAAAGAAAATTTATTTATTTTTTTGTTTTAAAATTATTTTTTTCGCTAAAAATAAGTAAACTATGGGTAGTATCACTGGATTTTCAGGAAATTGCATTTGTCATCCTTATGAAATTCTTTTAGTTAAATATTTGTCTTTGTACCTAACATAATAAAGGTGGATCGAAAGAAAATATTTCAAGTGAAATTCATACAAGGTGATTTTTATACAATCCAGCATATTTCTGCCATTTTATGCACAAGACGTTTACTTTCAAAACATTATTTACTGTTTCAGAATTTTATACAACATTTCTGTTGAAAATTGGAGTATGAAAAAATTCAAATACATTTAGATATTTAATGAGATATGCTCCTAGATATGTTTAAATTTTGGAAAAAAAATACTTCGGAAAAAATTTTCAGTTAAAAATTTAAAATTGGTTTAAAAGTTAAATATACTCTAATACAGGTGTGTGTGTGTTCTTTTATAGTCGTGAAAATAATAATCTAAGGTTAATTATTTCTAATTTTTAGATTACCGTTATTAATTATCGAGAAGTCGTTTGCTATTACATTAATTGTTCACATAGTATAATTAATGAAAAATTTAAAAAAAGGCTCTATTGCTACCTAATACTTTATTAAAAACACCCCTGAAATAAAATATATGTTCATTGAAATACATACTCCATCTCCTTGAGTCATTTACATAAGCATTCTGCAGCTTATTATAGTAACAGATTTTATATATATAAATATAAAGAAATTATTTGAATTCTACTTGTATATTCTGTCAGACACCGCGTATATTTCTTTTCTGATGTAAAACGTTTCTTTATTTACAATATGTTATATTAATTGTAGTATATTGTTATGGCTGAGGTTTTTTTTTTCTTTCATTAAAAGTTCTGTGTGTAAAATACTTTTATGTTCAATATAAGTACCTAACACACAAATGGCTCCTCTCGTATCGATAATTGTGACAGATAATCATAAAAACATGCAATTCTCTGAAACTATCTCTCTCTCTCTATTTATATACATTCGCACGTACACACAATTTCAGAAACTAAAAAAAAAGGAAAATAATAATAATAATAATGGTTGATTATTTGCTTTTCCGTTTATTAGTGAATCGGAATTCAATTTTTAAACAATGGATCATTCTTCTATATATTTCTTTTTTTTTCCTTTGTTTATTTATTTGTTTATTTATTTATTTATTCTTTTTAGAAAATTTTCATTTCTATCTTTTTTTGCTATTTTTTTTTTTTTTTAACTATTTGAGAAGCGAAAATCTGAAAATTAAAATACCGCAAGCTTATATAAACAGATTTTTCACTGAATTAATTGCATATTTACATTTGTTTCTTTCTACCGTTATTAGAATTTTGAATTTTATTATCAAACCAAAATATTTGAATTCTACTTGTATATTCTGTCAGACACCGCGTATATTTCTTTTCTGATGTAAAACGTTTCTTTATTTACAATATGTTATATTAATTGTAGTATATTGTTATGGCTGAGGTTTTTTTTTTCTTTCATTAAAAGTTCTGTGTGTAAAATACTTTTATGTTCAATATAAGTACCTAACACACAAATGGCTCCTCTCGTATCGATAATTGTGACAGATAATCATAAAATCATGCAATTCTCTGAAACTATCTCTCTCTCTCTATTTATATACATTCGCACGTACACACAATTTCAGAAACTAAAAAAAAAGGAAAATAATAATAATAATAATGGTTGATTATTTGCTATTCCGTTTATTAGTGAATCGGAATTCAATTTTTAAACAATGGATCATTCTTCTATATATTTCTTTTTTTTTCCTTTGTTTATTTATTTGTTTATTTATTTATTTATTCTTTTTAGAAAATTTTCATTTCTATCTTTTTTTGCTATTTTTTTTTTTTTTTTAAACTATTTGAGAAGCGAAAATCTGAAAATTAAAATACCGCAAGCTTATATAAACAGATTTTTCACTGAATTAATTGCATATTTACATTTGTTTCTTTCTACCGTTATTAGAATTTTGAATTTTATTATCAAACCAAAACGAATATTTATTTTTCTTTCAACATTAAAACAAAGCCGGTTAAATTCAATTTCGTTCACTTCAAATATTTCTTAAAAAAAAAAAAAAAAAAAATTCGTTAAGTAAATAAATCTTGAACAAATCTTAGACATAAAATTTTTTATAAATAATGGTTTTCTAGTTAAAAAAAAAAAAAAAAAAAAAAAAAAAAACATACTTTTAACCTTTGAATAATTGTTTCGGTATTTTAAATGCTTTTTAATTAAATAATTTTTAAAGAAATTTTGATTTAACATTTTTAATTTTAACATCTATCTTCGTATTATATCGACAAATGTTTTATTTTAAGAATAGAAAGACATTTTATTAGCAATAATCCTTTTCCTGATATCTAAAATAAATAGTAATTATATATACACTGGTTGAATACTACAGATAATTTTTTTTTGTTTTTGTTTTTGTATTAACTTATACATAATTTACTATTTACTTATAATTTTATGAAGCCATTTTCTGTTTTTAAATTGTCGCCGATAAATCTGTATCAAACTAATTCATCTTGGCATTTAAACTGTGCAAATTGGCGATAAGAGTAAAACTAACTCAAATTAAAACAATAACATATTTATTAACATTAATAAAAAATAGAACTAAAATTATATTCCTTCTTGCAACTTAACGTAAAAAAACTAAATCATAACAAAATAATAGTTCTTCAAAGCCGCTGCTCTGACTCCTAGCTTCGTTTTTATAGTTCAGCTCCTCTGACGTCAAAAAACAAGGTTGATGCCTCTCCGGGAAGTTGAGAATGGCAGCTGTTGCCAGACGATACATGACTCCCCGTTCAGTCTTTCAGACGACACTTGCACTAATAATGTGACATGTTTTCCAAATCTTAAGGCGATTCCTCGATCATACTCCTGCTCCCCTGCTGGCTCCAAATCACGATTTATCACGAACGCTGGCTTTAATCTGTTGATAGAAACTGTCTTTTCTGTGCCTTGAAACAGAATCTTGAAGCATTTAGGGTGACAAGAAAACACCTTGAATGGTCCCCTCGTAAGGCTGCTGCAGAGACCTTCGAATGAAATCCTGTCTAAGGAAAACAGAGCGAAGTTTTCTTATATGCTCCCTTAATAATATTAGGATCCGGTTAATCTTAAAGGTAAACAGTAAACCACTGCATTAACTGTTGCTTGAATGTCATCTTTAAAACTGGATCTGATGCCCAATAAAATAACAGGCAAACGTTAGTCCATTTTCCAGTAGCATGACATTTAATAGAATACTTAAGTTGCCTATGAAAAAGTTCAACAAGAAAATTTTAGTATCAATAGTTATTTTAATGCTTTAATATAAAAAGCAATTCTACGAATGTATTTCAAATATAGAAAATTTATTTATTTATTTGTTTTAAAATTATTTTTTTTCGCTAAAAAAAAAAAAAAAAAAAAAAAAAAAAAAAAATGCATTTGTCATACTTATGAAATTCTTTTAGTTAAATATTTATCTTTGTATCTGACATAATAAAGGTGGATCGAACGAAAATATTTCAAGTGAAATTCATACAATATGATTTTGATATAATCCAGCATATTTCAGCCCTTTTATACACAAGACGTTTACTTTCAAAACATTATTTACTGTTTAAGAATTTTATACAACATTTCTGTTGAAAATTGGAGTATGAAAAAATTCAAATACATTTAGATATTTAATGAGATATGCTGCTAAATATGTTTAAATTTTTAAAAAGAAAATACTTCGGAAGAAAATATTCAGTTAAAAATTTAAAATTGGTTTAAAAGTTAAATATACTCTAGTATAGGTGTGTGTGTGTTCGTGTATAGTCGTGAAAATAATAATCTAAGGTTAATTATTTATTATTTTTAGATTATCGTTATTAATTATTGAGAAGTCGATTGCTATTACATTAATTGTTTACATAGTATAATCAATGAAAATTTAAAAAAAGGCTCTATTGCTACCTAATACTTTATTAAGAACACCCGTGAAACAAAATATATATTCATTGTAATACATACTTCATCTCCTCGAGTTATTTACATAAGCATTCTGCAGCTTATTATAGTAACAGATTTTATATATAGAAATATATAGAAATTATTTGAACGCTGGTTGTATATTCTGTCAGACACCGAGAATATTTCTCTTTCTGATGTAAAATATTTTTTTATTTACAATATGTTATATTAATTGTAGTAAATTGTTATCACTGAGTTTTTTTTTTTCTTTCATTAAAAGTTCTGTGTGTAAAATACTTTTATGTTCAATATAAGTACCTAACAGACAAATGGCTCCTCTCGTATCTATAATTGTGACAGATAATCATAAAATCATGCAATACTCTGAAACTATCTCTCTCTCTCTCTACTTATATGCATACGCACGTATACACACATTTTCAAAAACTAAAAAATAAATTAATAATAATAATAAAAATAATAATGGTTGATTATTTTCTTTTCCGTTTATTAGTGAATCGGAATTAAATTTTTAAACAATATATCATTCTTCTATATGTTTCTTTTTTTTTCCCTCTTCAATTGAAAAAAAAAAATGTTTTCCATTAATTCATGGAATACTGCGATGCTATGTTTTTTTTTATTTATTTATTTATCTGTTCTTTTTAGAAATTTTTCATTTCTATCTGTTTATGCTAATATATATATATATATATATATATATATATATATATATATATTTATTTATTTTTTTATTTATTTATTTTTTACTATTTGAGAATGGAAAATCTGAAAATTAAAATACCGCAAGCTTATATAAACAGATTTTTCACTGAATTAATGGTATATTTACATTTGTTTCTTTTTACCGTTATTAGAATTTTGAATTTTATTATCAAACCAAAACGAATCATTATTTTTCATTCAACATTAAAACAAAGCCGGTTAAATTCAATTTTATTCACTTCAAACATTAAAAAAAAAAAAAAAAAAAAAAAAAAGAAGAAGTAAAAAAAAATTCGTTAAGTAAATAAATATTGAACAAATCTTAGATATAAAGAATTTTTATAAATAATGGTTTTCTAGTTTTAAAAAAAAGTATACTCTTAATCCTTTGAGTAATTGTTTCGGTTTTAAGTGCTATTTAATTAAATAATTTTTAAAGAAATTTTTATTTAACATTTTGAATTTTAACATCTATTTTCGTATTATATTGACAAATGTTTTATTTTAAGATTAGAAAGAGATTTTATTAGCAATAATCTTTTTCCTGATATCTAAATTAAATAGTATTTATATATACATGTATTGCTTGAATACTACAGATTAACTTTTTTTTTTTTTTTTTTGGTATTAAATTATACATAATATGTTACTTACTTATAATTTTATGAAGGAATTTTCTGTTATTAAATTGTCGCCGATGAAGCTGTATCAAACTAATTCATCTTGGCATTTAAACTGTGCAAATTGGCGATAAGAGTAAAACTAACTTAAATTAAAACAATAACATATTTATTAAAATTTATAAAAAAAAAAATAGAACTAAAATTATATTCCTTCTTGCAACTTAACGTAAAAAAACTAAATCATAACAAAATAATAGTTCTTCAAAACCGCCGCTCTGACTCCTAGCTTCGTTTTTATAGTTCAGCTCCTCTGACGTCGAAAAACAAGGTTGATGCCTCTCCGGGAATTTGAGAATTCAGCTGTTGCCAGACGATACAGGACTCCCCATTCAGTCTTTCAGACGACACTTTCACTAATAATGTGACATGTTTTCCAGATCTTAAGGCGATTCCTCGATCATTTTGTATAAATACCTTTTGAGCATTATGCCTAGCTATACAAACAGAGCAAAGTTTTATTATATGCTCCTTTAATAATATTAGGAACTCTGTTTGTTGTATTTTAAGCTCACTATCCCGAAAAAAAAAATTACCGGTTAATCTTAAAGGTGAACTGTAAAAAATTTCATTAACTGTTGCTTGAATGTCATCTTTAAAACTGGATCTGATGCCCAATAAAATAGCAGGCAAACATTAGTCCGTTTTCCTGTAGCATGACAATTAATAGAATACTTAAGTTGCCTATGAAAAAGTTCAACAAGAAAATTTGAGTATCAAAAGTTATTTTAATGTTTTAATATAAAAAACAATTCTACGAACGTATTTCAAATAAAGAAAATTAAATTAATTTTTTTGTTTTAAAATTATTTTTTTCACTTAAAAAAAAAAAAAAAAAAAAAAAAAAAAAAACTATAGGTAGTATTACTGGATTTTCAAAAAATTGCATTTGTCATACTTATGAAATTATTTTTAGTTAAATATTTATCTTTGTATCTGACATAATAAAGGTGGATAGAAAGAAAATATTTCATGTGAAATTCATACAAGGTGATTTTGATATAATCCAGCATATTTCTGCCATTTTATACACAAGACGTTTACTTTCAAAACATTATTTACTGTTTAAGAATTTTATAAAACATTTCTGTTGAAAATTGGAGTATGAAAAAATTCAAATACATTTATATATTTAATGAGATATGCTCCTAAATATATTTAAATTTTGAAAAAGAAAAATACTTCGGAAGAAAATGTTCAGTTAAAAATTTAAAATTGGTTTAAAAGTTAAATATACTCTAATATAGGTGTGTGTGTGTTCGTGTATAGTCGTGAAAATAATAATCTAAGGTTAATTATTTATTTTTTTTAGATTACCGTTATTAATTATTGAGAAGTCGTTTGCTACTATATTAATTGTTTACATCCATGAAAATTTTAATAAATAGCTCTATTGCTGCCTAATACTTTATTAAGAACACCCCTGAAACAAAATATATATTCATTATGATACATACTCCATCTCCTTGAGTCAATTACATAAGCATTCTGCAGCTTATTATAGTAACAGATTTTATATATAGAAATATATAGAAAATATTTGAACTGTGGTTGTATATTCTGTCAGACACCGCGTATATTCCTTTTTCTGATGTAAAACGTTTCTTTATTTACAATATGTTATATTAATTGTAGTAAATTGTTATGGCTGAGGTTTTTTTTTTTTCTTTCATTAAAAGTTCTGTGTGTAAAATACTTTTATGTTCAATATAAGTACCTATAACAGACAAATGGCTCCTCTCGTATCTATAATTGTGACAGATAATCATAAAATCATGCAATACCCTGAAACTATCTCTCTCTGCCTCTATTTATATGCATACGCACGTATACACACATTTTCAAAAACGAAAAAAAAAAAAATAATAATAATAATAATGGTTGATTGTTTTCTTTTCCGTTTATTAGTGAATCGGAATTCCATTTTTAAACAATAGATCATTCTTCTATATGTTAATTTTTTTTTTTTGTTTCGTTTTCAATTGAAAAAAAATGTTTTCCATTAATTCATGTAATACTGCGAAGCTTTTTTTTTTTTTTTGTTTATTTATTTATTTGTTCTTTTTAGAAATTTTTCATTTCTATCTGTTGATGTTAATATATATATATATATATATATATATATATATATATATATATATATATTTTTTTTTTTTTTTTTTTTTTTTTTTTTACTATTTGAGAAGCGAAAATCTGAAAATTAAAATACTGCAAGCTTATATAAAGAGATTTTTCACTGAATTAATTGTATATTTACATTTGTTTCTTTCTACCGTTATTAGAATGTTGAATTTTATTATCAAACCAAAACGAATATTTATTTTTCCTTCAACATTAAAACAAAGCCGGTTAAATTCAATTTCATTCACTTCAAACATTTCTTAAAAAAAAAGAAGAAAAAAAAAATTTCGTTAAGTAAATAAATCTTGAACAAATCTTAGATATAAAGAATTTTTATAAATAATGTTTTCTAGTTTAAAAAAAAAAAGTATACTCTTAATCCTTTGAGTAATTGTTTAGGTTTTTAAGTGCTTTTTAATTAAATAATTTTTAAAGAAATTTTTATTTAACATTTTGAATTTTAACATCAATTTTCGTATTATATTGACAAATGTTTTATTTTAGGTTTAGAAAGAGATTTTATTAGCAATAATCTTTTTCCTGATATCTAAAATAAATAGTATTTATATATACATGTATTGCTTGAATACTACAGATTAACTTTTTTTTTTTTTTTTGGTATTAAATTATACATAATATGTTACTTACTTATATTTTATGAAGGAATTTTCTGTTATTAAATTTTCGCCGATGAAGCTGTATCAAACTAATTCATCTTGGCATTTAAACTGTGCAAATTGGCGATAAGAGTAAAACTAACTCAAATTAAAACAATAACATATTTATTAAAATTTATAAAAAAAAATAGAACTAAAATTATATTCCTTCTTGCAACTTAATGTAAAAAAACTAAATCATAACAAAATATTAGTTCTTCAAAACCGCCGCTCTGACTCCTAGCTTCGTTTTTATAGTTCAGCTCCTCTGACGTCGAAAAACAAGGTTGATGCCTCTCCGGGAATTTGTGAATTCAGCTGTTGCCAGACGATACAGGACTCCCCATTCAGTCTTTCAGACGACACTTTCACTAATAATGTGACATGTTTTCCAGATCTTAAGGCGATTCCTCGATCATATTCCTGCTCCCCTGCTGGCTCCAAATCACGATTTATCACGAACGCTGGCTTTAATCTGTTTATAGAAACTGTCTTTTCTGTGCCTTGAAACAGAATCTTGAAGCATTTAGGGTGGCAAGAAAACACCTTGAATGGTCCCCTCGTAAGGCTGCTGCAAAGGTCTTCGAAAGAAATCATGTCTAAGGAAAACAAATGAATGGTTATTAAGTTCATTTTGTATAAATACCTTTTGAGCATTATGCCTAGCTATACAAACAGAGCAAAGTTTTATTATATGCTCCTTTGACAATATTTGGTAATCTGTTTGTTGTATTTTAAGCTCACTATCCCGAAAAAAAAAAAAAAAATACCGGTTAATCTTAAAGGTCAACTGTAAACAATTTCATTAACTGTTGCTTGAATGTCATCTTTAAAACTGGATCTGATGCCCAATAAAATAGCAGGCAAACTTTAGTCCGTTTTCCTGTAGCATGGCATTTAATAGAATACTTAAGTTACCTATGAAAAAGTTCAACAAGAAAATTTGAGTATCAAAAGTTATTTTAATGCTTTAATATAAAAAACAATTATACGAACGTATTTCAAATAAAGAAAATTTAATTAATTTTTTGTTTTAAAATTATTTTTCTCACTTAAAAAAAAAAAAAAAAAAAACTATAGGTAGTATCACTGGATTTTCAAAAAATTGCATTTGTCATACTTATGAAATTATTTTTAGTTAAATATTTATCTTTGTATCTGACATAATAAAGGTGGATCGAAAGAAAATATTTCATGTGAAATTCATACAAGGTGATTTTGATATAATCCAGCATATTTCTGCCATTTTATACACAAGACGTTTACTTTCAAAACATTATTTACTGTTTAAGAATTTTATACAACATTTCTGTTGAAAATTGGAGTATGAAAAAATTCATATACATTTATATATTTAATGAGATATGCTCCTAAATATATTTAAATTTTGAAAAAGAAAAGTACTTCGGAAGAAAATGTTCAGTTAAAAATTTAAAATTGGTTTAAAAGTTAAATATACTCTAATATAGGTGTGTGCGTGTTCGTGTATAGTCGTGAAAATAATAATCTAAGGTTAATTATTTATTATTTTTAGATTACCGTTATTAATTATTGAGAAGTCGTTTGCTACTATATTAATTGTTTACATCCATGAAAATTTTAATAAATAGCTCTATTGCTGCCTAATACTTTATTAAGAACACCCCTGAAACAAAATATATATTCATTATGATACATACTCCATCTCCTTGAGTCATTTACATAAGCATTCTGCAGCTTATTATAGTAACAGATTTTATATATAGAAATATATAGAAAATATTTGAACTCTGGTTGTATATTCTGTCAGACACCGCGTATATTCCTTTTTCTGATGTAAAACGTTTCTTTATTTACAATATGTTATATTAATTGTAGTAAATTGTTATGGCTGAGGTTTTTTTTTTTTTTTCATTCATTAAAAGTTCTGTGTGTAAAATACTTTTATGTTCGATATAAGTACCTACCCAGACAGCACATCTCTTCCCCAGGATATCTTCAAGATGTCTTTTGGATGAAAAGACATCCCAGAAACGTCCTTAAGATGTACTGTGGATAAGTTAAGCCTAACTGTGCTGTTAGGGTAACAGACAAATGGCTCCTCTCGTATCTATAATTGTGACAGATAATCATAAAATCATGCAATACCCTGAAACTATCTCTCTCTGCCTCTATTTATATGCATACGCACGTATACACACATTTTCAAAACGAAAAAAAAAAAATAATAATAATAATAATGGTTGATTGTTTTCTTTTCCGTTTATTAGTGAATCGGATTTCCATTTTTAAACAATAGATCATTCTTCTATATGTTAATTTTTTTTTTTTTTTTTTTTTTCGTTTTCAATTGAAAAAAAATGTTTTCCATTAATTCATGTAATACTGCGAAGCTATTTTTTTTTTTTTGTTTATTTATTTATTTGTTCTTTTTAGAAATTTTTCATTTCTATCTGTTGATGTTAATATATATATATATATATATATATATTTTTTTTTTTTACTATTTGAGAAGCGAAAATCTGAAAATTAAAATACTGCAAGCTTATATAAACAGATTTTTCACTGAATTAATTGTATATTTACATTTGTTTCTTTCTACCGTTATTAGAATGTTGAATTTTATTATCAAACCAAAACGAATATTTATTTTTCCTTCAACATTAAAACAAAGCCGGTTAAATTCAATTTCATTCACTTCAAACATTTCTTAAAAAAAAAGAAGAAAAAAAAAATTCGTTAAGTAAATAAATCTTGAACAAATCTTAGATATAAAGAATTTTTATAAATAATGTTTTCTAGTTTAAAAAAAAAAAGTATACTCTTAATCCTTTGAGTAATTGTTTCGGTTTTTAAGTGCTTTTTAATTAAATAATTTTTAAAGAAATTTTTATTTAACATTTTGAATTTTAACATCTATTTTCGTATTATATTGACAAATGTTTTATTTTAGGATTAGAAAGAGATTTTATTAGCAATAATCTTTTTCCTGATATCTGAAATAATTAGTATTTATATATACATGTATTGCTTGAATACTACAGATTAACTTTTTTTTTTTTTTTTTTTTTTTGGTATTAAATTATACATAATATGTTACTTACTTATATTTTATGAAGGAATTTTCTGTTATTAAATTTTCGCCGATGAAGCTGTATCAAACTAATTCATCTTGGCATTTAAACTGTGCAAATTGGCGATAAGAGTAAAACTAACTCAAATTAAAACAATAACATATTTATTAAAATTTATAAAAAAAAATAGAACTAAAATTATATTCCTTCTTGCAACTTAATGTAAAAAAACTAAATCATAACAAAATATTAGTTCTTCAAAACCGCCGCTCTGACTCCTAGCTTCGTTTTTATAGTTCAGCTCCTCTGACGTCGAAAAACAAGGTTGATGCCTCTCCGGGAATTTGTGAATTCAGCTGTTGCCAGACGATACAGGACTCCCCATTCAGTCTTTCAGACGACACTTTCACTAATAATGTGACATGTTTTCCAGATCTTAAGGCGATTCCTCGATCATATTCCTGCTCCCCTGCTGGCTCCAAATCACGATTTATCACGAACGCTGGCTTTAATCTGTTTATAGAAACTGTCTTTTCTGTGCCTTGAAACAGAATCTTGAAGCATTTAGGGTGGCAAGAAAACACCTTGAATGGTCCCCTCGTAAGGCTGCTGCAAAGGTCTTCGAAAGAAATCCTGTCTAAGGAAAACAAATGAATGGTTATTAAGTTCATTTTGTATAAATACCTTTTGAGCATTATGCCTAGCTATACAAACAGAGCAAAGTTTTATTATATGCTCCTTTAATAATATTAGGAACTCTGTTTGTTGTATTTTAAGCTCACTATCCCGAAAAAAAAAATTACCGGTTAATCTTAAAGGTGAACTGTAAAAAATTTCATTAACTGTTGCTTGAATGTCATCTTTAAAACTGGATCTGATGCCCAATAAAATAGCAGGCAAACATTAGTCCGTTTTCCTGTAGCATGACAATTAATAGAATACTTAAGTTGCTTTTGAAAAAGTTCAACAAGAAAATTTGAGTATCAAAAGTTATTTTAATGTTTTAATATAAAAAACAATTCTACGAACGTATTTCAAATAAAGAAAATTAAATTAATTTTTTTGTTTTAAAATTATTTTTTTCACTTAAAAAAAAAAAAAAAAAAAAAAACTATAGGTAGTATTACTGGATTTTCAAAAAATTGCATTTGTCATACTTATGAAATTATTTTTAGTTAAATATTTATCTTTGTATCTGACATAATAAAGGTGGATAGAAAGAAAATATTTCATGTGAAATTCATACAAGGTGATTTTGATATAATCCAGCATATTTCTGCCATTTTATACACAAGACGTTTACTTTCAAAACATTATTTACTGTTTAAGAATTTTATACAACATTTCTGTTGAAAATTGGAGTATGAAAAAATTCAAATACATTTATATATTTAATGAGATATGCTCCTAAATATATTTAAATTTTGAAAAAGAAAAATACTTCGGAAGAAAATGTTCAGTTAAAAATTTAAAATTGGTTTAAAAGTTAAATATACTCTAATATAGGTGTGTGTGTGTTCGTGTATAGTCGTGAAAATAATAATCTAAGGTTAATTATTTATTATTTTTAGATTACCGTTATTAATTATTGAGAAGTCGTTTGCTACTATATTAATTGTTTACATCCATGAAAATTTTAATAAATAGCTCTATTGCTGCCTAATACTTTATTAAGAACACCCCTGAAACAAAATATATATTCATTATGATACATACTCCATCTCCTTGAGTCAATTACATAAGCATTCTGCAGCTTATTATAGTAACAGATTTTATATATAGAAATATATAGAAAATATTTGAACTCTGGTTGTATATTCTGTCAGACACCGCGTATATTCCTTTTTCTGATGTAAAACGTTTCTTTATTTACAATATGTTATATTAATTGTAGTAAATTGTTATGGCTGAGGTTTTTTTTTTTTTCTTTCATTAAAAGTTCTGTGTGTAAAATACTTTTATGTTCAATATAAGTACCTACCCAGACAGCACATCTCTTCCCCAGGATATCTTCAAGATGTCTTTTGGATGAAAAGACATCCCAGAAACGTCCTTAAGATGTACTGTGGATAAGTTAAGCCTAACTGTGCTGTTAGGGTAACAGACAAATGGCTCCTCTCGTATCTATAATTGTGACAGATAATCATAAAATCATGCAATACCCTGAAACTATCTCTCTCTGCCTCTATTTATATGCATACGCACGTATACACACATTTTCAAAAACGAAAAAAAAAAAAAAATAATAATAATAATAATGGTTGATTGTTTTCTTTTCCGTTTATTAGTAATCGGAATTCCATTTTTAAACAATAGATCATTCTTCTATATGTTAATTTTTTTTTTTTTTTTTTCGTTTTCAATTGAAAAAAAATGTTTTCCATTAATTCATGTAATACTGCGAAGCTATTTTTTTTTTTTTTGTTTATTTATTTATTTGTTCTTTTTAGAAATTTTTCATTTCTATCTGTTGATGTTAATATATATATATATATATATATATATATATATATTTTTTTTTTTTTTTTTTTTTACTATTTGAGAAGCGAAAATCTGAAAATTAAAATACTGCAAGCTTATATAAAGAGATTTTTCACTGAATTAATTGTATATTTACATTTGTTTCTTTCTACCGTTATTAGAATGTTGAATTTTATTATCAAACCAAAACGAATATTTATTTTTCCTTCAACATTAAAACAAAGCCGGTTAAATTCAATTTCATTCACTTCAAACATTTCTTTAAAAAAAAGAAGAAAAAAAAATTTCGTTAAGTAAATAAATCTTGAACAAATCTTAGATATAAAGAATTTTTATAAATAATGTTTTCTAGTTTAAAAAAAAAAGTATACTCTTAATCCTTTGAGTAATTGTTTAGGTTTTTAAGTGCTTTTTAATTAAATAATTTTTAAAGAAATTTTTATTTAACATTTTGAATTTTAACATCAATTTTCGTATTATATTGACAAATGTTTTATTTTAGGATTAGAAAGAGATTTTATTAGCAATAATCTTTTTCCTGATATCTAAAATAAATAGTATTTATATATACATGTATTGCTTGAATACTACAGATTAACTTTTTTTTTTTTTTTTTTTGGTATTAAATTATACATAATATGTTACTTACTTATATTTTATGAAGGAATTTTCTGTTATTAAATTTTCGCCGATGAAGCTGTATCAAACTAATTCATCTTGGCATTTAAACTGTGCAAATTGGCGATAAGAGTAAAACTAACTCAAATTAAAACAATAACATATTTATTAAAATTTATAAAAAAAAATAGAACTAAAATTATATTCCTTCTTGCAACTTAATGTAAAAAAACTAAATCATAACAAAATATTAGTTCTTCAAAACCGCCGCTCTGACTCCTAGCTTCGTTTTTATAGTTCAGCTCCTCTGACGTCGAAAAACAAGGTTGATGCCTCTCCGGGAATTTGTGAATTCAGCTGTTGCCAGACGATACAGGACTCCCCATTCAGTCTTTCAGACGACACTTTCACTAATAATGTGACATGTTTTCCAGATCTTAAGGCGATTCCTCGATCATATTCCTGCTCCCCTGCTGGCTCCAAATCACGATTTATCACGAACGCTGGCTTTAATCTGTTTATAGAAACTGTCTTTTCTGTGCCTTGAAACAGAATCTTGAAGCATTTAGGGTGGCAAGAAAACACCTTGAATGGTCCCCTCGTAAGGCTGCTGCAAAGGTCTTCGAAAGAAATCATGTCTAAGGAAAACAAATGAATGGTTATTAAGTTCATTTTGTATAAATACCTTTTGAGCATTATGCCTAGCTATACAAACAGAGCAAAGTTTTATTATATGCTCCTTTGACAATATTTGGTAATCTGTTTGTTGTATTTTAAGCTCACTATCCCGAAAAAAAAAATTACCGGTTAATCTTAAAGGTGAACTGTAAAAAATTTCATTAACTGTTGCTTGAATGTCATCTTTAAAACTGGATCTGATGCCCAATAAAATAGCAGGCAAACATTAGTCCGTTTTCCTGTAGCATGACAATTAATAGAATACTTAAGTTGCCTATGAAAAAGTTCAACAAGAAAATTTGAGTATCAAAAGTTATTTTAATGTTTTAATATAAAAAACAATTCTACGAACGTATTTCAAATAAAGAAAATTAAATTAATTTTTTTGTTTTAAAATTATTTTTTTCACTTAAAAAAAAAAAAAAAAAAAAAAACTATAGGTAGTATTACTGGATTTTCAAAAAATTGCATTTGTCATACTTATGAAATTATTTTTAGTTAAATATTTATCTTTGTATCTGACATAATAAAGGTGGATAGAAAGAAAATATTTCATGTGAAATTCATACAAGGTGATTTTGATATAATCCAGCATATTTCTGCCATTTTATACACAAGACGTTTACTTTCAAAACATTATTTACTGTTTAAGAATTTTATACAACATTTCTGTTGAAAATTGGAGTATGAAAAAATTCAAATACATTTATATATTTAATGAGATATGCTCCTAAATATATTTAAATTTTGAAAAAGAAAAATACTTCGGAAGAAAATGTTCAGTTAAAAATTTAAAATTGGTTTAAAAGTTAAATATACTCTAATATAGGTGTGTGTGTGTTCGTGTATAGTCGTGAAAATAATAATCTAAGGTTAATTATTTATTATTTTTAGATTACCGTTATTAATTATTGAGAAGTCGTTTGCTACTATATTAATTGTTTACATCCATGAAAATTTTAATAAATAGCTCTATTGCTGCCTAATACTTTATTAAGAACACCCCTGAAACAAAATATATATTCATTATGATACATACTCCATCTCCTTGAGTCAATTACATAAGCATTCTGCAGCTTATTATAGTAACAGATTTTATATATAGAAATATATAGAAAATATTTGAACTCTGGTTGTATATTCTGTCAGACACCGCGTATATTCCTTTTTCTGATGTAAAACGTTTCTTTATTTACAATATGTTATATTAATTGTAGTAAATTGTTATGGCTGAGGTTTTTTTTTTTTTTCTTTCATTAAAAGTTCTGTGTGTAAAATACTTTTATGTTCAATATAAGTACCTACCCAGACAGCACATCTCTTCCCCAGGATATCTTCAAGATGTCTTTTGGATGAAAAGACATCCCAGAAACGTCCTTAAGATGTACTGTGGATAAGTTAAGCCTAACTGTGCTGTTAGGGTAACAGACAAATGGCTCCTCTCGTATCTATAATTGTGACAGATAATCATAAAATCATGCAATACCCTGAAACTATCTCTCTCTGCCTCTATTTATATGCATACGCACGTATACACACATTTTCAAAAACGAAAAAAAAAAAAAAATAATAATAATAATAATGGTTGATTGTTTTCTTTTCCGTTTATTAGTGAATCGGAATTCCATTTTTAAACAATAGATCATTCTTCTATATGTTAATTTTTTTTTTTTTTTTTTTCGTTTTCAATTGAAAAAAAATGTTTTCCATTAATTCATGTAATACTGCGAAGCTATTTTTTTTTTTTTGTTTATTTATTTATTTGTTCTTTTTAGAAATTTTTCATTTCTATCTGTTGATGTTAATATATATATATATATATATATATATATTTTTTTTTTTTTTTTTTTTTTTTTTACTATTTGAGAAGCGAAAATCTGAAAATTAAAATACTGCAAGCTTATATAAAGAGATTTTTCACTGAATTAATTGTATATTTACATTTGTTTCTTTCTACCGTTATTAGAATGTTGAATTTTATTATCAAACCAAAACGAATATTTATTTTTCCTTCAACATTAAAACAAAGCCGGTTAAATTCAATTTCATTCACTTCAAACATTTCTTAAAAAAAAAGAAGAAAAAAAAATTTCGTTAAGTAAATAAATCTTGAACAAATCTTAGATATAAAGGATTTTTATAAAGAATGTTTTCTAGTTTAAAAAAAAAGTATACTCTTAATCCTTTGAGTAATTGTTTCGGTTTTTAAGTGCTTTTTAATTAAATAATTTTTAAAGAAATTTTTATTTAACATTTTGAATTTTAACATCAATTTTCGTATTATATTGACAAATGTTTTATTTTAGGATTAGAAAGAGATTTTATTAGCAATAATCTTTTTCCTGATATCTAAAATAAATAGTATTTATATATACATGTATTGCTTGAATACTACAGATTAACTTTTTTTTTTTTTTTTGGTATTAAATTATACATAATATGTTACTTACTTATATTTTATGAAGGAATTTTCTGTTATTAAATTTTCGCCGATGAAGCTGTATCAAACTAATTCATCTTGGCATTTAAACTGTGCAAATTGGCGATAAGAGTAAAACTAACTCAAATTAAAACAATAACATATTTATTAAAATTTATAAAAAAAAATAGAACTAAAATTATATTCCTTCTTGCAACTTAATGTAAAAAAACTAAATCATAACAAAATATTAGTTCTTCAAAACCGCCGCTCTGACTCCTAGCTTCGTTTTTATAGTTCAGCTCCTCTGACGTCGAAAAACAAGGTTGATGCCTCTCCGGGAATTTGTGAATTCAGCTGTTGCCAGACGATACAGGACTCCCCATTCAGTCTTTCAGACGACACTTTCACTAATAATGTGACATGTTTTCCAGATCTTAAGGCGATTCCTCGATCATATTCCTGCTCCCCTGCTGGCTCCAAATCACGATTTATCACGAACGCTGGCTTTAATCTGTTTATAGAAACTGTCTTTTCTGTGCCTTGAAACAGAATCTTGAAGCATTTAGGGTGGCAAGAAAACACCTTGAATGGTCCCCTCGTAAGGCTGCTGCAAAGGTCTTCGAAAGAAATCATGTCTAAGGAAAACAAATGAATGGTTATTAAGTTCATTTTGTATAAATACCTTTTGAGCATTATGCCTAGCTATACAAACAGAGCAAAGTTTTATTATATGCTCCTTTGATAATATTAGGAAATCTGTTTGTTGTATTTTAAGCTCACTATCCCGAAAAAAAAAAAAAAATACCGGTTAATCTTAAAGGTCAACTGTAAACAATTTCATTAACTGTTGCTTGAATGTCATCTTTAAAACTGGATCTGATGCCCAATAAAATAGCAGGCAAACTTTAGTCCGTTTTCCTGTAGCATGGCATTTAATAGAATACTTAAGTTACCTATGAAAAAGTTCAACAAGAAAATTTGAGTATCAAAAGTTATATTAATGCTTTAATATAAAAAACAATTATACGAACGTATTTCAAATAAAGAAAATTTAATTAATTTTTTGTTTTAAAATTATTTTTCTCACTTAAAAAAAAAAAAAAAAAAAAAAAAAAAAAACTATAGGTAGTATCACTGGATTTTCAAAAAATTGCATTTGTCATACTTATGAAATTATTTTTAGTTAAATATTTATCTTTGTATCTGACATAATAAAGGTGGATCGAAAGAAAATATTTCATGTGAAATTCATACAAGGTGATTTTGATATAATCCAGCATATTTCTGCCATTTTATACACAAGACGTTTACTTTCAAAACATTATTTACTGTTTAAGAATTTTATACAACATTTCTGTTGAAAATTGGAGTATGAAAAAATTCATATACATTTATATATTTAATGAGATATGCTCCTAAATATATTTAAATTTTGAAAAAGAAAAGTACTTCGGAAGAAAATGTTCAGTTAAAAATTTAAAATTGGTTTAAAAGTTAAATATACTCTAATATAGGTGTGTGCGTGTTCGTGTATAGTCGTGAAAATAATAATCTAAGGTTAATTATTTATTATTTTTAGATTACCGTTATTAATTATTGAGAAGTCGTTTGCTACTATATTAATTGTTTACATCCATGAAAATTTTAATAAATAGCTCTATTGCTGCCTAATACTTTATTAAGAACACCCCTGAAACAAAATATATATTCATTATGATACATACTCCATCTCCTTGAGTCATTTACATAAGCATTCTGCAGCTTATTATAGTAACAGATTTTATATATAAAAATATATAGAAAATATTTGAACTCTGGTTGTATATTCTGTCAGACACCGCGTATATTCCTTTTTCTGATGTAAAACGTTTCTTTATTTACAATATGTTATATTAATTGTAGTAAATTGTTATGGCTGAGGTTTTTTTTTTTTTCTTTCATTAAAAGTTCTGTGTGTAAAATACTTTTATGTTCAATATAAATACCTACCCAGACAGCACATCTCTTCCCCAGGATATCTTCAAGATGTCTTTTGGATGAAAAGACATCCCAGAAACGTCCTTAAGATGTACTGTGGATAAGTTAAGCCTAACTGTGCTGTTAGGGTAACAGACAAATGGCTCCTCTCGTATCTATAATTGTGACAGATAATCATAAAATCATGCAATACCCTGAAACTATCTCTCTCTGCCTCTATTTATATGCATACGCACGTATACACACATTTTCAAAAACGAAAAAAAAAAATAATAATAATAATAATGGTTGATTGTTTTCTTTTCCGTTTATTAGTGAATCGGATTTCCATTTTTAAACAATAGATCATTCTTCTATATGTTAATTTTTTTTTTTTTTTTTTCGTTTTCAATTGAAAAAAAATGTTTTCCATTAATTCATGTAATACTGCGAAGCTATTTTTTGTTTGTTTATTTATTTATTTGTTCTTTTTAGAAATTTTTCATTTCTATCTGTTGATGTTAATATATATATATATATATATATATATATATATATATATATATATATATATTTTTTTTTTTTTTTTTTTTTTTTTTTTTTTTACTATTTGAGAAGCGAAAATCTGAAAATTAAAATACTGCAAGCTTATATAAACAGATTTTTCACTGAATTAATTGTATATTTACATTTGTTTCTTTCTACCGTTATTAGAATGTTGAATTTTATTATCAAACCAAAACGAATATTTATTTTTCCTTCAACATTAAAACAAAGCCGGTTAAATTCAATTTCATTCACTTCAAACATTTCTTAAAAAAAAAGAAGAAAAAAAAATTTCGTTAAGTAAATAAATCTTGAACAAATCTTAGATATAAAGAATTTTTATAAATAATGTTTTCTAGTTTAAAAAAAAAAAAGTATACTCTTAATCCTTTGAGTAATTGTTTCGGTTTTTAAGTGCTTTTTAATTAAATAATTTTTAAAGAAATTTTTATTTAACATTTTGAATTTTAACATCTATTTTCGTATTATATTGACAAATGTTTTATTTTAGGATTAGAAAGAGATTTTATTAGCAATAATCTTTTTCCTGATATCTAAAATAAATAGTATTTATATATACATATATTGCTTGAATACTACAGATTAACTTTTTTTTTTTTTTTGGTATTAAATTATACATAATATGTTACTTACTTATATTTTATGAAGGAATTTTCTGTTATTAAATTTTCGCCGATGAAGCTGTATCAAACTAATTCATCTTGGCATTTAAACTGTGCAAATTGGCGATAAGAGTAAAACTAACTCAAATTAAAACAATAACATATTTATTAAAATTTATAAAAAAAAATAGAACTAAAATTATATTCCTTCTTGCAACTTAATGTAAAAAAACTAAATCATAACAAAATATTAGTTCTTCAAAACCGCCGCTCTGACTCCTAGCTTCGTTTTTATAGTTCAGCTCCTCTGACGTCGAAAAACAAGGTTGATGCCTCTCCGGGAATTTGTGAATTCAGCTGTTGCCAGACGATACAGGACTCCCCATTCAGTCTTTCAGACGACACTTTCACTAATAATGTGACATGTTTTCCAGATCTTAAGGCGATTCCTCGATCATATTCCTGCTCCCCTGCTGGCTCCAAATCACGATTTATCACGAACGCTGGCTTTAATCTGTTTATAGAAACTGTCTTTTTTGTGCCTTGAAACAGAATCTTGAAGCATTTAGGGTGGCAAGAAAACACCTTGAATGGTCCCCTCGTAAGGCTGCTGCAAAGGTCTTCGAAAGAAATCCTGTCTAAGGAAAACAAATGAATGGTTATTAAGTTCATTTTGTATAAATACCTTTTGAGCATTATGCCTAGCTATACAAACAGAGCAAAGTTTTATTATATGCTCCTTTGATAATATTAGGAAATCTGTTTGTTGTATTTTAAGCTCACTATCCTGAAAAAAAAAAAAAAAAAAAAAAAAAAAAAAAAAAAATACCGGTTAATCTTAAAGGTCAACTGTAAACAATTTCATTAATTGTTGCTTGAATGTCATCTTTAAAACTGGATCTGATGCCCAATAAAATAGCAGGCAAACTTTAGTCCGTTTTCCTGTAGCATGGCATTTAATAGAATACTTAAGTTACCTATGAAAAAGTTCAACAAGAAAATTTGAGTATCAAAAGTTATTTTAATGCTTTAATATAAAAAACAATTATACGAACGTATTTCAAATAAAGAAAATTTAATTATTTTTTTGTTTTAAAATTATTTTTCTCACTTAAAAAAAAAAAAAAAAAAAAAAAATACTATAGGTAGTATCACTGGATTTTCAAAAAATTGCATTTGTCATACTTATGAAATTATTTTTAGTTAAATATTTATCTTTGTATCTGACATAATAAAGGTGGATCGAAAGAAAATATTTCATGTGAAATTCATACAAGGTGATTTTGATATAATCCAGCATATTTCTGCCATTTTATACACAAGACGTTTACTTTCAAAACATTATTTACTGTTTAAGAATTTTATACAACATTTCTGTTGAAAATTGGAGTATGAAAAAATTCATATACATTTATATATTTAATGAGATATGCTCCTAAATATATTTAAATTTTGAAAAAGAAAAGTACTTCGGAAGAAAATGTTCAGTTAAAAATTTAAAATTGGTTTAAAAGTTAAATATACTCTAATATAGGTGTGTGCGTGTTCGTGTATAGTCGTGAAAATGATAATCTAAGGTTAATTATTTATTATTTTTAGATTACCGTTATTAATTATTGAGAAGTCGTTTGCTACTACATTAATTGTTTACATAGTATAATCCATGAAAATTTTAATAAATAGCTCTATTGCTACCTAATACTTTATTAAGAACATCCCTGAAACAAAATATATATTCATTGTGATACATACTCCATCTCCTTGAGTCATTTACATAAGCATTCTCCAGCTTATTATAGTAACAGATTTTATATATAGAAATATATAGAAAATATTTGAACTCTGGTTGTATATTCTGTCAGACACCGCGTATATTTCTTTTTCTGATGTAAAACGTTTCTTTATTTACAATATGTTATATTAATTGTAGTAAATTGTTATGGCTGAGGTTTTTTTTTTTTTCTTTCAATACAAGTTCTGTGTGTAAAATACTTTATGTTCAATATAAGTACCTAACAGACAAATGGCTCCTCTCGTATCTATAATTGCGACAGATAATCATAAAATCATGCAATACGCTGAAACTATCTCTCTCTCTCTCTCTCTATTTTTATACATACGCACGTATACACACAATTTCAAAATAATAATAATAATAATAATAATAATAATAATAAGGGTTGATTGTTTTCTTTTCCGTTTATTAGTGAATCGGAATTCCATTTTTAAACGATAGATCTTTCTTCTATATGTTTCTTTTTTTTTCCCTTTTAAATTGAAAAAAAAAAAAATGTTTTCCATTAAATCAAGTAATACTGCGATGCTATTTATTTGTTTATTTATTTATTTGTTCTTTTTAGAAATTTTTCATTTCTATCTTTTTATGCTAATAATTTTTTTTTCTTTACTATTTGAGAAGCGAAAATCTGAAAATTAAAATACCGCAAGCTTATATAAACAGATTTTTCACTGAATTAATTGTATATTTACATTTGTTTCTTTCTACCGTTATTAGAATGTTGAATGTTATTATCAAACCGAAACAAATATTTATTTTTCTTTCAACATCAAAACAAAGCCGGTTAAATTCAATTTCGTTCACTTCAAACATTTCTTTAAAAAAAAAAAAAAAAAAAAGAAGAAGAAGAAGAAGAAGAAGAAAATTCGTTAAGTAAATAAACCTTGAACAAATCTTAGATATAAAGAATTTTTATAAATAATGGTTTTCTAGTTTTTTTAAAAAAAAAGTATACTCTTAATCCTTTGAATAATTGTTTCGTTTTTAAGTGCATTTTAATTAAATATTTTTTTAAGAAATTTTATTTAACATTTTTAATTTTAACATCTATTTTCGTATTATATTGACTAATGTTTCATTTTATAATTAGAAAGATATTTTATTAGCAATAATATTTTTCTTGATATCTAGAATAAATAGTAATTATATATACATGTATTGATTGAATACTACAGATTAACTTTTTTTTTTTTTTTTTTTTTTTTGTATTAACTTACACATAATTTGCTACTAACTTATAATTTTATGAAGCAATTTTCTGTTATTAAATTGTCGCCGATGAAGCTGTATCAAACTAATTCATCTTGGCATTTAAACTGTGCAAATTGGCGATAAGAGTAAAACTAACTCAAATTAATACAATAACATATTTATTAACATTAATAAAAAATAGAACTAAAATTATGTTCCTTCATTCAACTTAACGTAAAAAAACAAAATCATAACAAAATAATAGTTCTTCAAAGCCGCCGCTCTGACTCCTAGCTTCGTTTTTATAGTTCAGCTCCTCTGACGCCAAAAAACATGGTTGATGCCCCTCCGGGAAGTTGAGAATGGCAGCTGTTGCTAGACGATACAGGACTCCCCGTTTAGTCTTTCAGACGACACTTTCACTAATAATGTGACATGTTTTCCAGATCTTAAGGCGATTCCTCGATCATATTCCTGCTCCCCTGCTGGCTCCAAATCACGATTTATCACGAACGCTGGCTTTAATCTGTTAATAGAAACTGTCTTTTCTGTGCCTTGAAACAAAATCTTGAAGCATTTAGGGTGACAAAAAAAAAAACACCTTGAATGTTCCCCTCGTAAGGCTGCTGCAGAGACCTTTGAATGAAATACTGTCTAAGGAAAACAAATGAATGGTTATTAAGTTCATTATGTATAAATACCTTTTGAGCATTATGCCTAGCTATACAAACAGATCGAAGTTTTCTTATACGCTCCCTTAATAATATTAGGAAATCTGTTTGCTGTATTTTAAGCTCACTATCCCGAAAAAAAAATACCGGTTAGTCTTAAAGGTGAACTGTAAACCATTTCGGTAACTGTTGCTTGAATGTCATCTATAAACTGGATCTGATGCCCAATAAAATAACAGGCAAACTTTAGTCCATTTTCCAGTAGCATGACATTTAATAAAATACTTAAGTTGCCTATGAAAAATTTCAACAAGAAAATTTGAGGCTGGATTATAGGTCGTTCTACTCAGCTTGCAAATCCACAACATTTTCGTTAAATAAAAAAAAAAGTTGGCTTTCAAATTCCCACCCTGATCGGTTGTAATGTTTTCAGGTACGCCAAATCTGGCATTCGAGACTAAATAGAATGTTTCAGCTACAGTTACTGCAGTCTGATCCACCATGGGGGAAACTTCAGGCCACCGGATAAATCTGTCTACACAGGTTAAACAGTATGTAAATCCTTTTGAGGGGAGCAAAGGTCCAACGATGTCAATACTTACGTGACTGATTCTGCATCATGGTAATTCATATGCTCCCACAGGTGAAGCTACATGCTTATATATTTTAGATTTTTGACAGTCTATACAAAATTTAACACATTCTACAACATCTTTTTAAAAATATTTCTAATTAAATCTTTCGCTTATCATTTTAATATTGGCTTTAACACCAGAATGAGAAAGATTATGTAAATTATGAAATATCTCTGAACGAAATTCCTTGGGAACATAAGGCCATACTGATCCGGTAGATGTGTCACAAAAAGAGTAGGGCCTTCTTTCGAAAATTTAAATTCCTTGAAAACTAAGGATGCACTTCCCTCTTTTAAAATTTTGAATTCCTTATCCCTGACCTAAGCTTGTGCCATAGATTCATAACACTTTTCATAAATAAACATATTTGTGAAGCTCTACCTAAAGTATCTGCTACTACATTTTCTTTACCTAAAATATATTTTATATTAGTGGAAAATTGTGCTAGGTATTCTAGGTGGAGTTTCTGTCTTGGCGAGGAAGCGCTCTTTTTTGAAAACGCGAATGTAAGAGGCTTATGATCAGTAAAAATAGTAAACTGAAGTCCTTTTAACATATATCGAAAATGACGTGCAGAACTATAACTGCAAGCAATTCACGATCATATCTATACATATAAAAGAGTACTTCCACTCACTCACTCACTGACTCATGAACGCTCAGCAAAATCTACTGGAGCCACTGACTCGAAACTGGGTCAGATTATAGAACATATAGTGTAAGCACACCCTAAGAAGCGACTTTGCGAAATTCGCCCCCCAAGGGAGTGTAGGGGGCAAAATATGATTTCACAAAAACCTTCATATCTCAAAGAAAAAAACAGATATCAGTAAAATTTTTTCTTTAAAATATAGCTAACACAAATATCTAAAAACTAATTGCTGGAATTTTAGAAATTCGGTCCCCAATGGGGAAAAGGGGGGAAAACGTGGTTTCACATACTCCTACATATCTCAAACAAACAAAAAACAGATATTCGGGAAATTTTTGCTCTGATATATAGCTAATACAAATACCTAAAAACCAATTTCTGGAATTTTAAAAATTCAGCCCCCAAGAGGGGGGAGAGGGGGCAAAATTATTTGAAATAATCCTTTATATCGCAAACAGAAAAAAGATAAGTGAGATTTTTGCTCTAAAATATAGCTCCCACAATTACATAAAAACTAATTTCTTTAATTTTAGAAATTCGTCCCAGCTAGTGCGGGAAAGGGGGGGGGGGGTATGGGGCAAAAAATATAAATAGAATTATACAGTTCAAAATTGGTACATAGAGGTTTTCGATACCGACAAATCGATTAAGGTTATTTTCGAATTTGTAAAATTATTAAGAGGGGTGGGAAAGAGAATAGGAGGGGCAAAAAAATAATAATTGAGTTTAATCACTCAAAATTGTTACATGGAGGTTTTTGATACCTACAAATAGATTGCGAATATTTTCGAATTTGTAAAATTATTAGGTTTGACTGGAAGGCGACATAAAGGGGCAAACAATATATAAAAAAGAGTTAGAGCACCAGGGATGAAAGTTTTCCGGACGGAAAACTTGACGGAAAACGAAAATAGATTTTAGACGAAATAAGTTTTTTGACGGAACTCTTCGATCGATTTTTTGTTTTACAATAATCTGTATCCTATTTAATCAAAGGATATTAGAGTAAAAATACACTCATTTTTCGTAAATAAAAATAGTGGTGCCGATGACGATAAGCATTTTCACCTCTGTAGAGCACTGAAAATTAGTGTCGTTACGTTTTGAGGTCCGATAAATCGATTACGGATATATTCGAAAGTACATAATTATTACGAGGGGCGGGAAGGGAAGCGGGCGAAGGCTAAAAATAAAGAAATTCTTATAGAATGTTGGAAATTAATATTATTAGGTTTAAAAGCTCGAGAGAACAATTGCGAGTACTTTTTAAAATTTAAAATAATTAGTAGGGGCGGGAACGGTAGGTGAAGGAACATGTGTGCCTGTATACTCTGCCGTAAGCAGTGGGGGCCCGGACCGATTATTCCACCTATGAAAGATTTTTTTTCTTTGTATTTTATATTTATGTTTTTCCCTAAGATAATATAGGGATTCATTAAGAGTGTCGGACATAAATGCGCACGCGTAGCGCACAGTGGTCTGCGCTAGTGGGGACCCAGTGCGACATTTTTTGACATTTTTTCCAATGATAATTCTCTCTCTCTCTCTCTCTGTTTTATTTTTTTTTACTTTTTTTTCCGCATGATAAAAATTAATGCATTTTTGAGATTTAAAAATATTGACCACCGAAGCGGGCGTAGCCTGCTAGTATACTATATTTCTGTTCAGCATTTGAAAGTTTTCTAGAAAAAAATGCCAAAGGTTCGGAGATTCCCTTAAATTTTTGTTGTAAAACTGAACCTATCGCTAAATCACTGGCATCTACCATTAAGGAAATTTGAGATTCGGGTTTGTAATAAGAAAACTACATCAGCTAAAGCTCCCATACATTAAAAAAATTATGTTTAAGTTCATCTGACCAGTTTATTTTTGTTCGGTCATCCTTTTTTGAAAATGGGGCCGGTAATTTAGCAGCATTTTTTAAGAATCTATGATAAATGTTTAGCATTGCCAGGAACGTACGTAATTCTTGTACAGTTTCTGGCAAAGGAATAAATTTTAGGGTTTCTATTTTCTCGAGTAAAGGGGATAAATCTGCACTAGAATGTTAATGTCTAATAAATTTAACTTCCATTTTTCCAAAAATACATTTTTCTGCATTAAGCACAAGACCGTAATCGTTAAACCGTTTAAATACAATTGTAAAATCATTCAAATTATGTCCCTCATTAACAGAAAAAAATAATAAGTCATCTAAATAGACAACGCAACAACGTCATCCACAAATCGTTGAAAACTTTGAGCTGCATTTGAGAGTCCCATACACATAAAAATATGCTCATATAAACCAAAGTGGGTAGTTATTGCAGAAAATTTAAAAAAATCTGTATCTAAAGGTATTTTATGGTAGGCCTTAATTAAATCTGGATTTGAAAATATTTATTTATTATGCAAATTATGAGAAAAATCATGAACATGAGGTATAGGAAGTGTCTAAGCATTGCGCCTACGAAAATCTCCACATACTCTCCATTCCCCGTTTTGGGGGGGATTCTAATTGAATAGGGTTTGCCCATGAACCTATCGATGGACATAAAATTTCTTGTTCAATCAAATTTGAAATTTCAAGCTTTGTAATTTCAAGCTTTTCCGGATTTAACCTACGTGCTTTTGAAAATATTGGTTGACCTTTAGATAAAATATGATGAGTAAATGGATGTTTCATTTTCATATTTTTTAATGTTTCGGGACTAGTTATATTTGGAAATTCAGCTAAGATTTCATAATATTTATAAATTTTATTTACAGTATTTAAACTCTCGTATTTAACTTTCGTATTTACAGTATTTAAACTTTCGTGTGATATAAATGCTCTAAGTTAATATGGTCTAACAATTCTCTATTTTTTAAATCGATTAAAATTCCACAGTTTTCCAAAAAATCTACACCTGAAATTGGGCGGGATACTTCGTGTATTTTAAATGACCAAGGAACTCTCTCTGCATAATCTAAGATGTAGCGTTAACCGCTTGAATCCGTAAGTATTAATTCTGGTACCATTAGCAGCAAAAAGTATGCAGTCTTTTGATTTTTTTATTAAAATTTTTGTTCCTGGGTAAAACGGAAACGCAGGCGCCCGAATCTACTAAAAATTTTAAACCAGATTTTCGATCCGACTTGCTCAAGCGACTACATAATCAGTCCCCCCCCCCTACACACACACACTGTGACTAGAAGTGAGGAGCACATCAATTTAAATCAAAAGAGCAAGGTTTAACACACGTTTTAGCTTTATTACTAAATTTAAAATGATACCAGCAAAATGGTTTATTTCTCTGTATTTCGGAATTATTTTTTGTACTCGATCTACTTCATGATCTAGGTCTATATTCCCTAATACGTTTAAACAATTTATCCAGTTTTGCAGATATTTCAACGATTTGTAATTTTAAAGTTATAATTTCATTTTCAGTTCCTGAAACCTCACAAATATTATCTGCAATTTGAGGCATTTCGCTAAGTTCATCTTTACTTATGGGCAGTATTTTCCGACATTATTAGACCGACATTATGGATAGCATATTTAAAGGAAGCTTTTGCAACCATAATTGTTTTAATACTTCATCTGATATTTTATTTTCAGCTAATAATTGCATTTCATCCAAAAGTTGAGAGAGACGCTGATCTCCCAACTGTAAATTCTGAAGTAATGATCTTAGTCGAGCATTTTCAGATTGCGCGTATTTTTTACAAATACGATCTTTAAGATACTTATAAGGGTTTTCCTCAGGAGGGGAACGAATTATTTCGCGTACATAAGATAATGTTTCTGCATCTAAAGCAGATACAATGCAATAAATCATTGTATTTTCAGATGTAATGCCTGAAGTCTTAAAGTTTGCCTCAATCTGGAAAAAAAAAATTATTCAACATCTATTTTTGAAATTGGGGGTGCACGAAAAGCTACTTGAAAAAATTCAGAATTTAGCTTTGCATCCGCCGTACTCATTCTTACAAACTATTTTATTTACATAGACTTTCAAAACAGTATTAAAATATTAAACTGATAGTGAAAAAAATTACAATTTACAAAACTCCTCAATTAAATATAATACTTTTATGTTTAAATAAAGTTTACTCAAAAATTAACATTCAAGTTTTAATAAAATTTATAGAAATTTACTATTTAAACCTGGCACAAATCAAGGATAAGTGAAATCTAAAAGAGGTATATACGAAATATTCTACTTTATTTTTAACTTGACATTTTAGAGCAGAAGACTTTCGCTTCAGACTTGAACTTTTTCTAAAACACAGCAGTAGTGTATACAGGTCACCACTTTTCGCCGATAATGCTGTAGCAAACTAATTCATCTTAACATTTAAACCGGCTGTGCAAATTGGTGATAAGAGTAAAACTAATTTAAATTGAAACAGTAATATATTTATTAATATTAACAAAAAAAAAAAAAAAAAAAAATAGAACAAAACTTAGGTTACTCTTTGCAACTTAACATACAAAAATTAATTCACCACAAAATAATAGTTCTTCAAAACCACCGCTCTGACTCCTAGCTTCGTTTTTTAGCTCAGCTCCTCTGACATCGAAAAGCAAGGTTGATGCCACTCCAGGAAGCAGAGGATGGAACTGTTGCCAGACGCCACAAAATTAGTTGCAAGTAGCGAACGATTCATTTTGAAACAAATTCGCCTTGTTAACTGTACATGCGCTCTGAGAGAGAACTCTCCAACATGGTCCGGCTGCGGGCACCAGAAGAAAAGAAAATGTAGCTGCGTGCACTTTAGGAAGAACAAAATGTATGGAATTTATATCTACTTAATCTACTTATAATTCTTCTTAATTTTGTGTGTGTGAATCGTACTTCCATCCAGTTTATCGTCTTCAATAAATGTTGTTAATGTACATTCAAGTATCAAAGTATTTCATGGACCTCTGATTACAACAAATGGCAGCAGTGCGTCGTTATGAATGGAATTCTTAAAATCGAAAGTTGTTGAATTAATTATTCCAAAAGAAAAAAAAATGTATAAGATGAACATTCCAGAACTAAATGGAAATAATTATTTTACATGGGCTATGAATATTAAAGCATCCCCAGCTATCAAGCGACTAGAGTCTGTTCTTACACCCGTGAATCCAGAAGGTTTGAATGCATTACATTCACAAGAATATGACTTAAAGAACTCAGATGCAGTAGCTTAAATAAAGCTCTCTTTATCCGACGAACATTTTTTAACGAAGAAAACGCCAAAGTCTTACGGGAAAAAATAAAGAATACGTTTACTGGCGAAATCGAAGATCGAAGATTAGACGCCGATGACGAACTGAAAAATTTACAGATGAAGCAAAATTAAACGGTTAGTGATTATATTGCATGTTCGAAAGCAATCTTAATCAAATGTCAATCCCTAGGGCTGGAAATTTCTACAAGAGAACTGGTATATTATACAAAAACGAGGATCAAGAGGACGTTTTGCTAAAATTAAAGATATTTTCAAAACCCATTGGGAGAAAACGATGGAAGAGATATTGGAAATTCTACGAGAAGAAGAAACAAACAAAATAAATCCGCGTTATGAACAAAACAAAGCTGAAGCAATCTATGTCAAAAGGGACAAAAATAAAAAGCTATGTTACATTTGTAGAATACCGAATCAACTTGCCAAGGATTGTTTTTATAGGAATAACTCTCAAAAAACATTTAATAACTCTCAAGATTATAAGGGATATAAAAACAGGAAAAATAATTATCATTTTAAAAAGAAGGAAGAAAAAAATACTTCCGTTTTCAGTGCATCTATTAATGAGCTATTGTGTGATAATATTTTTATTTTAGATTGTGGAGCTCCTATTCGCATGGTGAAAAAACAGGATATAGGTTCCAAAATTTAACGCCTGAAATTAAAGATATACATCTAGCAGGGGAGGATGCAAAAATTATGTGCCACGGAATCGGGAGTGTGAAAGCCAAAACTGTGAGTAAAAATCCTATTTGTTTAACTTCCGAAAATGTTTGCTATGTTTCTTATCTTAGATATATTCTTTTGTCGGTTACCTCATTAATGGATAGGGGTTATCACATTAAATCTACTAAAAATTCTGTGTTAATCTGTAATAGTAATAATAAGTTAGTTACTAAAGCATATAAAAATAATACAAATCTTGAAATTAATTTAGAGCGTATTTCTAACAGTGAATGTAATATAATAATTAATGATATTGATTATGAAATGTGGCGCAGTAAATTATGTCATTTAAATCCTAATTACTTGATCAAAATGAAAGACTTTATTGACTTTAATATAATAAATGATTTTAATTGTGAAATTTGTGATATAAGTAAGGAAACTAGAAAAACTCATCCTCCTGTTAATATAGAACAAAGTTCCGAAATTCTAGAATTCATAAATATAGATTTGTGCGGGTCTATTAATTCTGTATCGTTAGGGGTGCTAAATGTTTTATGATAATAGTGGATGATTTTTCTGTCATGTAATTTACTTATTTTTTTGAAAAATAAAAGTGAAGTATATGAAACATTCTGTAACTTTAAGACTAAATATGATAATTTAACTGATAGGATAATGAAAAGGCTTAGGTCAGATAACGGCCTGGAATTTGTGAATGAAAAATTAGAAAATTATCAGACTAATTCTGGTACATTACATGAAAAAACCATCCCTTGTAATTGTGAATCAAATGGCAAATCGGAAAGAGGAAACCGGGTGTTACTAGAAAGAACTAAGACCATATTATATGAAAGTCAGTTATCATTATATTTTTGGGTGGAAGGTATAAACTTTAGTACACAAGTTTCTAATTTAACACCGCGAAAAGGAAAATAAAAAATACCCCTAAAAATACGGACCGGTAAAAAACCTAAATTGAATTACTTAAGAAAGTTTGGTTATGTAGCATATTTTCATATCCCTAAAGTATTAAGAAATATATTTGAAATCCCAGGTAAGAGGGGAGTTTTTCTAGGATACAGCCGTGAACGTAGAGCGTATAGAATTTATGATCTAGAAAGTAGAATAGTAATTGAGAAAAGATCGGTTAAATTCAACGAGTCATTAAACGCAGCTCATTTTTTGAGAAATAAAATTTTGTCTGGGATATTCAACCATTCTATAATACATCTCCAAAACAGACTGATAATAAATTAACAAAAGATAAATTGCCTTCTCTCCAACTCTTTGACGATAAAAAGGAAGAAAATATTCTAAAATCATCTACTACTGCCGAGGGGGGTCGTAGATGAAAAGGAGAAAAAGCACACAGAGAGCGAAAACGAAACCGGATGTATGAATAATTTCGAATTGCGGAGAAGTGAAAGAATAAAAAATAAACAGATTTTGAGTAATTTTACGGAAAGTATTCCTAGTAATTATTTAGAGGCAAAAAGCGATATTAATTGGCAAAATTGGGAAATTGCGATACAAAATTAAATGGACTCTTTAAATAAACATAATGTTTGGGAAATAGTTGACAAACCGATTGATGCGAAATTAATAAAGAGCAAATGGATTTATACCAAAAAAAAAAAGAAAGATTCGGGCAATGTTATTTTTAAAGCAAGATTATGTGCAGCGGGCTTTAATCAAATTAAAAATATCGATTTTTCAGAACCTTTCTCGCCTGTTATATGTATGGAAACATTCTGCTTGTTAATTACTCTTGCCGCTAAATTAAATTGTAATATTCTTTGATGTTAAACTTGCATATTTATACAGTAATTTAGAGGAAAATGTATGCATGTTACCACCGCAAAGATTCAAAAATGCTGTAGGTACGGAAAAAGTATGTAAATAATAATAAAAAAAAAAAGATAAAAGTCTTTATGGCTTACCCCAATCGGGGAGACACTGGTATTTAAAAATAAAATCTGAATTGGAGAATTTAGGATTAGTACACACAGCTTCAGATAATTGCATATTCATTAAAACTGATAATGATCAATATATATTAAAATCACACAATCAACTGATTGGGAAGAACATATTGATTGAAATTTATTTTTCCGACTGAGTGATGAGTTTGACTGAGTTTCTGTCTAAAAGGTTGTCTGAGTGAGTAATGTCCACCGGTTGTCGGCCTGGATAGCTCAATTAGTAGAGCCTTGACCTTGTAAGTCAAAAATCTGGGGTTCGACTCCCGATCCAGGCATTATTTTCACTCAGTCGGAAAAATAAATGATAATGATCAATTTCTTTTTTTGTGTATCTATGTTGATGATTTTTGTGTAATCTGTAATAATCAAGAAATGTATGAAAATATAATCTCTAAAATTAAAGAGATATTTGAATTGTATGAAAATAATAAATCCAAATTTCTAGGTATAGAAAGTGTATGAAATAATAGTGGTATCCATTTATCACAGACTCAATACATTAAGTCATTACTACCTAAACATAATTTAAATGAATGTAAAACAGTATAAACTTCAATTAGTAAAGGAGAAGATAGACGTTTACCACTTACTAACGAAACTATTGATGTAAACATGTATCATGAAATTATAGGTGAATTAATATATTTATCTAATAGAACGTGTCCAGATATAGCTTTTGTAAATACTTATTTGTCACAGTTTAATCATAAGCCTGGAAAAAGGTATTATGCACTTGCAAAAAAGGTTCTAAGATATTTAAAGGGAACTAAAGATAAAAAATTATTCTATAGTACAGAATTTGGGTATTTAAATGCAAGTTCTGACGCAAGTTGGGAGAATGCAGAAAATGGCAAGCCATTTTCTGGTGGTGTAATTGTGTTGGGTAATTAATTAATATCTTGGGAATGACATAAACTAAGAAGTGTAAGTCTACCTACCTGAAGCTGATTTGTTTGTTATTTCTAAAATTTGTAAAGATATAACATGGATAGTAAACTTATTATCAGAATTAAATTGTAAAAAAATCATAAATAATACTGTACCACTAAGTTCGGACAGTCAGGCAGCCATACAATGGGTCAAATGTACAAGTTCGTCTAACAGATCTAGACCTATAAATTTAAGATTGCATTTTATTAAAGACTTGATCAAGGATAATGTTATCCGAACTGAATTATACTCCAAGTGAACTTTTAATTTCCGATTTCTTGACAAAGGCTGTAAGTGAAAAAAAGTTACTGTATTCAATGGAAAATATTTCTTTAATTTCTTAATTTTATGTACTTTTATATTTTTATTTTTATGCGTTTATCTCGTATTATATTATGCATGTTTTACTTCGTGTATACTTTAAAATGCATCGCTCGCAGAGGGTGTGTGTTGGAAGTAGCAAAGGATTCATTTTGAAACAAATTCGCTTTGTTAACTGCGCATGCGCGTGAGAGAGAACTCCTCAATATTCTCCGACTGCGGACGCCAGATGAAAAGAAAATGTAGCTGTGTGCACTTAGGTCTGTGTGGCCGTTACTTGTGCAGAAAGAACAAAATGTAATGAATTTATATCTACTTAATCTACTTATAATTCTTCTTAATTTTTTGTGTGTGTATCGTATTTTCATCATATTTATCATCTTCAATAAATGTTGTTAATGTATATTCAAGTATCTAAGTATTTCATGGACCTCTGATTACACTGGGAAGATTTTTATCGCAAAACATTAGGTGTAAATATATATATAATAAATAAATAAACATTGGCTTCAATATAGAATTAATATAATTAAATTCTTCTGAAATTATCTATGAACCGGATAAATTTTGAAAAAAAAATACATTTTTAAATTTTAAATTATTTTACTTTATTTATGTATCAATATTATAACACAGAAGTAAATGTTAAGTCGATGTCTGTTCAAAAAAGTTATAGGACTTTAATCATTTATTTAACTATGTGCCAACTGTTACTTTTTTGAAAAAAATTACAGTGAAAATTTCATACATTCTTATAACTAGTAAAATGATTTTTTTTTTTTTTTTTTTTTTTTTTTTTTTTTTTAACAAAAGTAATGAGAAATTTAAATTGATCAAAACAGATGCTGTATTAGATTTCTCTACAAACATTCATTATGATGGTTGGATGCAAGTTTCTTTGCTTGAGCTTACGGTTTGGAGTTTTCTAGATTTGATATCAAGTATATATGGAAATTTCCAATTATTATTTTGAGGATGAAAAATCGTACCTCAAATGTTTGATGTTGTTTAGAAAAATTTGTATTTTCAAAAAACATGATTGTTAAAATGAAATCAATTTTTGATTTCTTTTTTATTTTCTGAGAACATATTATGTAAGGAAAATATTGTAATCATGAAAAATATCAAATGAGAGATTTTGATATATCTATACGTTTTAAGGTCTTTTGAATTCATTTTTCCTTTTTTTACGGAAATAAATATAATAAAGTGTGTGTTTTTGATGTATTTTTAGGTTTTGAAGTTTCTTGAATTATTTTTTCAACTTCTATGGTGATGCATATAAGTGCGTGTGTAAATTAGAAAAATCCATACGTTTTGAGGTCTCTTGAATTCATTTTTATTTTTTTCTGTTGATGTATATATAAATGTGAGTGAAAACTGTAACATGTAAATGCTTTGTTTAAATCAATTGAAGGTAGGTATGTTATAGGTCTTTGCCGCACGAATCGTACAGACTTTTATGAATCTAGAAATTATTATTATTATTATTTTACAGGAATACAAAGAACATTTCTTTATCATTATGACCTATAGTGCGAAACCATCTAATCGCTATGTTCAAAGGGACTGAAAGTTGTAGGTATCTTACAGGTCACCATCTCGCACGAAATAAATAGTTTTTAATAGACTTAGAACTTATAGCTTTTTCTCTCTCTACCTCTTTTTAACAAAAACACAAAAAACAATTCTTTATAATTATAGCCTACAGTGGATATTGTTAAAGTGCAATGCCGTCTAAATGCTTTGTTTGAATAAAATGAAAATTTTTAAGTATATTATAGAACATCGTCGCGAAAACTGTGTAGAAATTTTATGAGTACAATGCATTTAGTTCTTTTACAGTAACCCAAAAAAAATTCGTTATCATTACGGAATATGAACTCGAATTATTTGGAATTGCATTAATGTTTAAACTCAATAATCGATCAAAATAGATGTAGTTAGCATGTTATAGGTTTTTATCGCAAAAACCATATAAATATACTAAGTGTGCAAATTTTAGTTTTTTTTTTTTTTTTTACCGATGTATAGACAATATATACAGAATTTTTTATACATTGTGGTTTATGAGCTCAAACTATTTCAGATTAAAATATTTAATACAGTAGAACCTTATTAACGTGAACACTGTTAATGAGAATTACTTTTAACACGAACTGTTTCCACAAGCCCCGTTAAAATGAAGATTACTTAACCCTTAAATGTCTTGTGTTGCCTTTCGGCAATATACCAAATTTTGTCTTCTTTCTACTAAATTATGTATTATTATAATAATATTGCAGCTCTAACGCCTCTTGTTTTCTGATTGGCAAATTACTTTTTATCTGTAAACCATAGTTAAAATAAAGTATGATTTGTTTAAAGTAATTTTCCCGTGATTTATTTAAAAGAGGTGGGAATAAAACATTTTTAAATTGATTTTAAGAATAATCAAGCATTTAAGGGTTAGGTTATATGACGATCAGTTACTGATAACATGAACAAATTTTAGATCTCTGTTGAGATTCCAGTTAACGAGGTTCGATTGTAATGTTAAACTGCTTAAAATAAAAAATAACTTAATAAATATTTTGATATTGCGAACTGACTGTTTATAGTTCTTTTAAAGAGGCGCACAAAATAATTTGGATGCATTACAATCGACTAAATAACACACAACTTGAAGAGAAATACCCAACACTCTACGATTTCCTCTTTTGCTTATTTAACGAGTTCTCTAATTTGAATAGATTCAAACAACTGTTAATTGTTAAGCGTCGACTTAAAATTTTTAATAAATATATATAACTTCATATTTTATTTTATTTATTGTTTTATTTATTTATTTATTTTTTTAACGTAGTTGAAGCATTTTTCAATTAAATTTCATTATTTTTCTTTTCTTTTACTGTTGCTTTTGTTATTTATTTATTTTCATTAATTTTTCTGGAAGAAGAGAAGTTTAGTAGCAAAGAAATTCACATGATTTTTCTAGCTTCGGAGCATTCTTAAAATGAAATGTGCACGCTACAACATTTATACATTTTCTGGAAAAAACATGTGATTCATAAAAAATAGATGACAGCTATTTATGAGTATTCAACGAATAGCTGTTACCGCAAACTAAAATTAAAGCTTGCGGTAATAGCTTTAGTTTGCGGTAACAGCTTTAATTTGTAGTAACTGAATGGCACTTTACCGCTTGCCTCCGCTCATAAATTGAAAGATACCTAAGTTAAGCTTCTTTTATTTTTCGCGCGCGTTCATATGGGAGGGGAATTTCAACTCGCTGTGGGGGTGGTCTCGCAGGAGAGAACCAATGAATCTGCTTGATTGTTTTGCTAACTTCAGTAGTGGTACATAATGCAATAGTGAGGCTTGGTTTGAGAAATTGTGCACAGAAAAGTTCTTGTCACGGACAGCGAATAACGCGAAAAAAAGGTGGTCGAAATTCATAAAGTTTCCCTCTGAACGAAGTGGGTAGTCAACAGAAAAGAACAGACCAATGCTATGCACTTGACCGAACAAAAAATCATTAAGTAATGAGTCTAAAATTTGCATTTGCTATATACACGGTCGACTCCGTACTACATTTCTAGGGAAGTCGTCTAGTAGTGGGAGAGTCAAAAGATTGCTCCAGATCTTTCCTATAATCTGAATCAAATGTTACTTTTAAATTGCACCATTGAAGTTACGCCTGATCTAATTACAAACAATGAAGTAAAGATATGGGCAAGATGGTTGAGCCAAACAACAGCCAGCCTTAGCCAGCCGGCCAGCATATTCATTGCCAGGAGTGCCTTAGCGCTTGGGATCCCCTGCAAAGGGATACTCCAATCATTTTTTAAAAGTTTGACAAGCTTGATTAAACATTCTTTGCTTTAGCAATATCATCACTCCGTATGGGTCAAATAGTTTGGATTACAGCCTGGGAGTCACCTAAGAGAAGACAAATGCTGTCATATAACTTACTTTCATTCCATGCTGTGAGTAAATTTATGAACTGAATACAAGATTTATGTTGAAATTCTTATAAATACAAGACTTACTGATAGAAAACATTTTTTTCTCTCTCTTTTTTCTCTCGTTATTTATTTATTATTTATTAGACATTTCGTTGTGATCATATATATTTATATATATATTTTTTACTTTATCCTATTTTCTAATATGTACCGCTTTCATCGAAAAGTGATAAAGAGACTTTATTTAAATAGACAGTGTAAATATTTTTATTTCTATGCTTGACTATAACTTAATGGGCTACACTTGTTTTTTTTTTTTTTTTTCATTGTAAACAAGTTAATAACTTTGATCTTTCATTTGGCTTTTAAAGAAATTAGAGACTCATTTTGACTCTTTTTTTTTTTTTTTTTTTTTTTTCCCACCGTCCTCTGATCGTATCACGTAAACGCAATTTTGAAAAACAAATTTTCATGAAAAATATTCTGCTTACTTAAATTAGATCCAAAAAAATCATCTTTCATGATTCTGCTTTTCAAGAAGTCACGAGAGAGCACCGTACACTCCTGCCTGAGAAATACGAAAGAGCAAAAATTTGTTTTTAGGAGGTATGGTTTCTCGTGCCTCATACTAACCTGAAACCGGCAAAGAGTCCCCACTTATAATTAAGAAAATTATAGATAAAAGAAGAGTTTGCAGTCTTAGAGTTATTTATTCATTTATTTATTTATTTATTCATCTAATGATATTTAGGGATTAAGTGTCACTATTTTTATTTATTTATTTATTTTTGCTTTCTTCTGTATCCAATAGAAGAATGTATTGGATTCGTAAAAAATTTCGACCTCGGGTTATTGATGGATTTACACGTTTTGAGAGCTGTAGAACACGATCTGACCATCTTTAGAAAATGTCTGTCTGTCTGTCTGTGTGTAAGAGAGAGGTAAAATTTTGTGTATCTTAGGAACTACTGCACAGAATTTCAAACAAACTGGTATGTAGTTGCACCTTGAGATAAATTAGTGCCTATCAGTTTTGGTAAAAATTGTCTTACAGGTTGCGTTGCCATCCCGCTTTTTCTAAATTTTTAACACGGTGGTATAGGACAAAATTTTGTATAAATGTGCATAAAGATAATTATTTTTTAATAATCATTATGAAATTTACCAGAATTATTTATAATAGAGGTAGTCAACTGGGAAAAAAAAAATATGTGTAGGAGCCTCGCCTCCCCCCTGGGGAGGAGGTCCCCCCTTGAGGGGAGTAAATTTTCATGATGGGTACCTTTCAAAGGAGCTCGCCAGTACCTTTAAAACGAATGGTTGAACCATAGATCTGCAATAATTTATAATGAAGTTATCGATTTTTTTAATGTAATGATGACAATAAAATTGACATTTTTTCGATATTTAATGCTATACTACTTCTCCAATATGGAAATCTGCATTATCATGGAATATATTTTTTTAAAATAATAATTTTAATAAATTATTTTTACTGAGTGAATTTGTGTAGGAAAATATAGAAGAAAGCCATGTTGTGGCCACAACATACTAGTTTTATGTTGATTTTTATTTAAAAATTTGCAAAGGATGTAGATCATATTATATTTTTAATATTAAAAAGAAATAATCTGGTGTGTCTCACACAACTTTCTCTTACCATTAAATTTAATACTAGAAATACGTATTGGAGATTAAGGGTTAGGATAACGAGTACTGTTATGAAAACCTATGTTAAAGCAATTCAACTTAGGCTTCGAAAAACTTTATTTGACAATAAATTCTATGCAAGGGGGGCTACCGCATGCTCAACCCCCTGTTTCATTACCGTACCTACATTTATAGAGAATTCAAATATGTTATTGAGTTCAAAAATTCATTTAAAATTATTTAGACAACTTTTACGCGCATCATTCCTTGAAACTTATCAATCTTAAACAAACTTTTCTAGTAACAAACGTATTCACTTCAAAATGCATCATTTGGATCGCCTGAAATTATCTATCCTTAATTCACTCTAACAGACACAGGCAAAGATTAAACTATAAAACTTTACTTCAGTATTCAGGAAGCCTCAAAACGTGTAAATATACAAAAAACCAATCGTGAATAATTAACATAAAAAAAAATATATATATTTACCATGTGGCTATAAGGAATTAATTTCAATTCCAGATCAGCTTTCCTGGACAGGGTAAAATATTATATGATATAGTATGTTATAGTAAAGCACTTTCACTAACAAATAAAAAAGAATGTTATGGGTTAGATATTGGCAGCACTGTACATCTTCTGAAAGTTATGTACACATCACAGGGCGCACATAAATATAACCCTACATTAATAACACACGGATTATATAATTCTTTTGCATTGCCCTCTAAACGAATAGTGCATGCCGAAACGAAAGTTGCCTCTATACATAAGTAACTTCTGTTCAAAATTTCACCACCCTAGGATAATGTCTTCTGTTCTGGCAAGGGACGTAAAAATTAAAAAAATTAGTAAAATCGGCAATTTTTTTTTTTTTTTTTGAATTTTTTTTTTCAAATTTCACAGCATTTTGCGGTAGTGTGCAAAAGTTGCACCTATGTATGGTTAATTACAGTGCAAAATTTGGCGCCCCACGGACAATATGTTCTGTTCTGGCAAGGAGCCTGAAATTACCCCAAAATCGACAAATACACTGTTGTTTCATTATTTAACTAACATTTATTAAACATAAACCAGAATTGTTATACACTCGCATACTCTCAGATATAAGAATTAAGAAATAAGTGTTCAAAATTAAAAGTATGAAAATGTGCATTTTGTTAGGTCTTTACGTTTTGTACTGTCTCTTGCACCTAAATTCAGGCATGACCTTTCTCGATTTCAGAGTGAAGAGAATAAATCCATCCCGTTTTTTATGACCACACACTTTCTTTGAGGCCTTCAAAACCAATTTTACTGTTCTTTCCACAGCTTGTGTGTGGCATGGGAACTTTGTAAAATTACAGTCAATTGGTATTGGTTCTTTCAGCATACTTTTCAAATCTTCTGTAGTCATATCATTCAGTATTGGTGGTGGAGTTACTTCGCTGGACGACCAGTCAATTAGTTCGCTGTAGTCGTTTGCTTCGAAGTTTATTTTTGGAATATCGAACTTTCTAATCCCAACGTGTCCAACAGTCTCACATTGATTCTCGTGCTTTTATGACTCGTTGAATGCCAAGCACTCTGATATGTGTTCTCTTATCAGTCAGCATCGCGACCAAAATGTTTTCTGGAGGTGCGAAGTAAGCATTCCGAGAAATCACTGGGTCGATGACTTTGCGGTGAACTTGATCCAAGTATCTGGATGACTGAATGAAATGGTAAAGATGCCGAGCTCCATCCTTAAGTGAATGATAGATTTTGATGCGGATCCAAGATGGCACATACACCCTGATAAAGAACTCTACTATGGTACGTAAGTTGTCTGATGGTTCCGTGGTGGAAACATACAGTCTTATTTCCGGTTGGCTGTTATCAACCAGTGGGACATGTTTAGGGGCCTGAATCGCGCTTAGCAAGACCTGAAGGACACATGCCTGAGCTAACGGCGAGAGTAATTTCCCTCAGAGACTTCTGGTCCTTACTCAAAGTGGATATATCATCTGATGGCAAGGTGCAGTTAACTGGCTCAAATATTACCACTGGAAGCCGCTCACACGCCTTCAAAGATTTTCCAATGCAACTAGTGCAGGAATTGGGTCCGGAGGTGGAACCATCGAGGGACTCGAACAAGTGGCGGAGAGGCAATTCGTTGAAATTTAGTTGACAAACTGCCCATTGCACAGCTCTCCCGATCTTCAGTTCAAGACGAAGCAGTAGCCCATTGTGAACTCCAGTATTTACGACCATTCCATCACACCCTAGAACAAGAATATGGTTTAAACCTCCGGGCACTTCTGCTGTGATAAAGTCGTAAATACTTACAGCAATGGCCAGACTTGATCCTGAAGCAGGTATAACATGATCAACGTAGCTAGATCATGGTTGTTTTACCAAGGATTAGTGTCTACAATTGTTCTTTGGTAGTATTTACCATCCTCCTTTTCTGTTGACAATGTTTTGTCACGTCGGCCGTCGAAGTAAAGACCTGTTAAATGATCATTGTCAATGTCCGAACTCTCACTTTTAAACTCTTGCATGGTTCGATACCTTTCTCTAGCAATTTTGTTCTTATCAATCACTAAAGATGTATCCGATTCAGAGACTAGGCCTACGTCGTGCAGAATGCTAGAAGCTATGGCAGCAGTGGCTTGAAGCGATACCACAAATCTTTGGCTTATTAAGGCGGTATTTGAAAGTTTCCTTCGCATTTGCGAAGAGGATGAAGTCGATGGTCCGGGATTGTAGTCGTAGTCATCAGGGTCATGTTCCTTATCCTCATCCATTGCCTCATCATCTTCTAATTACGTTGATGTTGATGAGGCCTCATCACCATCAGGCTGCGATGAGCAGGACGCAGTAGATTTAGAAATACGAAGGAATTTTTTTGTCTTCCTTTCAGCACGTTCTTGGAGCTTTTTGTTTTCTTGCAAATCGAGCGATCCAATGCAAATTAGGCGCTTCGTACTCTGATCAGCAAGAAATGTCTGTTCCTTAAAGGGGACCTTGGATTCCTTCGGGCAATTGCAGTCTGTAAACGTGGAGCACTTACAAGCTGCTATATCAAAAATAAAGTATGATTCTTCTTTAAACTTCTCCACCCTTGCTTTAGTTGTCATGCTTTTCTCTATTCTTTTATAAACAGCCTTGATACCGATATATTTCTTGTGATATGCATGAATCATATCAAGGACACGTTTCTATGAAACTGTCGGAATGGAAGCATCAGAATACAGCATTTGAAGCTTTACACAAACTTGCTCTGCAATGTAAGAAAATGCGGGTTCCTTGTTACCAGTTGTTTCAGATCCAAGACGCCACCTTTCCTAAATGTAGCATTTAATAACATCCTCTTTTGTTGGAAGCATCCTAGCAAAATCTGTCGGTGATCCGAAAATTGAGTAATCTAATGCTCCTCGCTTTGAAAATTTTGAAGATTTTGCCATGTTTTGTTGCTCACTGCTAGCTCAGTTCACGACCTGTAACAAAAAAAAAAAAAAAAGATTATTAATTAATAATCATTAATTAGGGGTAAATAATTAGTGGTTAATGATAATCTGGAAAATCTGCTTCTAAAATAATTGTTAATAAATCCTATTTATGTCTAAATGTATAATGAAAAAACAGTGTATTTGTCGATTTTGGGGTAATTTCAGGCTCCTTGCCAGAACAGAACATATTGTCCGTGGGGCGCCAAATTTTGCACTGTAATTAACCATACATAGGTGAAACTTTTGCACACTACCGCAAAGTGCTGTAAAATTTGAAAAAAATTTCAAAAAAAAAAAAAAAAAAAAAAAAATGCCGATTTTACTAAATTTTTGAAATTTCATGTCCCTTGCCAGAACAGAAGATATTATCCTAGGGTGGTGAAATTTTGAACAGAAGTTACTTATGTATAGAGGCAACTTTTCCGCTCTACCCCAAAAGCATCATAAAAAATTTGCTTTTTTCGATCCCCCCTATTCTATACCATATTCTACATAAAACATGTTTTTACGTATACCAAAAATATAGATTCGTTTCATTTGGTTTAGAGCAGTCCATAGGTGCTAAACTCTTCTTACCTGCAATTTCCCCCATAGACGCAATGTATATGAATACTCTTGGGTGCCCCTGTACACGAACCATTTGCTTGATCTCAACGGGCATCCCTATGTGATACGCATTTAGAATACCAAGTTTGAACTTTCTGGTATATATATATATATATTTAGATATGATGATAACGGACGGATACACAAACACACAGACACGCAGTCAGATCCACTCACAGAGCAACCACAAAAACATTACTTTCGGATTCAGGGGACCTCAAAACGTGTAAATATAACAAAAAATCGCGTTCGAAAATCTGATCCTAAAACAATACTTTCTCTACCTTATGGGTACGGAATGTAAAAATGTATCTGTATAAAATTTTCGACCATTAACTTTAAAATTAACTTATGAAGCGATTTAAAATTTCTAATTTGCTTAATTTCATAGTTGAATTAATCTTCACTAAATTTCAAAAACTAAATAAATTTTTGTTTTTAAAATTATTTAGTTCCTACCATTTTTTTTCTATTAGCAGAAGAAAAGGTAATGAAATAACTTTACAACAAAGAGTGAAATTATTGAAATTTAATCAATTACGGTTAATTTATCTGATGAAAGTTTAGAAAATCAAGTGTATAAGTCATTTTCTAGCATAAATTGATTTTCCCAAACAAGTGCCGATTCTCAAATTTGAATATTCGAAGATGCTGAGTAAAAATTTGCATATTCATTTTATTTTCTTAGATATCTGATGCATAATGAAATTCAACAAAATGTTTCAAATTGAATCGAGTCATTAACAATTATCTATATTCAGTACTATAAATCTTTAATTCTTTTTCGGGTAACCTGCATAAATTGCGAATTGATTTATTATAACAGATGGATTCTTATGTTTAATTTATTCTTAAATGGAGAAACATCATAAGTGTTAGTATCAAAATCTTTTTATTCCTGAAATTAGTGTTATACTTTAGATTCAGAAAAAAATAACTTAATCGATTCAAATAGCTTATTTAATTTTTTGCCCCCCCCTCCAAAAAAAAATAATAATTAATTAATTAAATAAATAAATAAAAACAAGAACTAAAAAGCATGCGGATTTGCTTTAATCATTGTCAATTATGAACTGTACTTACTCGTTGCACCATTTAACCTACAAAAATCTTCGGTTTTCACAAAACGGACAGACAGATGGACAGAAAGATTAATTCATAATCATTTTTTAAGCAGTGATAGAAAATATTAAAAATGCTCAACGCAATCGGAAATGGAATAATTTCCAGTAATTTCCAATTGCAGCCTGTAATTTTCCTGAATAGTTCAATGTTGTCCTGTAAATCTGAACGCTAAAAATATCATATTCAATATAAAACATTAATTTAGCATAGTAAATATGCACTTCTTATATTTTTTTGAAAAATACCAATGACATAGAGCAAATACAAATATAGTTAGTTAACTCTCGATTCTCCATTTTCCGTCGATTTATTAGTACTATAAATAACGATGACTTAAGAAAAAGATAATTTATACAATTAAGATAGACAAATTTTATAAAAAATAAAATTTGAAGAGAAAATATATAGGAAAATATGTGACACAATGTCGCAGATAATATTTCAGTGCCTCAGATAATCGAGAGTCTGCTGTATCTTAACTAGTTTTCGAATTCCATACCAAATTTATTCGTTTTGTTTCTTTCACTTATTTATTTATTTAATTTTTTATAACCAAATTATACTAATTTTTATACTACATTTCGAATTTCATTTTAAATTTAAATTTTTACTTTTTACTTTATATTCTATTTAAAGTAAAAAAAAAAAAAAAAAAAAAAAAAAAAAAAAAAACTATTTGCTGATATATGAATTCGAAATATTTTAACCGAATAATAGTTTTGTATTTTTTATGTTTCGTTCTCAAACTTTCTAATGTTTTAGTAATAAAGAAATAAGGTTTATTATTTTAAACTTCATACAGATTTAATTTGTAAAACAATAATAAATTTGTAATTCGGTCTTTAAGAAAGTGCTTAAAAAAAAAAAAAAAAAAAAAAAAAAAATCTATGAAATGTTTTTAGTCTGCTTATTGCAAACATTCCGCTCGTGTAAGGACCGTTTCCTTATACATATATATATATATATATATATATATATATATATATACAGAGAGAGAGAGAGAGAGAAAGAGAAATAACAGAAAAAGTAAATAACAGATTTAGATATACACCATAAAGAAATCTATAATTTTTATCGAAGCAATCCAATTTTTACATGAAAAGAAATTGTTAAAAAAAAATTATAAATAAACAATAAATAAATAAATAAATAAAAAGTATTTTCTGTTTTTAATATTATTATTATTATTTTTATTTTTTATTTTAGTGGTTGAATAATTTTGTTGAGTTATGTATTTGAATCATTTACAATGTGTAGGTTACATTTATTTTTATTATGCAGACTTTTAAAGGACGTATATAGTCCAATATTTGATTTTCAGCCTAAAACAAGGTAAAATTGTTTGAGTGAAGCTTTAAGTTGTGTGGATATTTGTCCTTCAAATTTAGCAGAGATGGCCACCTCTAAAATATCAAAAATGCATGATGTATCATTACTAACAAAAACATTTTATGATATTGCATCGATTCCTGTTGTAACGATGACGAAAGCAGTTAAAAATCGTACCAAATAGTACCACAACAAATAAACAGCTGTGGTTTAACATCACCAGAAAAATTTCAAAAACGTCGGAAACTTTCATCCTGATACGGACAAAGTTGATAAAAAAAAAAAAAAAAAAAAAAAAAAAACCTTAAACCCTGAATAGAATAAACAGAAGAAGAAGAGAAAAAAAACAAAAAAAGAAAAAACATGACATATCCAGCAAGAAGGAGGAAAAATACCTAAGATTATCAGATACTGCAGATTCCAAGGAAATAGAATTTGGTGAGGTTCACTGTGTTTGTTGTGGAAAACATTACAATACCACAACCAAAAGGAATACATGGATAGAATGATATAGGTGCATGACGTGGTTCCATGAAATGTGTGCAGACTATCAAAACATTTCATAAAGAAGGGGTAAAATTTTACAAAATGTGAAGGATTGAAATTATACTTCAAATTCTGTTTAATATGCACTTTTTTTGTGAGATATAATTGAATCTTATTAAATTGCTATATGTTTTTTTTTTATGATTAACCACATAAAATGAGTTGTTTTTTGCTATTATAGCTTTGCTTTTTCTTTCTTACTTTGGATGGCCATCTTTCTTCGACTTTAAGGAGAGATGACCATTTGCTATTTTAATTTCAAACTATTTTTAGCAGTTTCTGTTCTCGATGTTTAATTATTTTTTACCCGAAAAGTGACGAGCATATGCATAAGGTTTTTAAACATGCATAAATATTTCTTTTATTTGCATTGTAAGAATTCTTATTCCAATCTTTAAAAACTATGGTCATCTATCCTAGACTTACCCATCAAAAGTTACAAGGATTCAGAAAATTTATATAACGGTTTTTTAAGCTATACATTACCATCATAAAAAAAAAAAAAATGTCTTAGACTTAAATTATTTTTTAATATTCTTTTCCTCTCTAAATTTTCTTTTTGAGTTTTAAACTCTCATTATGAGGCAGTGACGTGCGCACATTTCATATTTAAAATGACATTTTATTTTATATTATATATTTTTTTTTTTTTTTTTTTTTTTTTTTTTTTTTGCTTTAAAAATATATTAAGTAAAATGCTATTTTTAAATCATGAAGTGTACGAATTTGCATTTTTCTAGTTAAGTTAAATTGAAATTTGATTAATCATTAAAATATTCATATATGCAATAAAATGCAAGTGAATATGATAGAAGTAAAACCTTAAAGTTTACCGTACTGTATTTGCAATTGGATACACTCTTGCACACACACACACACACACACACAAAATGGAAAACATCAAAGACGGAAAAACAAAGGAAAAGTAAAAGAAAAACAAGAGAAAGAAAAGTTACGAGTTAATTTTAATATTATTTAAATATGCTTAAAATAAACTCAGGAATAACAGCAAAAAAAATCTGCTGATTTATAATTTCCAATAGAATGTGAAAAATGTACAAATTGTTTTTGCATCCTCTAATCCAATTGGAAAGAAACTGTTTGTGAGAATTTCTAGAGTAATTTTTTACTATATTTGAGGTAACATTTAAATGGAATCTTGATTATAGCGATAGCTTTGTCTGTATATATGTGTATCCTGCTACCAACAAAACTCAAGAATAAATATCATCAGCGATCAGAATTTATGTTCAAAATCAGTATTAATATATGATTATGGTTCTTGCAAAGGTTTATTGAGATTGACAAAAATTTATTATACAGATATACACAAAAATATTTTAATATATTTTAATTATGAGTGAATTTCATGGAAGGTACATAAACAACGTTAGATTGCACTAAATCGAATGAAATCGACATGCATTGTTATATCGGAAAACACATATTTCATAAAGAATTCGAAGCTAAAATTATTTAACCTTTAATTATATATTTTGATAGGTTAGAGCTATATTTAAAAATTGGCATGTAACGCGTGTAAAATACCCAATTTACTTTTTAATTATTTATCTATTTGTTTTTTTTTCCCATGCGAAATTGAATGGTCCACGTACAATTTATAGAATGCATATAAACCTTTCTAAAATTAGATAAATAAGTTTAGAATGAACTTGAAAGTTATTCTTTAAATGATTTTGCAAACGTTTTTTTAAAAAAAATTATATATATATATATATATATATATATATTTTTTAAAGTAATGTTTACATAAAAACGTTTTAAATAAATAAATAAATAAAAATAAGAAGCGACAGACAGTTAAGACACTTTTATTTATAAAAAATACAATTTTCTGTAGAAGAATTTTTATCTTAAAAGAAATATTTAAATTTAAAAGAAAATTGTACGCACAATATGAAACCGTTTTTCTAAATAATTATTTTTAATTGAAAATAATATATATATATATATATATATATATATATATATATATATATATATAGACATATGTATGTGTGTGTGTGTGTTCATAGGGGGAAAAATTAATAATAATATCACCAACTTTCTACTTTTTTTTTTTCAGTTTTGTTTTCCAATTTTAGCTTTTAAGCATTCAAATTCAATATTGTATAATCCAAAACATTTTAAAAAATAATGAAATCCATAACGTTTCAAATTTCTACGTAAACTATGTGTTTATTTAAACTTCAATTTTTAAAGAAATTCTGTTTATCGCATAAAGAAAATCATTACAGGTTCAACATTTTTTTTTCTCCCCTCGTTCTTCTGTTGAAATAATGTATTCTAACTTCGGAATGGTTTTGCTTTAAATAATCGGAAATTTTTTACGATAATAGGACTATGTTTCATGAATAGTCTACCTATTGATTTCGAGAAAAAAATTAAATTGAGAATTTTACATATGCCTGGTAATATTGATTTGCTATATGGAAAATCTTTGGGGAAGCTATTATTTCTATCTAATGAGCAGAGTATTTGAATAATTTCATTCAATCTTCAAAGTATTAGAATACTTTTTTATAAAAATGTAAAATATGTCTTATTTCAAAATTTCTGTATAAAATCATTTTTTGAATGAGATATTATTATTACTTTTTTCTGTATTAATCATTCTATTGTTTTAAATAATTGTATTTTATAATAGTAAAACATTTGTTTTAAATATTTAATTAAAATGCAAACAGACTTTTATAGCAAGTTCGTGCGTAAAATTGTGTGCTAAATTGTGTTTTATTTTAAATATTTTAAATGTGTTGAGGTGACATATTGCATATTAAATTAAAAATTGAAATATTAAATACCTACATATTTGTCTAAAATAAAATATTATTTCTATATTAGTCTTATTTAAAAAATATATAAGTTTTTTTTTTTTTTTTTTTTTTTCGGTAGTGAGGCTCATTTTTTAATTTTGCATATTACTCTGTTAAACCCGTTAATTTAATCACACTCATTACATGAAATATCCCCAAAAATCAAGATCGTTACAAAATAAGCATTGAAAGAGAATTTCACTAATTGCTATTTTCTCGCAATATAAAAGTTAACACACATTTCTTTTAAATTTTCCAACAAATGCTATGTTTGTAAATCAAAAGTTATTTTTCAACGAAACAAAATATTAAAATGTATATTTTGTTTACGTAACAGAATGTCCTTATGTAAATTGTTGTAATAGTCCTTATGTAATTTGTTGTCCTTGTGTACTTTGTTACTCCGATAACATTTTTTTTTTTTTTTTTTTCAAAAAAATCTAATATTTTGTTCTTTGTTTAAAAATCAGAAAAAAATTTGGATACTTCTGAAAGTGTATTGTAGCATATTGTAGGGAAATATTTATGAAATCGAAGATCTTGGATGAAAAATATTTTAAAAATAAAAGATAGCCCAACTAGATTGATACATTTGATAAAGAAACAAACATTTTTACAGAACGTATATCAAAGATAAGTTATTATTTTGTACGAAAAAAAATAATAAAATTTGAATACTGCTCGTTCTTCGTTTCTAGATTTAAACAACAAAAATAAGTCTACTCTTATAATATAATCAGCCTTGTTTAATTTTTACTCTAATCAGAGAATGAACATACAACTGTTATTCATAGTGTGTCAGTGTTGGTTTTAAGGTCAGTTGATTGCATATGTATGCAAAGCCTGGGTAGAATGGCAGCCTGAGTTCTTTTTACTGGATCTTAACACACATGTAAGCAAGTTTCGGAAAAAAGAAAAAAAAAAAAAACGTTAATATCCGAATAGCTAAGGCGACTAATTTGACCTAGAATCGAAAATGTCAAGTACCCTCTAACAGCTTCCATAGCAGTTTAGTGTTACAGCCCAATAAAAAAGAATATTTTCAAATACAAATGTTTCCAACTATAAATTTCAGAAGAGATCAACTTAAGCAAAACAGTTTAATTTTGTTTTCTGAAAATTACAGTAAAAAATAAATAAAACCTCTATCATCTGATTATCTAACTAAAATTGATTGCCTATAACCTAGCACTAGTGTGACGTAAATCCCACTCAACACAATCAACCTAATTGAAATTCTGTGGAACATTTTAAAAACTGAAAATAACGTATAAGAGCCTATAACATTTTTAAACGTTTAATATTGATATATGAAAAATAAATAAATAAATAAATAAATAAATAAAACTAAGTAATGAGGCTTATAAATAAAAACTATATATATATATATATATATAATTAATATTCAATAAATATATATATATATATATATATATATATATATATATATATATATATACTGAAATTGCTCGAAACCACACTTTGGGTACCTGCTGCATATGGTAGGTCTTTTTGCCTGATCTGCATCTAGTGTCTTTCGAGGGCATTTCAATCTGGGTATTTATCGACGGCGGGCGAATCTGATATTATTTAATAATTTCGATATTACAGATGACTGTATCTCATCATCTGTTAATAATCTTAGTTTTTGAAGCATGTCTGTTATAACTTTTGCTCTTTACATTTTCTTACCCTATGATTTCGACCAATATAATATATAAAAAAAGTAGTATTTCTTTTTTTTTTTTTTTTTAATGCAAATATATGGAATGCATATATGGAATGCAAATATATGTGTACAAAAAATATTGCATCTACCGAAAATCTGTATTAATAAAAATAAATAAATTAATATTTTATGCTTGTCCTTTACTTTTTTTTTCTTTTAAGGACTGAGGATTATTAGTTTCAATCTACGGATTATTACGATACCAATTTTTACGATAGTTGTACATTTATCAAAAATATAATTGAATAATTTGAAAGCGATGTTATAATTTGAAAAAAAAAAGAAAAGAACTAATACTCCTCCGTACTAAACTAAATTCTGCTTTGCTTTTGCCAGAATTTCATCATAATCTTTTTTTTTTTTTTTTTTTTTTTTTTTTTTTTAAGGAATAAAAAAGAAAATTAATAATAATCAGTTTCTAAATCGACAAAATCAAAAAACGTTTTTTAAATATTTTTGAATTAGGAAACAAAATTCGCACGTGCAGAATGAAATAAAAAATAAGACAAAATTATTAAGTCTGAGTTTGAGTTGATAATTTAAGTATGTGATTGATATCACCCCCCCCCCCCTCCTCCCTCTTTTTTTTCTCTCTCTTTTTCATTAAGCATTTTTAACACATTCCAAAAATGTTTATGAGTGGTTATCAATTCAATTGATCCATCTGTGCGTGTGATAACGTAGGCAAAGAAAATTGAAAGCTATACGATACAACACGTCCATACATTTAGATAGTGTTAATAATTAATGTGTACCGCATGATTTTTCATTATTATTATTTTTTTTTTTGTACTTATATCGATGTATTTATTCATATTTGAATATTTATTCATTAAATGAATACAAAACAAAGTTATCGCTGCCTGTATTCTTCAATGCATTTTTCAATAGTTTATATTTGTTAGTTATTATGTTTTATATTTGTCATTAAACTGTTTGAAGTTTTGATAAATAATTACTTTTACAAAATGAATGAACTAAGATAAAAATAATGAACTGCATTTTTTCTCTTCTATTATTATTATTATCATTATTTATTTATTTATTTATTTATTTATTTATAATCATAATTTTTTTATTTTTATGAAATAAGTACGAAATTTGATTTCTTGAAAGAGGACAACAATAATAATAATTTCAATAATAGTAACGATAAAAACAGTATATTTTTCGGAAGACAATTTTTCTTTTTAAGTCATCCAAGGGTATATGATGAGTTTTGCAACGTGTGCTCTTTAATATTAAACGTTCTCCTTAAAATAAATCTAATTACATTTCTCTAATAAAGCAGAAGAAAAAAACTGCAATCAGCGATTCAAAATGAGAGCTTGCAAACGTAATAATGAGAAGCTCTAAAATACCGGTTAATGCACTAGTTTTTGACAGCATGTCAAAAGTCCATGACATGTATATGACAGTTAAAACTAGATCAAACAGCACAGACCCATGAAAAGAATGTACACACGCAATCATGCAATAATATTTCAAAAAACTGCTAACAATCGACAAATTTCTACAGTGTTTAAAAAGTCTTAGTAGTCACGAAATAGGGCAATGGGGAAAAACAATAAAAACATTGAAATTATATTTTAGATAATATTCTTAATTGTTGTAAGATGATATATAATTTTAAATAATTTGATAAAAGTTGGATTTTTAAAAATGTGTCATAAATAGTAAAATACGCTACCTGTGATATTTAAAAAAATATCTTTCAAAGCATATAAGTTATGTTTGTAGTATGTTTGTAGTTATTTGTGTTTGACTATAAATATTCACTATTTACCCAGTGAAGTGCAACTCTTTACTGAATAAAATAAATTTGGAGAATAACAGTAATTGATAAGTTTAATTTTTTAATAAAAAAAAAAAAATTATATTGCTAAACAAATTGTTTACTAAATTGATAATGAGGTTTGAAATATGTGTTTTAAATTGTATATATATAGGGAAAGCCGGGATAATAAGAGACAGTGGTTATAAGAGACGCATACAAAAAAACCACCAAAAAATATACTTAGACAACTTTAAAAATATGTAATATTAAGTATCATGTGTATTCTTTACTACGATATATTTATTGAGAAGTTTATAACACATTTTGAATTCCTTTTATACAACGAAAAAAAAACCTTCACTTTGAACTTACCCTGAAAGTTCGTGACTTTTTCTACATTTTTCTTTATTTTTTTTTATAGGTAAGAAAGTTGGGATTTATTAATGTGTAACCTTTTGACCAAGACTATGACTTTTGATGTACAATTTTTTAAAACCTTGAAAGCAATTTTTATTTACATGTTCTAGGCATGTTTCTTATTACCCCATTTTTATTTTTTATTTTTTATTTTTATTTATTTATTTTTTTTTTTTTTTTTTTTTTTTGGGGGGGGGGTAATAAGAGACATGAGTCTCTTATTACCCCCACTGTTAATTCCTGTGTCCCCCCCCCACACATTGTAGCTCCTGTTAATTCTGCCTAACTAGTTACGAAGAGTTTACTTAGTCTTAGGCCCAGTCTAAGTTTACCAAGATAATATATATTTTTTTTTTCACTTTAAATCAAAAAGCAGTTTTACTCATTAGGCTAGACCATATTTAGTTGTTATGATTATATGTAAATTTATGTTTAGAATGTGTATAAGTTAGTATTTAGTCATTAATACTTCATTACATAATAAATAAGTTCATTTATAGTTACTAGAAAAATCTTTTATAACATTTTTTTCGCTTGTATACACTTTAAAGATACGTCTTTTTCGCCTATTTTCGACTACACTTTAGAAAATGGGTAAAATATCTTCTGCCCATTTAAAAAATTATATTGATGGTTTTGGTTAATCCCTAGGTTATGTTGATTATGTGGAACTATCATTTAAAACAATATTATATTATTTAGGACATTTATGACAGTTAACATTCGTGAAAACATATTTTTTGAATGGATGTAAATAATAAAAATTTAAAACTACCCGCTGATTCAGAATGGTTTCCTGATGTCTTTTATTATCCCACATGATTTTACATTGCTATATATGGACAGTTACAAGCCTGGTCTCTTATTACCCCGCGTGGGGTTATTAGAGACAAGGATTTAATGAAAAAAAAAAAAAAAAAAAAAAAAAAAAAGAATTAAAGTTCAAAAATCTCCTAAAAAATCAAGAGATGTCCATTTAATGAAATTAATACGAGACATTTAATTCAAGTTATTTAGATTAATAGTATAGATTTTATGAATATATTTTGTCTCTTATTAACCCTTTTGTCTCTTATTACCCCGGCTTCCCCTATATTAATAACGATCTTTGAAGACTTGCATCGTTCCTAAATTTCTACGCTAATTTTATTATACTGTTACCACTATTGTTTAAAAAAAAACATTTTTTAAACAATATTTTAGCAACAAAACATAACAAAATAAATAAATAAATAAATAAATAAATACACTGATGGAAAAAAAAATAATCCCAACACCATGAAGGAGCTGTGCTAGATAAACGAAATTTGGTAGGCGTGTTTATACATCTGAAAGATGACGTCGATTCAAATTTCGAGCTACGCGCATAAGTGTGGCGCTAGTAGCGGCACTATGAACATGCAAATGAGGTTTGCTTTAAATAAGCGCTGTAAGGTACGTGATCGTTATTTACAGTTGAGATTTGACGTAGTGGGTTAATGTTAGTTAAGGATGCCTCTAAGAAGACGAAGAAGCCATTATCAACAGCTCACTGAGTTTGAACGAGGTCGTGTAGTAGGGCTACGAGAAGGTGGGTTTTCTTTCCGCGATATTGCTGAAAGACTTGGCAGGAATGTATCCACTGTGCATGAGTATTGACAGCAGTGGTCAAGGGAAGGTAATGCCTCAAGAAGACCGGGTTCCGTGCGGCCACATGGCACTACTGAGAGGGAAGACCACCGTGTTCGGCGTATGGCTGTGGCTAATCGTACTGCGTCTGCAGCTGAAATTCGAGCTGCAGTTGTCACCACAGTGACAGAACAGAACAGAACACAACCAACCCGGGCAACCTACCTTTCGGTTTATGGTTATGCGCGAAGCTCACCCTGGCAGCAGACGGCTATTTCACTGTCCAGCGAGCCCACGGACAGGGGCACGGGCCCGGGAAAAGTCCGCGGGAAGGGAGGACCCACAAATCTCGCATTGAGCAACTAGCTGCTCTCCGGCGGGTGTGCTAGGCCGGGCTCCAGGAAAATCCACTTGAGCCTATTAGAGCAACAAGGCCTGGCAGTGAAGAGTAGGTGACAGATTACAAGTAGAACCACCCTGGTGCCTCGTGCCACCAAGACAGCTCGCAACATAACACATCACCTATTACTTTTCGAGCGACGAGTGGATGATGCCTCCAATTGACTGCAGGAACATCCTTTCCACCCGACATGCTTCTCGGCCACGCCGACCTCGTTAGTTCACCGGCATAGCCGGCTATCCAGGGCCACCACTTGGCGGTTAAGCCGACTGCCGCAACTAGCCCCGCTACCTGAGTGGCAGCGAGGGCCAGGGGCCCCTGGCACCACAGTGACAGAAGAGAAGAGAATTACCAGCTAGGGCATGCCTCACCATAGGTTTAGAGGTATAGCGCCGCAAGCCGGAAAAGACCTAAAAAGGTTCCAATCTCTTAACCAGCGGGACCACGGGCAGTGGCACGGGCAAAGAACCACCCGCGAGGAAGGAAGTACTCCCCTCGCCCACCTGAAATAGATTGCTCGCCGGCGGGTGTGCTAGGCCGGAGCCAAGTAACACTTGAGTCTATAGAGAAAACAAGGCCTGGCGGTGAAGAGAAGGCTGCAGTGGTCGAGGGACGCACCCAGATGCCTCGTGCCATCGGGTCTGATCCCCATCAAACAAACAACCTTTTACTTTACGAGCGACGAGTGGTTGTGTCCCGCCAGGCCAAAAAGGCATAGAGCACAGTTCAACGCGGAGGACCACCTGTCCACCCGACAAGCTTCTCGGCCGCACTACCTCGTTAGTTCACCAGTCATGCTGGCTATCCAGGGGCACCAACTTGCAGGTGAGGTCAGCCGCCGCAACTAGCTCCCAGCTACCTGAGTGGCAGCCCGGGGCCAGGAACCCCCGCCCCACAGTGACACAACGAACTGTTACAAATCGGTTACTTCAAGGACAGCTCCGAGCCAGACACCCTGTAGCGTGCATTCCACTGACTAAAAACCACTGCCGTTTGCGACGTGAGTGGTGTCAAGCTAGAGCTCATTGGAGGACGGAGTGGAGATCTGTTGTGTTTTCTGATGAAAGCCGGTTCTACCTTCGTCGCAGTGATAGCCGTGTGTTGGTTAGAAGGAGGCCAGGTGAACGCCTGCTAGCGACCTGTCTGCGGCCTAGACACACAGGGCCAAATGCTGAGTTATGGTTTGGGGAGCAATTTCGTATGACAGCAGGAGCACTCTCGTTGTTATCCCACGCACCCTGACTGCAAATTTGTACGTCAGTCTAGTGATACAACCTGTTGTGCTGCCATTCATGAACAGCATTCAAGAGGGGGAGGGGGTGTTTTCTAACAGGATAACGCTCGCCCTCATACCGCTGTTGTAACCCAACATGCTCTACAAAATGTCGACATGTTGCCTTGGCTTGCTAGATCACCAGATCTTTCTCCAATCGAGCACGTATGGGACATCATTGGACGACAACTCCAGCGTCATCCACAACCAGAATTAATCGTTCCTGCATTGACCGCCCAAGTGCAACAGGCATGGATCTCCATCCCACAAACTGATATCCGACACCTGTACGACACAATGCATGCACGTTTGCTTGCTTGCATTTAAAATTCTGGAGGTTACACCGGTTACTAATGTACCAACATTTCACATTTGAAATGGCACTTCTCGCCAATGGCTCTACCTGTGATCTTGAAACTTTAATCAATTAAATATGTTACCTAGACAAATGCATTGCTGAAATTTCATTACTGTACAATAATTTTTTCTTGGTGTTGGGATTTTTTTTCCATCAGTGTACATATATACATATATGGTACTGGTGCAGTACAAGAAAACATACGTAAAGTTTTTAGAACAGTGCGAGCCCTAAGCTTGCCTTAATCATGAAACTTCTTCAGTTAAAGAGAACATGGTACATGGAAAATATTTTGGTGGGCGCCTGTTTAGGATTTAAAAAAAAAAGGCTAATTCTCTTGAGATTCAATATAAGGAAACTATTTAAAGTATTTTGAAGAAACGTGATTAAGGGTATTGATAAAAAAGAAAAAAAGTTTGCTTGAACGTGTTTTACTCCAGTAGTGCAGCTTTCATGCTGTAACAACCGATAAGCTGATTTTGGGATTTGTGTGAAATGTCGAAATTTTGTGCAGGAAGTTTGGATATTTTTGCCTTACAAAGAATAAGTGTTAATAATATTCAATATAAAAGAGTTTTAAATGGTAGTATTAATAAATAATAATTTTAAAATAAAAAATTGAATGTAACATTCGAACGAAACTTAATTTAAGTTTACCACGCATTAAGGGGAAAAACAAGAAAAAAAAATTATGCAGTACGCATTGATTAGTAACACTTTCCAACTGTACGTAATTGTTGTATTGAATAACTTTTAATATTCTTTGCCTACATTATCACACAACAGACAGAAGGACTGAAAAATATACAGATAGACTAATTGATTTTAAAATTACTCTTAGGCATTTTGGAAAGTGTTAAAAAGGCTTAACGCAAAAGAAAATGCAGCCATTAGATTTTAATTAAAGCTTTTGATCTCACTGAATATTTTAGTGTAGCCCTGTAAATCAGAAAGTTAATCATATCATATTCTATACAAAACATTATTTTAGAATATTAACAAAACAACGCAATATTTTTATGATTTTTACAGTAGAAAGCTTTGTAAATATAAATTTAAAAAAATTCTGTTCTAAAACGTAATGCATTGGTATTTTTTTGTGTTGTCCCTGTAAACAAACTAGTTATACAGGACTTATTAACGTCATTTTTAATGGGAAACATTCTATAGGTAAAATATTTATAAAAATAACACTCATATAATACAATGCTTTCGAATGCTTTTGGGTGTCCCTGTACACAAACCAGAAGAGATATTCACTCCATTTTCAAAATGGAACATTCGATAGTGAACTTCAATAAAATCTATCAGTTTCGAGAAATTCCATAATTATTTACAGGAGTTAGAGCGCGGGTAGACAGACAGACAGACAGATGAACAGATATACAAACTGAAATCATATTCACACTTGAAAATTTTAGAAAGTGTTAAAAACGCTTAACGTAAACGAAAGTACAATTCAAGCAATTTTTTATTAATAGCTTTTCATATAAATGGATATTTTTGTGTCACCCTATAAATCTAATGCTAATCATGCTATATTCTATGCAAAGCACTTTTTTGTGCATATAAATATTTTATTTCAATTTCCTAAAACTTCGTGGAAAGTAAAGTTATTAAAATTTGATTTAACAAAATATCTCTAATAGAACGCAATGCTTTGGAATAATTTTCAGTGTCCCTGTACATAAATCGGCAGTGGCATTTCCTCCAATTTATACAGGAAGCATCTAATAGTGAACTTGAATAACATATTTCAATTTAATTGAGATATGTGTACAGTAAAGGCATGAAAATATGGTTTATAGAAATACCTCTCATAGAGCACAATGCTTTGAAATACTTTCGGGTATCCCTGTACACAAACTAGTAGTGGTTTAAACTCCATTTTCCATAGGTAACGTCCGATAGTGAACTTGAAAAACATTTATCAGTTTCAAGAAATTCCATAAATATTTACGGGAGTTAGAGCGCGGACAGACAGACAGACATACATACAGACTGACAGGCAGATACACAAAACTGAAATTATATTCACACTTAAAAAATGTTAGAAAGTGTTAAAAACGCTTAACGTAAACGAAAGTACAATTCTAGAAATTTTTTATTAATTGCTCTTAATGTAACTGGATATTTTTGTGCCACCCTGTAAATCAAATGCTAATCATACTATATTCTGTGCAAAGCATTCTTTTGCGCATATAAATAACATATTACAATTTCCAAAAACTTCGTGGAAAGTAAAGTTATTACAATTTGATTTTTAGAAATATCTCTCATAGAACGCAATGCTTTGGAATACTTTTGTGTGTCTCTGTACACTAATGAGTGGTGGTATTTACTCCGTTTTACACAGGAAACAACCGATAGTGAACTTGAATAACATATTTCAATTTCATTAAGATCTATGTACATGTAAGTGCATGAAAAAATGGTTTATAGAAATACCGTTCACAGAACACAATGCTTTGAAATATTTCTGGTATCCCTGTACACAAACCAGTAGAGGTATAAACTCCTTTTTCAATTGGGAACGTCCGATAGTGAACTTCATTAACATATTTCAGTTTCATTAAGATATTTGTACAGTAAAGGTATGAAAATATGGTTTATAGAAATACCTTTCATAGAACACAATGCTTTGAAATACTTTGGGGTGTCCCTGTACACAAACCAGTAGAGTTATAAACTCCATTTTCAATAGGGAACGTCCGATAGTGAACTTGAATAACATATATCAGTTTCAAGAAACTCTATAAATATTTGCGGGAGTTAGAGCGCGAGCAGACAAAGGGAGAGACGGACAGACAGACACACTAACAAACCGAAGTCATAAACACTTTTCAACCTTGTTGGAAAGTGTTAAAAAATGCTTTGTTTTACTAATATTAAGAAGAAAGATAGTAACTTTGCCTCAAATAGTTTTGCATAAAGTAAATTTATTCACGTTTCAAATTAAATGAGATACCTGACTGTAATCAAAAATATTTTCTATAAAAACATCTTTAAGTTTTTTTTTTTTTTTTTTTAGGGGTGGGGGGTAAAAAATAATTGTTGTCTCATGCAGGTGGTGAATTTTCTTTTATCTTCTAACAGGTTCGGACTGTTGAATGTTAGTGCTAGCTTTTTCATATAAAAAATCTATATAATAAACGATTTTGAAATTTGAATAAGTATCATTAATTGGCAAAAGAAAATTAGTCTTTAAGAAATTAAATGCTTTTAAAATTAAACCCTTTTCAGGCTTTAACACTTTAACTTATTCCTTACTATTCTGTTTGAAATACAATCTGGACTATGCTAGCCTACATATCTTCAGAAACCTGCTAGTACTACATAGTTTTTTTTTTTTTTTTTTAAGCTGTGTTCCCACCTGCTGATGAGGAAAACACAGCATAATTGAAATTTTTATCTTTAATAGTGTTAAATTTAACTAATTTTCCTGTTTATTAAGATTGCATTGTTAAATTATTGTTCTTGTTGTTTATACATTCCACTTATGGGTGAACCCTCGCCAAACACTGTGTCAGGGAGGAAGCGGTCGTTCTAAAAGAGATCAGAAAGTGAGAACCAGTCAATCGCAAATTGGCACTCAAAGCTCCAATTCATCATCACCGTCGATCCTATGTGCAATTCATTACGTTTTCAAGGGTATAGAATGAATGTTGCATGTAAAATTGGTGTTATTTCTGTCTTGTTGTATGGAAATTCCTAAACATTTACAACAAGCTATACCCTATAACATTCCAAAACTAGTATGTTGTGGCCACCACAAGACTTTCTTCTATATTTACCTATACATATTCAATCAGTAACAATATTAAAAAAAAAAAAAAAAAAAAAAAAAAAGTACAATTTTTTTTTTTTCTAAGTTTTTTTTTTTTTTTTTTTTTTTTTTTTTTTTGTTAAAAGTGAAAAAAATCGATAACTTTGTTTTAAATTATCACAGATTTATAGTTCAACCATTCGTTTTAAAGGTATTGATGAGACCTTTCGAAAGATACCCATCTTGAAAATTTATCCCCCCCAGGGTGGGAAGCGATGCCCCCCCATGCAGAAATTTTTTTTCCTAGTTACATACTACTATTATCAATAATTCATATTAATTTTACAATCACAAGTTTAAAACAACTCTAATTATGCACATTTATACGAATTTTTGTCCTATGCTGCCATGTTAAAAATTTAGATAAAATGCTATCACAGCGCCACCTGTTGAGCTATTGATCCCCAAACATAATCAGCACCAGTTTATGTCGGGGACCAACTAAATACCAAGTTTGGTTAAATTTCGTTAAAAAAAAAAAAAAAAAAAAAATTGCGATATTTTTCTAAGTTTTTTTTTGTTAAAAGTAAAAAAAATCGATAACTTTGGTTTAAATTATCACAGATTTATCGTTCAACCATTCGTTTTAAAGGTATTGACGAGATCTTTCGAAAGATACCCATCTTGAAATTTTGCCCCCCCGGGTGGGAACTTCCCCCCCCCGGTGGGGGGGCAACCGATGCCCCCACATGCACAAAATTTTTTTCCTAGTTAACTACTACTATTATCAACCTGATCTTTCGAAAGATACCTAATGTGAAAATTTACCCCCCCTGGGGGGGTATTTTTTTCCTAGGGGGGAAGCGATGCCCCCCATGCAGAAAATTTTTTTCCTAGTTACATACTACTATTATCAATAATTCATATTAATTTTACAATCACAAGTTTAAAACAACTCTAATTATGCACATTTATACGAATTTTTGTCCTATGCTGCCATGTTAAAAATTTAAATAAAATGCTATCACAGCGCCACCTGTTGAGCTATTGATCCCCAAACATAATCAGCACCAGTTTATGTCGGGGACCAACTAAATACCAAGTTTGGTTAAATTTCGTTAAAAAAAAAAAAAAAAAAAAAAAAAAAACGATATTTTTCTGTTTTTTTTTGTTAAAAGTAAAAAAAATCGATAACTTTGGTTTAAATTATCACAGAATTATCGTTCAATCATTCGTTTTAAAGGTATTGACGAGATCTTTCGAAAGATACCCATCTTGAAATTTTGCCCCCCCGGGTGGGAACTTCGGGGGGGGGGGCAACCGATGCCCCCACATGCACAAAATTTTTTTCCAAGTTAACTATTACTATTATCAACGAGACCTTTCGAAAGATACCCATCTTGAAAATTTACTTCCCAGGGGGGGGGATTTTTCCCCCGGGGGGTGAACCGATGCCCCCCCATGCACAAAATTTTTTTCCTAGCTAACTACTACTATTATCAATAACTCATATTAATTTTACAATCGCAAGTGTAAAATAACTCTCTTTATGCCTATTTATACGGAAATTTGTCCTATGCTGCCATGTTAAAAATTTGCATAAAATGCGATCACAACGCCACCTATTGAGCGATTGATCCCAAAATCTAATCAGCACCAGTTTATGTCAGGGTGCAACTAAATACCAAGTTTGGTTAAATTTCATTCATTGGTTCGTGAGATACAGCGTCCACAAAAAAATGATACAGACAGACAGACAGACATTTTCTAAAAACTATTAATTCGTGTTCTCCATATCCCAAAACATGTAAATCCATCAAAAAGTGGACTTTCCAATACTTTCTCTATATTACATATAGAAGAAAGTAAAAAGAGAAAATTTAAACTGAAAAAATATGTGAAAAACCAAATAAGAATCAAACATATATAAATTCATGCAGCATATTCAGTATTATTAATTTAAATACTAATAATAATAGTTAAATAAAATACTAGTAATAATTAATAAAACTAAAGTATAACATACATTACACATGAAAAACTTATATAAGTAGCTTGCACGGAAAGCCAGCTTACTAAATATACATGTGGCTGTATACAGTTAGATTCACAGTTAATTTTGGAATCGTATTAAATAACTGAACGATTAATTTGTTTTTGAATTTCTATTTGTCAACTGAACGATAAAATTGAGTGAACTGTTTGATTCTATTAATCAACCTAACAGCGATAATTTAAAATTAAATTTTGATTAAAAATTGAGATTAACTTAATTTGAGAGAGAGAAAGAGAACTATATATAGATAAATATGTATAAAGATATATATTAGAGAAAATAAATGGCTTTGACTAATTTTATTAAAATACCTTACCTTTTGTATCTAGACACGCGGCAGCGTGTCAAGCCAAGTTCAAGCAAAGGAAAAGGCTATTAGACTTTACCTTTTGTATTTTAAAATGAATCAAAGAAGTTGTCATGGTATTTAATCCTATAGATTATTTTATGTTTTAACCTTTGACCACGTAATAAAGGACAGGAATTATTTTGTGTTTGAAGACTTAAGAGCCATTTTTTTTAAAGCTGGAAAAAGTCTATGGAGGTATGATAGTTGACATTTTCAATTTTCCCGAAACTTTCAGGATATGTTAGTAGTACTGTGATAAGAAAAAGTGAAATTTATTTTTTTTCTGATTCTCTTTTGTTTGACCTAGAGAGGGGGTCAAAGTTTAAGGCCGTAAATAAATGGTGCCACTTTAATATCATTTTACTCCTAAAGCCAATAGTGACCCATGTCATTTTTTTTTAAATACGGATACTACTTAATAGCATAACCAGTTTGGTTGGTCACTCATGGCTTTAAAGGCCAAGGTCATTCGAAAATACCGTTTTCGTTGATTTTTTCCATGTTTTCAGTCTGAATATCTGCTAAGGCCATGAGTGCATCATAGAAATAGTATGGGGTTAATTACACACCTTAGTACGTACAGAACTTAAAAATATTAAAAATTGCATGGGTCACTCTTGGCTTTAGTAGATAAACGGTCTCAAATTTAAAAATTTTCAAAAAAAGGTCAAATTTGATGGTAAATTACTCTATAAGCCATGAGTCAATAACTATGAGAGAAAGTTTTAATTATACCCTAAATGGTCTAGTTTTAGACCCAGGTTACAAACCTATCGGGCTTGCAAGATTTATTTAGATATAGTCAATTTTATATCGCCAATGTGTACCTGTTCTATGTAGTACAAAACGTTGAGACCCAATTTTGTAATACATTAATGCTTGCTTAAAACTTCCCATTTTACATTACAGAGGTCAGCATCAAAATAAATATAAAATAAATATAAAATAAATATAAAATTAAAAAATCTGGAGTGACTCCACTCGACTTTCCGAACATTGAGTAATTAGCAGTTTTGTAGATGAAACCTATAAATGCTAGATTCACCAAAATGCTTATAGTTAGTGCAACAGTGATTTATAATATTCATAAAAAATTTCAGCTCAATTGAATTAGGCGTTTAGATGCTATCGCACTTTTAAAATTTGGTCCCATAGGCCCTAATGATAAAGAATTTTTCTTTGTGTCCCTGTAAAGAAACTGTAATTGCTAGATTCTCCAAATTCTATACAAACTGAATATCCGTGACCTATAATATGTGTATAAATTTTTTGCTCAATTGAATAAGGCGTTTAGATGCTATCGCACTTTTAAGATTTTGGTCCCATAGACCATAAGGATAAACAATTTTTCTTTGTGTTCCTGTAAAAGAACTAAGTGCTAGATTCATGAAAATCAATAGGGTTCGTGGAACAGTGACTTGCAAAATGAGTACCAACTTACAGCTCATTCGACCAAAGCGTTTAGACGCTAGCGTGTTCACTCACACTCACACACACATACATATATATCATTGTAAAAGTAGTGAAGACGGACCCGGGGAACCTCGAAACGTATAGACACATCAAAATCTCAAATTCGTATTTTTGACATGATTACAATACTTTCCTCACTATAGTGTTCGGAAAGTAATAACCTGAGATACATCTGAAATGTGCATATTGTTATATTATGTAAAACATATATAGGATGATGTAAACAAGACTGTAAAAATAAAAATAATAATAATAATAATAATAATAATAAAATAATAATAATAAAAATAATAAAAATAAAAATAAAAATCGCGCATGAGACTAATTGAAAGAGGTGTTTCAAGTAGATTCCCCTATATTTGTTTCAGCTGGCCCCTGCCCACAATTTTCACTTCACGAAATGTTAAGCTACCAGTACTTATGCTCGTGGGCGTTGTGAGGGAGTTCCTCACATATCCTTTTATTTTACCAAATTTATTCAATTATAATTAAAGATCTATTTATTCACAATTAAAAAGTATTAACTTTTATAATCCTTTGTATTTAGGTCAAGCCTATTCCAATTTTAGTAAATTATGTATTCAAAATTAAAATACTTATCATTTTCTAATTTTAAGAACAAATTCAGTATTAAATACATTGATCTCTTTTTAGCTTAATGCAATATATATATATGTAGGGATCTAAACACAATTTAATTTTATTATCCCTTAAAGTAATTATATTTTTATTTCCATTTCACTATGTTTCCCAATAAATCTAATTTATATTTATAGCTGTAAATGTGCGTTGGAAACTTTCCGTTATATCTTTTTATTATTTTATTTTATTTTATATACAGATAATCTATTTAACTGCAGCTATTAATGACCCGTTGTGCAGACATCATGTCGCATGAATTTTCGCAATATTTCTTAATTACTTGCACCTGTCTTTTCCAACGGTATTCGTTGGCGAATGTGATTTATGCCAAAAAGGGTTGCCATAATTTTAACCGTCATTTCTTTTTAAAAATTTTCCCATTGAATTAACATTAACAACAAAGAAAGATGTATTGGCGCCCTTGGCTTCAAAATGTGGAGATATTTCCATAACCTGGCATTTTACAAGGGTGCTGTCGGATTGGATTCCGAGTCAGTTTGATAATAATCGCCGTCTCTTAAATACGTTGTAAGTTAGCTCTCTCTCTCACCAATTATAACGACTTCCATCAAATTTTCGAACTAATGTTATTGCCCAGAATTATATAATAATATTATTATTTGTTTTAAAATTTAACTTCAATAAACGTTCTATAGTTAAAATAATTTAGTATCTGTTATTTATTTAATCGCAATGTACTTTCCTTTAAGCTCTGCAAAATATTCTAAAAAGGATGTTTTTTCACGGGGTCTTTTCCCCTTCATAGGCGTTTCAAATCATATGATTAACAAGCTTCACCTATACACTATAAACGCTGAATCAATCAGAAACAATCACCAATTTTTGTTACATAAAATGCGACATCACTTAAAAATTTCAATTTTTACTCACAGTAAAAAACAGTGCTCAAAAACAGTTTTATCCTCATAATATTGACAGATGTTTACATACACTTTTTTTTTTACATTGTAAAGTAGGTTTTGTGTGTCTGTACTTCCCTTAATTGGCAATAAATAAGAACTTAAAAATTGTATTTTTTATTTCCATGTTTCAACTTACCCCGTACTTCAACTTGCCCCGGTCACCCCTATGTAATTTTTACTTTCCGAACACTATATCAAGGAAAGTATTGTAGTCATGTCAAAAATACGAATTTGAGATTTTGAGATTTCTATACGTTTCGAGGTCCCCTGAGTCCGTTTTCAATATTTTTGCGATGATGTATGTATGTATGTGTGAGAGTGAACATGCTAGCGTCTAAACGCTTTGCTCGAATGCGCTGCAAGTTGGTACGCTTGCTGCAAGTCACCGTAGCACGAACTCTATTAATTTTCATGAATCTAGCCCTTATAGTTCTTTTACAGGGACGCAAAGAAGAATTCTTTATCATTATGGCCTACGAGACCAAAATCTTAAAAGTGTGATAGCATCTAAAAACCTCCTTCAATTGAGTAAAAAAATTATACACATATTATAGGTCGCAGATACTCAATCTGTATAGATTTTGGAGAATCTAGAAGTTGTGGTTTTTTTTACAGGGACACAAAGAAAAAATATTTATCATTATGGCCTATGGGACCAAATTTTTAAAAGTGATCTGAGCAAAATTAATCTGAGCAAAAAATTTATACACATATTATAGGTCACAGATATTCAGTCTGTATAGAATTTGGAGAATCTAGCACTTATAGGTTTTTTACAGGGACACAAAGAAAAATTCTTTATCATTAGGGCCTAAGGGACCAAATTTTTAAAAGTGCGATAGCATCTAAACGCCTTATTCAATTGAGCTGAAATTTTTTATGAATATTATAAATCACTGTTGCACTAATTATAAGCATTTTGGGGAATCTAGCATTTATAGGTTTTATCTACAAAACTGTTAATTACTCAATGTTCGGAAAGTCGAGTGGTGTGACTCCAGATTTTTTTATTTTATATTTATTTTGATGCTGAACTCTGTAATGTAAAATGGGAAGTTTTAAACAAGCATTTATGTATTACAAAATTGGGTCTCAAGCGTTTTGTACTACATAGAACAGGTACACATTGGCGATATAAAATAGACTAAATCTAAATAAATCTTGCAAGCCCCATAGGTTTGTAACCTGGGTCTAAAACTAGACCATCTAGACTATAATTAAAACTCTCTCTCACAGTTATTGACTCATGGCTTATAGAGTAATCTACCATCAAATTTGACCTTTTTTTGAAAGTTTTCAACTTTGAGACCGTTTATCTACTAAAGCCAAGCATGACCCATGCAATTTTAAATATTTTTAAGTTCTGTACTAAGGTGTGTAATTAACCCCATAATTATTTCTATGGGGCACTCATGGCCTTAGCAGATATTCAGACTGAAAACATGGAAAAAATCAACGAAAACTGCATTTTCGAATGACCTTGGCCTTTAAAGCCATGAGTGACCCACCAAACTGTTTATGCTAAAATGTACTTAGTATCAAGTAGTATTCGTATTTAAAATAATTGGCATGGGTCACTCATGGCTTTATGAGTAAAATGATATTAAAATGGCACCGTTTATTTACGGCCTCAAACTTTGACCCTCTCTCTAGGTCAAACAAATGAAATTCAGAAAAAAATAAATTTCACTTTTTCTTATCACGGTACTACTAACATATCCTGAAAGTTTCGGGAGAATTGAAGATGTCAACTATCAAATGTGTCCAACTTTTTAAAAAAAATGAATTTTAAATTCCCTCAGTTGTTTTCTTATTTTAACACTAAATAGCTTAAAAATTATTTATATTTAATATACTAGGTATCTCATGAGTCTGTAAATACTTAAAAAAAGAAAAAAAGAAGAAGAAGAAGAATTAGTAGAATTTGTTTGCGAAAATAGCATTCTCATAAAAGCGAAATATTTGGTTAAAAAAAAAAATAATAAATAAATAAATAAACATTTTATCTATCAAAGCACTGAAAGGACGTGTAACAAAAAATATACCATTCAAAGTCCGGTGCATTGCACAGTTTTCCACTAACATATCATTTCTTACTTTCCCTCTTGCTTGTTTATACACGAAGTTTTAATTGCGATGCTGACTCAGCAGTAAAACATTATACGAGAAGATATTTTGCCTCAGCTATGAATCGCCGATTAAAACTGCAGTTAGCAGTGCTGTTACGCTTTTCCAAACTGAAATTTGAGGTGATTGCAGACACATAGAATATGTTTTATATATGCTTGTAAACATTTGCAGGCATGAAAATGGTTATTTTTTTTTCATGGAAATGTGTAATTTGTTAGCGGACATTTTCGCAAACTGCGCTCAATTCCACCAATTTCTTCAAATTTTGGGAATATTTAATATATCCTCACTCTTATGGGGAAAACCGGTAAAAAAGTAATAAATAATTATTTACTAATATCGATTATTATTAAAAGTAATTAATCTATAAATTTAAAACTACAGAATATAAATTTATTACCAAGTGCATTAAGCTACTAATAGAAAAACAGAAGCAAATATCGTGAAAATTTTGAAAAAAGATATATCGTTGAAAGAGGGTAATGAATTCCCTTACGTCTGTAAAAAAAAAGAAAAAAAATGTATAAGGAGTTTTCCCCAAATTTTTGCATTTATTCAATGAATGCAAATATACTGTTCTTTGATTATAAATAAATATTAATAATATCCCTTTTCATTTTCCCTTTTATTGAGATGAACATAAATTAAGTCTATTCTAACCACAATAACATTCTGAGATTTCACGATAGAATATAATTTGATTTTATTACTAGAATTTATTTTTTCATCACTACAACCACGAATATAATTACATAGAATATAATTATATAGAATTAATATAATTATATGGAACAGAATTATATAGAATTATATAGAATATAATTATATATATATATGTGTGTGTGCGTGTGTAAAACTTAATATAAAACAAAGCCTATTACATATTGTTGCGTAATTGGGGGTTCGGGAGTTGTCCGAGAATGAAAGGTCAAACTTACAAAAATTCAGTAATTTATTCACAGAAAGTTCCAGAAAAATACAGGTCTATAAACCAAGTATCAGCTTCAATTCAAACAGTAAACACAGCTTAAACAACAAATTTCATTTCAGCTTAAAAACTTTTAAAACATTGTATTTCTTCTTCCGTATCCATAGATATCCAACACATTCCAAGCCTGCACACAGAAAAATAAGTTGGTCACAGTGACCTGACAAAATGCTCAACTGACAATACAGAATTGACTAACCAAAATTGCTGACTAGCCAAAAAGTGTACTTGCTGAACTAGTCACCAAATCTGAAAAGTGTACCTGTTGAACTAGTCTCAAAAACTAAAAAGTGTATTTGCTGAACTAGTCACCAAAACTGAAAAGTGTACTGGCTGAACTAGTCACCGAAACTGAAAAGTGTACTGGCTGAACTAGTCACCGAAGCTGAAAAGTGTACTGGCTGAACTAGTCACCAAAACTGAAAAGTGTACTAGCTGAACTAGTCTCCAAAACTGAAAAGTGCACTTGCTGAACTAGTCAAAAAACTGAAAAGTGTACTTGCTGAACTAGTCACCAAAACACTATTCCAGACTAGGAAGGTTAATATTCTCAGACAAAGAAGGCTAGTCGACAATCATAATTATCTGACCAGGAAGGTTAGTCAACAACCGCAGTTGCCAGACAAGGCAAGTTAGTCATATTTTACACTTGATTAAGAAAGTTAGTCAACAGATCTCAGGTATACTTCTATTACCAGACTACCGTAGGTAATGGAAATATTGTATTCGATCTAAAAATTCAAATTCGAGTTTTCACTTGATTTACACGTTTTAAGGTCTCCTGAGTCCAAAACAGTAGTTTTTGGCAATTGGTCAGTGGTGTATGTATGTGTGAAATTTTCTGGTTATCATATCTCCTAAACTAATAAAGATAGAACTACGAAACTTCAGAATTGAGGCAGGTTTGGTGTACAGATGGAATTTTCTAAATTTTGGTGAAAATTGGAAATCCGGAAGTGAGACATCGGAAACCGGAATTGGGAACGTAAGTCAGTATCTGAAAAATGCCTCCAACGATTTTCTTCAAAGTTGCCATATAAACACTCTATTAGATGTCCTTTCGAATGATATAGTTGGTTAGTTCAGGAAAATTGATAGGCGCCCTATATAAATAGCTTAATTTCAGGTCTCCTTTAAAAACGGCTGTACTGAATATCTTCAAACTCGCCATATTCAATCTCTTTTATATATGCTTTTGTATGTAATTATTGTTTTGCAGTCAACAACTGAGTATGCTAAGTTTTGGTAAAAGTTGGTATCTCAAAAACGGCTCTAACGATTTTCTTTGAAATTGTTACATAAATCCATTTTAGATATTCTTTCTCATGTATTACATGGTTATTACAGAAAAAATGACAGTGATCCTGATTAGGTAGGTCAGTTTTAGATCTCGGAAATTGGTGTTTGAAAAAATAACTCTATTATTTTTTAACTCGCTATGTAAATTCTGTTTTACACACACACACATACATATATATATTAGTTTTCTCCTACAGGAAATTTCTTTTGTGTATACTTCGCTAGGTCAATTTTATGTCTTCGCTGACCACATTATTTCTTAAACATGCATATAATACGTGTAATAGTGGATAGTGGAAGTCGTGTGGTTGTTTCACACCAGATTTTTTTTTTTAGATAAAGTGATCACAAGATATAAAAGTGACTTAAAGAAGTAGAAACCTAAAATTTTTCCAGTAAGAAAAATTTTATACTCATGTAAAGACATATGAAACGAAGCTTACATATAGCGAGGTTAAAAAAAAAAAAAAAAAATATATATATATATATATATATATATATATATATATATATATATATATAGTAGTATATATATATAGGTAGTTATTTTTTTGAAACACCAATTTCAGAGATCTAAAACTGGCCTACCTAAGCAAGATGACTGTTAATTTTCCTGTAATAACCACGTAATGCATGAGAAAGGATATCTAAAATTGATTTATATGTAACAATTTTCAAGAAAATCGTTAGAGCCGTTTTTTAGATAACAACTTTTATCAAAACGCAATTATTGACTGGCAAACAATAATTACATACAAAAGGATATTTAAAAGGGAGTTAATATGGCGAGTTTCAAAAAATTCTGTGCAGCCGTTTTTAAAGGAATGCGCTTGCGAGACCTGAAATTGAGCTATTTATACTCCTTTCAATTATCCTAAACCAACTATATCATTCGAAAGGACATCTAATAGAATGTTTATATAGCAAATTTGAAGAAAATCGATAGAGCCGTTTTTGAAATACGGATTTACGGTCCCACTTCTAGTTTCCGATGTCCCACTTCCGGTTTTTCAATTTTTACCAACATTTGGAAAATTCATCTGTACACCAGACCTGTCTCGATTCTGAAGTTTTGTAGTTTTATCTTTATTAGTTTCGGAGATATGATAGCCAGAAGATTCCACACATATACACACACATTGACCAATTGCCAAAAACCACATTTTTGGACTCAGGGGACCGTAAAACGTGTAAATCAGGTGAAATATCGATATCGAATTTTTGGACCGAATACAATACTTCCATTACCAATGGTAGTAGGGTGATGAAAGTAAAACCCCCCTAAAATTTAGGTATATTTTGAGATAATTAAAATCAGTATTGTAATTTTTACACATACATTTAATAAATCTCATTTCATTATTATATTTATTCTCTGCTTATTTTCCGTCTATATATTTTACAAGAAAATTGTTCAATTTTACATTTTTCTTGTAAGTTCCTAAAAATAGTAAATTTTTAACAAAAAACAGTAGGCCAGTAGAAATAACCAAAAAACAGTAGTCTACTGGTAAACACAGTAGATTTGGCAAGTATGCAGATTAATAAAAAATTTAATTGGTTAAAATCCTTCATATTTTATGAGGAATAAGAGGTTCATATTTGTCTGCAGAGGTTTTTGCAAAAGCATTGTTATTAGTCTTAACCTCTTTACAATTGTTTAATCCCCCCCCCCTTTTAAGGTGTTCAACCTTGAAAAAACATTTAAAAACTTTTCTGAAAAATATTACTTGTCTATCAACTGGAATAAAATACTCATAGCTGCCAACTTTTTCAATTTATTCCGGAATGTTGTTAACATTTGCCCTTTTCTTCATACCACATTCTTAATAGAATAATTTTCTTTAGCATGTAATTACAATTAAATATGAAGACAATTACTCCTCAAAGAATATGGGCGAATATAGGGCGATATACTAACAACATTCCAATATCAATTAAAAAAGTTAGCAGTTATGAATACTGGAAATTTAACAAACTACTGAAACAAAGAATTTGCTAGTTTAATCATTCTTCCCTATATTTATTTATCATTAACGCACGCATTTATCCAACACTTTTTTATCAAGGCATTCCAAGAGGATTGTGGCGCCACATGATTTAGTCCACTTTTTATGCACATCCTCATATATGGATTTAGAAATATATATATTTTATCTCATCGGTGCTTTCGATTTATACGCTGTGGTTACAAAAATAAATGTAAACTTTTTTTTTTTTAAGTTCCTTTTTTTTAATATTTAAGTCACCTGAATATATGTATATATTTTTTTAAATAATGGATTTTTTCCACCTGATTAAAATTACAGATAAGTACGACGATACAATGTGCTTTAACAATTGATACAGACAATATAAACAATATGTACAGTATAGACGATACAATGTACTAAACTATAAATAACATCGAACTCCAAATTTCAGGTTATTTAAAGTTTTAAAATCATAAATATTAATGATATACTTTTTTTTTTCAAGGTGAGGGTGGACATAAAATTTGCATTAAAAACATTTTAACATATATAATAAGAATTTTTATTTTTAATCATCTCTGTAAATTTTATGCCCAGAGAAATTTTAATACATAACAATAATTTATAAGTATTTGATCATCCAAAATAACTCTCACTTACCGGATAACATAATCAAGAATTTATTTAAATAAGATTTCTCCTTCATTGAAACTATGTAATTGAAATAATACATAAAAGACAAAAATCAAGATAAAAATAATTTTATTGAAAATTATAAATGTTTCATATTCATGAAGAAGATTGCTCCATAATTTACATAAAAATTAGTCATAATAATAATATAAAAGCACAAATATAATTAGGTAATAAAACGTAATTTTTTTATGCATAATAGCTCTCCATGATGGCAAGGCACTGAAAATTGTAGGAATAGCACCACCTTTAACAATTGGTTTATTTCTTGGGACTTCATATAACTTTCCTTCTTTTTCATCAAAATATGTTATTGTTTGTATAATTCCACCAGGTTTAAAATAGAGCTCACAAACCTTAAAAAAAAAAAAAAAAAAAAAAGACATCAGGACATTACTAAGAAATACGCTATATGAGGTGTAAATTTCACCTCATTGCATAGGTTGCATTCAATTAAGAAGTTGCATATATCATAGATGGCTTCATTGGAAATCAAATAAATCAATGAGGAGACGAAATATTCTATCAAAACCTTTCTTAATCTATGCATAAATTATTATATATATATACAGGAAGGCAACGCCCGCTTCGCTGGTCCCTATTTTTAAATGAATCACTATAATTACTGAATTCTCAAAATTGCATTAATTTTTATCACGTGGAAAAAAAAAAAAAAAAAAGAGAGAGAGAGAAACAAAATCTGATTAGGAAAAATGTCGCACCGTGTTCTCACTGCCTTCGGAAAAAACTCCCAAAATACTCCAACTCTTATTTCTGTTATTTTCCCCCTTCGCCCCCCCTCCCGGCTATCCTAATAATTTTACAATTTCGAAAATATCCGCAATCGATTTGTAAGTATCAAAAACCTATCTGTACCAATTTTGAACGGCCTAGCTGTATTTCTATTTGTTTTTGCCCATAACCCCCCTGACCTCCCCACCCCTCCTAATAAATTTACAAATTCGAAAATATCCGCAATCGATTTGTAAGTATCAAAAATCTCTATGCACCAGTTTTGAACGATCTATCTCTATTTTTTTTTTTTTTGCCCCTCCCAATAACTTTAAAAATTCGAAAATATCCGCAATCGATTTGTAGGTATCGAAAACCTCTATGTACCAATTCTGAATTATCTAACTCTATTTTTTTTTTTTTGCCTCTCCGCCCCCCCCCTTCCCGGCCTTCCTAATAACTTTACACTTTCGAAATTATCCCCATTCGACTTTCAGGCCTCTAAAACCTATCTGTAGCAATTTTTAACGGCCTAACTGTATTTCTATTTGTTTTTGCCCATAGCCCCCCTTACCGCCTCACTGCCCCCCCCTTCCCTCCCCTCCTAATAATTTTACAAATTCAAAAATATCCGCAATTGATTTGTAAGTATCGAAAACCTCTATGTACCAATTTTAAACGATCTATCTCTATTTTTATTTTTTTGCCCCCCCCCTTCTCGCCCTTCCTAATAACTTTACATTTTCGAAAATATCCTCATTCGACTTGTAGGCCTTTAAAACCTATCTGTACCAATTTTGAACGGCATAACTGTATTTCTATTTTTTTTTTTGCCTCATAGCCCCCCTCCTTACTGCCCCACCTGGGGGCTGAATTTCTAAAATTCCAGAAATTAGTTTTTAGATATTTGTATTAGCTATATTTTAGAGCAAAAATTTCATGTATATCTATTTTTTTGTTTTAGATATATAGGATTATGCGAAATCACGTTTTACGCATGTGAAATCACGTTTTGCCCCCCCCGCCCCCCTTGGGGACCGAATTTCGAAAATTCCAAAAATTGATTTTTAGACGTTTGTATTAGCTATATCCTAAAGCAAAAATTTTACGGATATCTGTTTTTTTGTTTGAGATATGAAGGATTTTGTGAAATCACGTTTTACCCCCCCTTCGGGGGGCGAATTTTGTAAAACCACTTCTTAGTGGATGCCTACGTCATAGAAAGAACATTGTCATAAAATTTCATGCTTGTAGGTCCAGGGGTTTGGTCTGGGCGATGATGAATCACCCCCTCACTCACTCCCTCAGTCAGTCAGTCAGGAAGAACGATTTTATATATATAGATATATGTATGTGTGTGCGCGAAAACAGGGCAGTTTGGAATCGCCTAGCAGAGGCCTTCATCCTGCAGTGGATTGATAGAGGCTGAAATTGGTAATGATGATATATATATATTGTCATATAACACCATACCTTATAATTCGTATAGTTACTTTAGAAAAGCAAGCACGAGATTTTTTTAAAAAATCAATCTGGTTTTATTGATTTCTTTTAATTGAATTATTATTTTTTTAATGAATATATCCCTGTTAGAACACTATTGTTAAGCATACTTGAAAGTTGACAACCATATTATAAATGCTATCGCTGCATAGCAGCGCCACCTTTCGAGCGATTGACACCAAAAGTTGATAGGCACTAATTTAGGTCAAGGTGCATCTACATATAAATTTATATGTAATTCTGAACAGTAGTTCCGTAGATACAGTTGCCACAAAATTTTTGTCACACATACATACACACACAGACGGAGACAGACAGACATTTACTAAAAATGATCAAATCGTGGTCTAACCTTTCAAAACTTGTAAATCCGTCGAAATCCGGAAGCCGAAAATTTTTACGAATCCAATACTTTCTTCCATTGAACATACAAGAAAAAAAAAAAAAAAAAAAAAAGATGTAATTACTAACTGTACTGCGTTAAAAATCTGAAAAAAAAAAAAAAAAAAAAAGATTAATAATAATGATTAAACACTTATGTGAGTTGTGAACTTCGAGATTGCAAAAATCTGCTTCAAGGTCAGTGATAGTAGTTCATTGTTTAATGCTTATATTCTGAAAAAAAAAAAAAAGTATCTTTATTTATTTCATTTTTTTCGACGGGAATGTTTATTTACTATAATAATTTGGGTTGCACGGATATATATGATTCGCAATTAAACATCTGCTTTGCTTTTATTTGTTCTAGAGAAGACGATAAAATAAAGAATATTATTATTATCAGCCTTGATGGAATCCGTTTCCTAAATGTGTTTATTTTATATTTCTTTTTACTTTTGCAATCGTAAAAATTTTCAACTTCCGCTTTTCAATGGATTTACACGTTTTGAGGGCCCTAGAACACGATTTGACCATTCTTAGAAAAATATGTGTCTGTGTGTGTGTGTGACAAAAATTTTGTGGGAATTATCTCAGGAACTACTGCAGATAACTGCATATAAATTTATATGCAGATGTACCTTGGCCTAAGTTAGTGCCTATCAACTTTTGGTATCATTTGCTCAACAAGTGACGCTGCTAGACTGCGATTTTCACAAATTCAGGAAAGGCTATATCTCAGAAACTACTAATCGAATTTGCATATAAATTTATATGCAGATAAACTTTGACGTAAGTTAGTGCCCACCAATATTTTTTGTCAACTGCTCAACAGGTGGTGCTGCTATACGTCGACTTTCGCGTTTTCAGGGAAGGCTGTATCTAAGGTTCTGTTGTGTATAATCAAACAAAACTTGACACGTATCAACGTAGCCATTATATGACATTACGCAGATTCAATTTGGATGCATATCAGCCAATAAGTGGCGCTGCTATACTGCAATTTTCTCTGAGAACAGGATATGGCTATATCTCAACTTCTGTGTCATATAACTGTACAAAACCTGATATATGAGGTAACCATTATGAAGAAGCATTTATTAAGACTTTATTTATAGAGAATTAAACTGTCTTTCTTTTCTTATTATTAGTGTTAGTTTTTTCTAAAATGAAATTATCTGCATTCATTATGGTAGATAATTTTAATAAATAATAGTTTTAAGAAAACATTTTTACTGGGCGAATGAATTTTCCTATAGGAAAATATAGAAGAAATTTTTGCGGTGGTCACAACATAATAGCCTTAAATGAAATCACGACAAGTATTTCCTCTATATTTGCTGTATATACAAGTATGAATGGAGGAAAATTCAAAATTTCGTTCACATAAAAGCGAGGATTGAATTTTATTAAAAATAAAGGTATTTAAAACAACAACAACAAAAAGTATGTTGTAGCCACCACAAGACTTTCTTTTTATATTTTCTAATACAAATTCGCTCAGTACAAATAATTTATTAAAGATCTTATTTATTTAAATTACCTACCATACTGAATGCAGACGATTTTCATCTTAGAGAAAAATTGCATTGAAAATACAAAGAAAGACAGCTTTATTCTTTATAAATAATACATTAAAAAATGCGTTTTTATAATGGTTACCTCATATATCAAATTTTGTACAGTTATACACCATAGAAGTTGGGATATAGTTTTTCCGTTCTCGGGGAAAATTGCAGTACAGCAGCGCCACCTATTGGCCGATATGCATCCAAATTGAATTAGCATAATGTCTGATAATGTTCTTTTCACATATCATTTATTATTATTATTATTATTATTATACGCAATAAAACTTGAGATATCTCTTTTCCTTAAATTATGGAAATCGATATATAGCACCGTCACCTATTGAATTATTGATACCAAAAGTGGATGGACAATAATTTATCTCGAGGTAGATCTACATATAAATTTATGTGTAGTAGTTCCTGAGATATAGCCTTCCTTTGAATTGTGAAAATCACTGTATAGCAGCGCCATCTTTTGAGAAATTGACATAAAAAGCTGATAAGGACTAGGTTATGTCAAGGTGCATCTACATATGAATTTATATGCAATTCTCTGCAGTAGTTTATGAGACATAGCATTCCCTTAAATTGTTGAAATCGCTAGAGATCCTGTATAATATAGTTTCCTAATATATGGTCATGGTCTCTAGAAATCGCTGTATAGCAGTGCCATTTCTTGATGGATGGGAACCAAAAGTTGATAGGCACTAATTTATGTCAAGGTGCATTTACATATAAATTTATATGCAATAATGTGCAGTAGTTACAGAGTTGCAGTCGCCACAAAATTTTTGTCTCTCTCACACACACAGAGGCATATCTAATATTTTCTAAAAATAGTCAAATCGTGTTCTGGAACTTTCAATACGTGCAAATTCATTGAAAAACGGAAGTCGAAAATTTTTACGAATCTAGTACTTTCTTCTATTGAATATAGAATAAAGATTTAAAAAAAAAAAAAAAAATGTAAATTGCGAAATCTTTTCAATTTCCAGGATGTAAATACGAGGTTATACTGTATTTATTTAATTTATATATTAATAACAGTCAAAAAAGATTTATAATACTTTTCTAATTTTCATACAATTTCTACAAAAGATACATATTAGTTTCGTTGAAGAAAAGAAAACAGATCCATACAAATACGGATCTATTTTTCTGGATACGAATAGGGAGCTCCGATACATGTCTAGCATGTGTTTAATGTTTAAATTAGTTAGAGTTATAAATATGCCTATAAATTTAGATTTATAATTGTAAAATATATTTTGAAAGGTGAGCAATACGATAGCTGTGAATTGCAGTCGTAGATCGAATATGCGCTATCGAAGATAAACAGCTGTACTCGTGCCTACTTTGGGTGCCTGACGAAGGGTCGTGTGCTCTTTCGACCCGAAACAATTGGTGCGAGATATTTTATTTTTATGGTGTTAATTTAAAGTTTTGTAAGTATTATAACATTCATGCCCACTTAAATAAATTATTTTAAATTACTTGTTGTAAATTATAAAAAAAGTTTTATTGTTAAAATGGAAATGTTTAAGTTATTTATACCATTAATGATAAAGTTTATACATCTTTACCGTGTCTTGATACTATAGGGGGGGGGGGATGTTACGTATTAATGAATTAAAAAAAATTTCTGGGGGAACTATATTTGACAATTTATAAGTAAATCATTCATAGTTACCTGTTGCAAATTACTAACATATATTTAACCCACTATATCTAAAATTAGTATATGCTGTAGCCATTACAAAATTTTCTTCTATTATTATTTAATATAATAGCACCATATATCTGTTACAATACACAAAGTAATTAACACAGCTTCTCACAAATAAAGATTTTACAAACTAATTTAACAAATAGATGCTGTGATACTATAACTATCTGGAAATTTACAAAGAGTAATAGTACGTCATCTGATGTACACCCAAATTGATTCGGCATAGTTTTTGATGTATAACATACACCTTACATATCAAATTCGGTGCACATACATATCATAGAAGCTGAGGTATGGCTCTCCTATAAACAGAGAAAATTGCACCATGCCAACGTCACCTGTCGGCCGATATGCGTCCAAATTAAATCAGCATAATAGTTCATAATGGCTGTTGCACATATGAAGTTTAGTGCATTTATATATCACAGAATCTCAGTTACAGTATTTTCTTAATTGTGGAAAATTGCAACATACTGGCATTACCTGATGACCGATATGCACCTAAGTTGAATAAACATAGTCTTTCACAATCGACTATTTGAACATTAAGTTATGTGAAGTTCTACACAATAGAAGCTAAGATATAGTCTTAACTTAATTGTGGAAAATTGCAGTATAGTAGCGCCACTTCTTAGATGATATGTACCAAAAGCTATTCAGCACGAATTTATGTGAAAGTGCATCCAAATATAAACTTTTGTACAATTCTGTTCATTATTTTGTGAGATACAGCACCCAAAACATAAAATTTTGATTATACACAGACAGACATCTCCTAACAATGGTTTAATCGAGTTTAAGGAAATCTCAAATTTGTAAATGCACCAAAAGCCAGAAAAAGAAAATTTTCAAAAATCCACTACTTCATTCTTATACATGTAGAAGAAAATCAAAATGAATTTTAAGTTATTGTGGAAATAGCGTATACAACTAAATGCAGGGCCCGATTAAGCTTTGAAGCTATGGGAAGCTTAGTATCATTTCGGGGCTCCCTTTGATTTCGGGAAATCTTGTTTTCCTATTACATATTGTAATATAAAAATGCAATTGATAAAAAAGTTTTGTGTGTTTATGTGTATATATATATATATATATATATAATATATATATATATATTTTCATTCATATATCTAGGTGGTTTCCACCCACAACTTTAAAATCGTATAACTTATAGAAAATTCAAGACCCTGTTTTTAGTCATTTTGAGGCCCCCTGTTAAATTTTTGAGGGGAAGCTTGTGCTTCCCGAGCCTTTTGGGTAATCAGGCCCTGACTAAATGTTTGCAATCGACTACTTAATTTATAGAGCACAGTTAAAAGAAAAAAATGTTGTTTAAATTGAAATATCAAATAGTTTTTAAATTTAAATGTGTTAAGAATGAAACAAATAGCATGAAATTAAGTACATATTTTTAACAAGATATCCTTTGTTTATCACGAATACTTAATATGCTGCGCATGAACAATTTGATTTTGAATCGAGAATACAGTATCTAATAATTTAAACTCATATTATTTTTTATTAAATTTGTATTGAAAAGAAAATAATAATAATAATTAAAAATATCAACCTTTTATTACAATCATCAATCATTTGAATGAAACAAGTAACATGAAGTTGAATATATATATATATATTTACCAAGATATTTATTATTTATCGCTAATAATTAATATTGTATACAAGAACAATTTGACTTTAAATTGAGAACAGAATATAGTATGCAATATTAAATTCATATTATTTTTGCTAAAAGTTGTTTTGAAAAAAAATTGGTATCAAACATTTAATGATAAAAAGTCTTTTTTTTTTTTTTTTTTTTTTTTTTTTTTAATTACATACTATTATCAACCATTTGCCAAAATTATTTAAATTAAAAAAAATATTTATTACAGGAATTAAAAAAAAAATATATAAATAAAATAACAGATAAACGAGAAACCTTTAAATTTTTTTAATTTATCTCATTAAAAAGTTTAAATATAAAAAAAAGTATTAATATTATTTTTTATTGTTCTAAGATAGATATAATGTTGCAAACGATAATTTAAAAAACATACCTTAAAATTCGGAGTTCTTTCAAAATCCCCATGGATAGCATTTTTCTATATCTTTCTTAAATTGACGTCCTTTGGAAATCCAAATACCTTCTGAACCATCTTTAGGGAAAAATAAATCATTACTATTCTGTGTACAAAAATATTAATATGAGCTTAATGTTAAAAGTGTATGTAAACAACTATAGCTTAGACAAATTAAATATACTTATTTTTTTTATAATACAACGATACGTAAAACTAGATTTAAAATAACGTGTTTTAAATTTTATACATTTTAAACAACTTTATAAATTAGAACAAATTCTAAATACGATTCATATTGTTAGAAGATTGCCGAAGCTTTAGAATTCTACAAATTTACAATTTACTATTCTAACAAAGCTTACAATAAAATAAAGTATTTAGCACTTACTTTTGGCTGTAAACTCGATTCGCTGATTCTGATTACTCAAAAATCTCTTGTTCTCTTTCTAAAATGAAAGTCACTCCAACGGCAATTGCACTATCCCGCCAAATGCGATGAGTTTATTCTTTATTTTTCGATTTCGGTTGACTAACTCAAGTTGTCAGAAGGAGACAAAAAAAAAAAAAAAAAAAAAAAACAAATAAAAAAAAAAATTAAAGGAAAAAAAAAATAATAATGCTGAGCTTTTGGACTAGCCAAACAAATTTTTCTTAGTCAATTGACAAAATAGGAATATTTTTTTTTTATTCTCTCATCTGACTAACCTGGTCAAATTTGAGGAAAATGAAAACTGTACCTGGAAAGTTAGTCATCTGACAAGTTTTAGAGCCAAAACGGATCATCAGACGAAACACATTAAAGATACATGGTAAAATAAAACGACTTTTGTGTCTCATGACTAGATGGGATTGTCAGGTAGTGTTTTGATTGTTTAAAATTTTGCGTAATTTTGTGCAAATTTGTCAATGTACTTGTTAAACGTTTATTGTCACAAAGATGGCACGTCTCTTGACAAGTTTCGATTTTTCATTTTTCTGTGTGTGGTAGAACAATACAATTCCATCAACCCACGACATTCCTAAAAAATAGGCTTTAAGTCGTAAGCATCACAGTGGACACCTATATGGACCACAAATGAAAGCAAAGCTTGTAGCTGCGGACTGACACTAAAAATTTACATTACTAGTATAATAAGAAATAAAATTTAAATGATATAAAATTTTATATAATAATAAAGCTTAAAAATTATATATTTGTTTATAAAAATTAGATTTTAAACTGCATAATCTCCTAATTCTTAAAAATTGATTGACTATTATATTTATGAAAATTCTATGGCTCAAATTAAAATACCAGAGCGGCATATAGTTAGTAACGATGTTGAAGTTTTTTCTTTTTTTTTATGTAAATCAGTACATAAATTATTATTTTTTAAAACAAAGGAAATATCCAAAAAAACAGCTTCAAAATTAATAGTAATGGCTTTATTTGATTTGAAAATATCTAGATATATTAAATTAAAAAAAATATCAAAATTGGTATTAAAAATAATTAACATCAATATGTCGATATACCTGTAAACAGATATTATGAGTTAAAGTGAACTTATATTCAAAGAAAAATAAGAAAAGATTGGCCGCACTAGAAGAATAATTAGTTCCCATGCAAGTACCATGTGATTGTTTGAAAATTTTAATATAAAAAAGATATAATTATTATTTAGACAAAAATGACATAAACTAAGAAAAAAAAAATGTCAAGGGATATTTAATTCATCTCCAATGTAAAAAATGTAAAAAATATTTTTGATGATATCATAAAGTTTATTTATAGGAATATTACAATTACAAAATAAGTTTTCGAAATCGTAAGTTTGAATAGATGAAGGTTTAAAAGTAATTTTATTCATTAAATCAATACTATTATCAATAGACCAAACATAACTAGTATTTTACATTTCAATTTTAGAAAATCATAATCTTTCTTCAAAAAAAAAAAAAAAATGCAATTTTACATTAAAACATTTTCCAATACTGTTAGTTGTACAACATATAAATCTGAATTTAACAGGGTTTTTATGAAATTTAGGTGTCATAAATAAAAATGGAGTTTTATTCTCATTATGGACTTTTATATTATAAGAAAAAAAAAGACTTAAATTGTTTTGAATAAGTAGTAAAAAAATTTTTAACAATCAATGAATTCAAATTTAATTTAGTGTAACAAAAATCATTATTAAGTTCTTCTAATAAACTTTTTGCATATGATACTATAATTATTAGCAGCTTTGTCAACAGGAACTAAAAAAAAAAATATTTTTTAAACTATTCCAAATAGTCATTGTCCTTTTTATTAAATTGCTGGTAATTATAATTATTACTATTTAAAAATTCAACTGAAAGGTTGTCATAATAACTTATAAGGTTTTATTTCCATTCATGAGAAGCTTCTATGGGTGTGTTGTATTGATAACAAATTTTAAAAATAAAATTATTATATCTTTTAAAAAATTCCCCCTCACATTTGAATTTTAGGTTTTTTATTTAATCTAAATTTAGTAGCAATATTCATTAATGACCTTATATTATCATTTTTTATCATATTAAGGTCTCCAGTTATAACATGTTTATAATTATTATAAATGTAAGAGTTAAAATCATCACTCTTGCAAATACATTCATTCGTAATGGAAAGATCAATTGATAAAGCAAATCAGTTACAATACTTATATTTTTTACTGGAAAAAGAAAATAATTTTTAAATATAGTTTTATTCAATTTCATATTATCAAATGATTTTTGGAAAAAGGAAATTGTAAAATATTCATTTACTGCAGTATCTTTATTAGTTTTTAGAAGTTTGAAACCTATTAAATCCGTAACTTAATCTTTATACTGATTTTTAACAAAACATATGCTTAGAAAGAAAAAAAAATAATAATCATTTTTATTTTCCAAGAAAAGACTAATGCCTTTAATTTATTAACATTCGAAGAGTCAGTAAATAACTTTTCCTGTTCATTAAGCCAAAATAAAGGGATAATGTTATTAATTTTTTTTTACTGTTAATATGACTGCCTTCTAACTTCTTTTAATAGAAATTAAATTATTTACTTCAAAAAACAAATTACATACAATAGAAATCTTGTTTACCTTTAGATTATTAATTTCTGTATTTAAACCATAGGGATATAAAGTTCTAAAATACAAAATGTAATCATTTTGTAGTGCTAGCATTTTCATATAAAAAATCTATATAATAAACGATTTTTAAATTTGAATAAGTATCATACATTGGCAAAAGAAAATTAATCTTTAAGAAATAAAATGCTTTTAAAATTAAGCCCATTTCAGTCTTTATAACTTCAAGTTTTTCTTTACTATTCAGTTTGAAATACAATCTGGAGTATGCTAGCTTACATATCTTCAGGAACCTGCTAGTACTACATTTTTACTTTCTTCTATATGTAATATAGAGAAAGTATTGGATTCGCGAAAATTTCCGACCTCCGTTTTTTGACGGATCTACACGTTTTGGGATGTCCTGAACACGAATTGATAGTTTTTAGAAAATGTCTGTCTGTCTGTCTGCCTGTCTGTCTGTCTGTGGTTTAGTGTTTTCACCGTATCTCACGAACCAATGAATGGAATTCAACTAAACTTGGTATATAGCTGGACCCTGGCGGGGCATTGTGCTGATTAGATTTTGGGATCAATAGCTCATCAGGTGGCGCTGTGATCGCATTTTATGTAAATTTTTAACATGGCAGTATAGGACAAATTTTCGTATTTTTCACCGTATCTCACGAACCAATGAATGAAATTCAACCAAACTTGGTATATAGTTGGAACCTGACGGGGCAAGGTGCTGATTAGATTTGGGGATCAATCGTCCGGCAGGTGGCGCTGTAATCGCAAAATTTCGTATTTTTCACCGTATCTCACGAACCGATGAATGAAATTGAACCAAACTTGGTGTATAGTTGGACCCTGACATGGAAAGTGTCTGATTAGATTCGGGGATCAATCGCCCAGCAGATGGCGCTGTGATCGCATTTTATGTAAACTTTTAACATGGCAGAATAGGACAAAATTTCGTATAAATGTACATAATGAGCGTTATTTTAAACTTGTGATTGTAAAATTAATATGAATTATTGATAATAGTAGTAGTTAACTAGGAAAAAAAAATGTGCATGGGGGGCATCGGTTCCCCCCCTGGGGGGTAAGTACCCCCCCGGGAGGGTTAAATTTTGAAGATGGGTATCATTCGAAAGATCTCGTCAATACCTTTAAAACGAATGGTTGAACCATAAATCTGTGATAATTTAAAACAAAGATATCGAATTTTTTTACTTTTAACAAAAAAAAAAAAAAAAACAGAAAAAAATCGTATATATATATATTTTTTTTTTTTAAACGAAATTTTACCAAACTTGGTATTTAGTTGGTCCCCGACATAAACTGGTGCTGATTATATTTGGGGATGAATAGCTCAACAGGAGGCGCTGTGATAGCATTTTATCTAAATTTTTAACATGGCAGAATAGGACAAAAAATCGTATAAATGTGCATAATAAGAGTTATTTTACACTTGTGATTGTAAAATTAATATGAATTATTGATAATAGTAGTACGTAACTAGGAAAAAAATTTTGTGCATGGGGGGGCATCGCTTCCCCCCGTGAGGGGGAAGTACCCCCCGTGGGGGGTAAATTTTGAAGATGGATATCATTCGAAAGATCTCGTCAATACCTTTAAAACGAATGGTTGAACTATAAATCTGTGATAATTTAAAACAAAGTTATCGATTTTTTTTACTTTTAACCAAAAAAAAAAAAAAAACTTAAAAATAATTCGCATTTTTTTTTTTTTTTTTTTTTTTTTTTTAAATATTGTTACTGATTGAATATGTATAGGAAAATATAGAAGAAAGTCTTGTGGTGGCCACAACATACTAGTTTCTTTTCTTTTCTATCTTTTCTTTTCTTTCTTTTCTTTTCTTTCCTTTTTTTTAATAGATGTGTTCTTACTTGCTGATGAAGGAAACACATCAAAATTGAAATTTTTAGCTTGAATAGTGTTAAATTTAACTAATTTTCTTGTTCATCAACATTAATTATTGTTCTCACCGTTTGAAATTTTTAGCTTGAATAGTGTTAAATTTAACTAATTTCTTGTTTATCAACATTATTATTGTTCTTGTTGTTTTTACATTCCGCTTTTATATCTTCACTTATCATAATTTAAATACATTGTTATATATATTACATACACATATATGTGTGTGTATTATTATTATTTTTTTTTTCCTTTTCCCGGTAGATCAAATTACCTGTAAAATTTTATTTTCCTCACAAAGAAAATAAATTATATCGAATAAATATTCCAAAAATCCTCTTACCCGGCATTTTTAACAAGAGTCATTTGACCTATTTCCAAGATTAATAGATTTCTAAGATATGAGATTTCTGCGGGGCGCATTTAACCAGTGTATTTCTCTTACAAATCAGGGCAATCGAGATTTTAATATAATAACAATAAACCCCTAATTTATTACTTAAGCAAAACTATTTGTGTAGTTTCCTTAAAAAAATAAAAAAATAAAAAAAAAAGTTTCTGCTATCCCTAAGTGTCTGAAGTACTTCCTGAAGTACCCTGAATCTTTTATTATTATTATTATTTATTTATTTATTTATTTATTTATTTTTATCAAAATCATTCAACATGTTTTTTAGAAAACGAGGGTTCTGCTATATGCTGCTACATACTTTCCCCAGGCGGAGCACATGATACCTGTAAAAACTATTTTTAGGTGTGATAAGGATGTTAAATAGATCTCAAAATTCCTTCAAACAATTTTTTTAATTAAAATCGTTAGAGACATATCCGATAACTTCAATACGAATTTACTGCTGATTCAATATACAATTAATTGAATCAGTAAGAAGGAGGAATGACTAATTTAAAGTTAACTTAAAGCTAATTTAATTAAATATAATTATTACTATTACTATTCATAAAATTATCCTTTTTTAAAATAAAATAAATATGACTGGTAAATAAGGAAACTTCAATCCATCGATAATCCTAAATTTTATTAAACAGCATATTTTAATAAAGTAAAGAATTAAATATATATATATATATATATATATATATATATATATATATATATATATATATATATAATAAAGATGATCTATTAAGCACAGCAGAAGCCAAGCAACAGACACAAGATCGCTGAAACACCAATGACCAATAAGATTTAAAAAAAAAAAAAAAAAAAAAAAAAATCATCAGTGGATGAAATACATTAATGTAAAGAAACCAGATCTATTAATTAACAGTCTGCAAAACAAACAAATCAATAAAGTAAAACAACAAATCTTAACTTAAAACCATAAACTTATCAAAATTAATGAAAAAACAACTCAAGAAACACAAGATAGGAAGAAGGAGGCAGGCGGCAAGACTTGTGACTTGCCTGTGGGGTTACACTAGTTTTACGCCGGCAACACTCCCCCAGCCTGCCACAACCAGAACAGGAACCATATGGATTTAAAAATGCAAAATTTCAAAGCAGATGAACAACAATGAAGCCACGAAGCCACAATGAAATTCACCGATTGATCACATTGTGTTTAACAGTATAATTAGAACATTAAATATAGTTGACAACTCAATAAGGAAAAATCTGAAATTTTATTGGAAAATGGAAGTTTGCATAGTAATACAAAGCAAATGCAACAAGCCTTCTACTTTTTTTTTTTTTTTTTTTTTTTTTTTTTTTTTTTTAATTTAATTTCACAAACCCACCCAACCATCCAGCCTTACAACACCACCCCACCTCCGTAATCAAACGTCTGCCCACCCAACCGCCACCTTTTTTATTGTCTTTTATTATTTTATAATTTTTTTGTTGATATACGAGGTGTGGCTATTAAATAACGAGACTATTGCTGTAAAACATTTTATTTTAAACTTATACATATTTAGTTATTATCACCTTCAATATGCACCCTTCCTCTATCCCTACAACGCTCCATGCGAATTTTACATTGTTCGAAACAGTGCTGGAAGTCTTGTCCTGGGAGCTCCTGCATGAGGCGTGCCGCTTTTCCTTTCACAGCTTTAACTAACTCAAATCTTGTTCTTTTAATGCAGATTTAACTTTGGTGAACGGATAAAAGTCACATGGGGCCAGGTCAGGCGAATAAGGCGGATGGTCTAAAACTGGGATGTTGTATTTGGCTAGAAACGTCTTGATAGACAATGACGTGTGAGCCGACGCGTTGTCTTCATGGAGAACCCATGACTTGTTCTTCCACTATTCGAGTCGTTTTTTCTTTACCCCTTCACGGAGTTGAGCAAGCACCTCAAGATAGTAATGTTGATTAATAGTTTGACATTCAGGAACCCAGTGAAAGTATACAATATCATGAATGTAGAACAAAAGGATCATCATCGCTTTGAATTTCGGTCATCATCTCCAAAGTCTTCTCAGCCATCTTGGAAACGGTTGAATCACTCATAAACTCGCACACGTGATAAACATCCATCGCCATAAACTTGTTTTAATAAAAGATAAGTTTCACTAGCGGTTTTACCAAGTTTCGCGTGAAATTTCACGATAATTCGTTGGTCTACTTTTACACTTATGACTTTTTCGGAAAAACGAAACAAACACCTCTTACACAAACGAAGGTTACGGCCAGACTGATTTCTCTACAAACACGGGAGACACTGCAATCGAAAGAGAAGGCTTTACGCTGCACAGCTGTCGGTCGTTCGGATTTGGTGCATATGTAGTACATCTGTAGCAGCAATAGTCTCGTTATTTAATAGCTACACCTCGTACACAAGAGTGTACACAGCTTTTTTTTTTTTTTTTTTTTTTTTTTTTTTTTTTTTTGTACTGACAGAGACATGGTTAAGGATATAAAATAGAAAATACAAAGTTTTTAGGAAAACCCATTTTAGCAGTGGCTGTGATCAGTTTATTAATATTCTTGTTTTTAAACTTTGCAGAGCATAAATTATTAATTCGAAATAAATGGTTAATGATGATGTTTCTAAATACCGAAAGATGCAGACATGAATTAAAATGTGTAAATAAGTTGACATTAAAACAAAAATCTTGCCGTTTGTCATAGATATTTGTGTAAAGTTTATTACCATCGATGATTATTTTTAGATCTAAAAAGTTAATTGATTGATTAGTCAGAGTATTTTGAGTTAGCTTTAAATTAGGTTGATAATTGAAGGAAAAGCCATTTTGTGAGTTCGTGTTGAGATAATATACAATAATATCATCGATGTAACGATAAAATCAAACATCATCATTGCAAATTTGCTTTCCATAATAATAAAGATAGAGATCTGCCAAAATACTGGAGCTACAACCTCCTTGTGGGATGCCTAATTGTTGCAAATAGATAGCGTTGTTGTGGAAGATATAATTATTATGGATAACAAAGTTAAGAAGAGTTTTAAATTTTTCTGCTTTAAAATTGTAAGGAAGATTAATTTGAGCTTTATATTCTTGAAAAAGACTGTAAATGATATTACTAAGATCTGATATATATATAGATAGATAGATAGATATATAGATAGATAGATAGATAATATATATAGATAGATAGATAGATATTTTAAATACAAACTCATCATTCTTCATAGTTACTTTTAGTTTTTATGAAAATTGTTTGAAAATTAGAGAAAAAAAAAAAAAAAAAAGTAAAATAAAATAAAATTTTATCTTAAATCTACATGACTTATTAACTGTTACTAGTTGTGAGATTTATATTTCCCAAATTTTAAAATATCAGTGTAATGTAGGTCGAAAAAAATGTTATATTAATATAAATATGTTTATAGTATATATATATAACATATTTTCATCAAGCATAGCTAAGAACCTCACGATTAAATCAGCGTTGTAGTAAGATTTCGAAAAAAAATATTTTTTTTTTCTGGAAGCTACAGTTCCAAACACATACGCATGCAGAAAGAGAGAAAAAGAGCAAAGTTGCGTGTAAACATATCAATTTTTTATAATGACTGACAATATTGAAAGACAAATGATTTTCAATCATTATTATCTTTCGACAAAGTATTCGTTAAAAAATTAAAAAATAGTGTAAATGGTGAACTAAAATACAGAACATCTTTCATCAATAATAATAATAATAAAAAAAAAAGCGTAAAATATATTCGATATTTTTTTTTTCTTTTATGAAACCATTTCATAGATAAAGTAAATATTTGTTCATCAAACTTACTTTTTATAGTGATAAAAAAAGAAGGAAAAAAAAAAAAAAGGAAGAAACCTGATAAAGCTTCGACTTTCCTTATCATATTGATTTTTGATGAACCGTATATATATATATATATATATTCCTGAGTAATTTTAGTACATCACTAATAGTCGTATGTCCCAAAATAGTTTCCATTGATTTTTAAGATCATATTGTTTTTAAAACTGTCTTATAATTTTAATCGTATAACTTGCCGTATATAATCATAAAAATTAATATTCTAAGAAATTAAAATTACTGTTAATAACTTATCACTGTTTGAAAACTGCTTATACTTATTCACCAAAAATCTTTTGTTTTAGACATGTTATTTAAAAAAATATTTAACTTATTGTTGTTTTAAGTGATTAAATTTAAATTTAAACTTTGCTTTTTTTTTATTATTTTTCATAAATTTAAAATAACATTTACATTTTCTAAAAAAAAAAGTATACATATATTATTATTATTATTATTAGTTTCGAAAAGGGAGGTATTTCTAGACACATATGTATGAAGTATATTTATAGATAAACATAATTGACGAAATTAATTTAAGAATAACTTTGAATAGTTTGAATAGGTTACAATATATGCTTACAAAATAAATGACCTATTTGCGTTAAAAATTAAATAAAACGTGAAAGAAAATGATAAATTATACATTTTAATCCTTCGGGTATTACTTCATTTCTTAAGAGGTTTGAGGTAACCCTGCATGCATTATTATTATTATTATTATTATTATTATTATTTTAAGAAATTTAATCACACATATTATACGACAAATAAATTTAATTACATTAATTAAAAAGGAATATATTTAATTACCGACAGTAATCATCACTTTTAATTTTAAAATATTAACAGATTATTTCGAAATTGTTATCAATGTAAGCATGAATGATATTTTTAAATCAAACATGCTTTTATATGAATTATCTAATGGTTATTTATGTTTTTAATATATGATCATATTTATACAAGAAAGAAATTAATCGAATCATAAGCCTTTTTTTTTCCCATAATAATAATAATAAAAAAAAAAAAGGGTTTTCTCAAACCAATTTATTTTATCAAGCATGTGAATTTGCATCATACATTTTTAAATATTCTGCCACCCCAGCGAAAGAAAATAGTGCTAGTTCTTTGAAGTTATTTAAACATGGGAACTACCTAACATGTACTAAATCTCATATCACCGATTTAGTTATATCAGCGTTGTAGTTGGACAACAAGATTTTTCAGTCCTAACTATCCAAATTGTATTTTGTATATTTTACTATAAAAAATTACAATATATCACACAGTGAAAATTAAAAATAATAATAAATAATAATAATAATAATAATAATAAAAAGCAATTATATAAGCGTAAAATTATCTGGAAGACAACAGAATAACCCAACTGAATAAATGTAATTTTTACAATAAGGATTAGCAGGTAAAATTTTATTTGATTTAGTACAAGATTTTAATCGGAAATAATCAACCGAATTTTTACGAAACAAAACGCAAATAATTTGTCGTGTAAGTTCCTTTTTAGTACTTCTTTAAAATTTATATGTAAATATATAAAACTACTTCGAAATTACTTTTCAAGGATAGAGGTTTATTTTACAATTTTATTTTTTATACATTTATTTTATTTACTTATTTATTTTTTTTATAAGGGTCTTTATGAAAATGCTTTTCTCTATCTTTGTAAAATACATTACTGCTTTTATGTCATAACAAAAACAATTGTAAAAACAATTGAATCAGGAAGTAAATCTCAAATGTCCATAGAAAAAATAAATAAATAAATAAAAGAACAAGAACAAGATAAGGAAAAAAAAGGCCACTGGTGAAACAAATTAAATGAACCGGTAAAATTCAACTTCTATAAAAAATTATGCATTTTAAAAATTGTATTTTTCTTATTACAATGAACAATGTACAAAATAAAATTAATATTTTAAAATTTAAAAGTTTTTCAGGAATTATTAACTTAAAATATGTCAAAACATTTTACAAATACATCTTCGTATATATTGTAAATTTTTTAAATATCTTACATTGTTCTTTTTGTGGAAAAAAAAAGGGGGGGGGGCGATTTTTTTAAAAGAAGAAGCACTGCAAAAAATATATATCTTTATCTAAAAAAAAAAAAAAAAAATCATTAGTTCCTAATTAAATTTCAAACAATGTTTATAAAACAAAAGATCTTAAGAACTAATTACTCTGGATTTTAATTAACAGCAGATTTATCCAACCAGTGATTTCGTTTGTTTGTTCTTTTTTTTTCTTAATGCTCCAATTTTTCAGATAAGTATTTTCAGACGTAGCTTTACTTAGTTTAAATAAATTACCTAATGTTAATAAAATAATAAATCTCCTATTTTTCCTTTTATTCAGAATCTTGTTGATATTGGTAATTACGAAACATTTCTTTATTTTAGATATTTATCACAGCTTCTATTCTAAGATAAATTTTAAACCAGTCTAATAAATGATCGAAATTTAAATAATAAAGTTTCGCAATCAATATGTATTTGGATTAATTAAAAGAAAATAAAAACTTAAGAGACATTTAAACAATGAGGATACATTCTTTTATTTTAGGTAATTAGATGTATTTTACATTTACCAATTCAATAAAAATATTCAGAATTTTAATTTAAAGCAGAAATAACTAGCTTCAGATAAAGTTCAATTAAAACACATTAAGAACTACTTACACAGAAGATAACTCGTTGATTAAAAACAGAAACTTTGTAAAATAATTACATTTTCAATGTAATATTTTCCTGAATTCGTTTTAACCCTTTCATTCACAATTTTTTCTCTCCATAAAACAATAAATCCTATTTAGTCATAAATTGATTTCAAAGGTAATATATATAAATATATATTTTTTTTAAATAGGAGTAGTAGCAGAGTACGTATTATTATATAGCTAATAAAGTAACTGAGAAGTATTTGTTGATGTTTAATATAACCACTGATTCAATAAATGAAAATATCAAAACTTTAGAAGAAATGCATATTATAATTAATTAAAATGCAAATTATAAACATTAAAAATAAAATAAAAAATATTTTAAACAGTTAATTTACCTAACCCTTTTTATCCCAAATTACCTTATTTTTGGAAAAATAGTTTAAAACATTTTTATTAAATTTCTTTGCTGCACGAGAAACATTAAATTTAGTTTAAACTACAGCTTAACTATAGGGAAAGCTTAAATTATTATAGGGATTTTGAACTTCCAATGAAATCCTGTAGTAAATTTAGGCTATATTGAGGAATTTTTTTTTTTTTTTTTTTTTTTTTTTTTTTTTTTTTTACGGAAGTTTTAGACCCCGGTGGGATACAAAGGTTTAATCACTATTTTAAATCAGGTGGGAAAATGTAGCACAAGAACGTCATGCCATTAGAAACACTTACATTTAATGTAAATTTAAATTTTTGTGTAAATTAATGAAACAGACATGATAAAATTAGAAAAGAAAGCGAGAAAAAATTTACCAAAAAATAATATGAAAGCAAATGATTTAAATACATATAATAATAATAATAATAATATGTTGGGGTCACCTGGAAATTTTCTTCAACTTTTTCCTGTATTAGAAATTAATCCAAATTAATCATTCATTCTGTCATTAATTAATTCATCCATACATTCATTAATACAAATATTTTAAATAATTATTAATTAAAGTACTTCTCATGATAAAGGCACACTATTTTCTTCTCAGAAATATATAACACTCAGTAAATTTTATGCAAACACCACAGATTTTTTTTTTTTTTTTTTTTTTTAATGAAAAATAGAACGAAAAAGTTAATTTTGTTTTAAATTATATTGGATTCCTGATACAACCAAATAATTTCGATAGTGTTCTTCTTCTCATGTGGAAAGCAATGACTTACAAATATACAGACTTTTATATATTCACATTTAAAAGTAAAATATAATTTTCGTAACACATATTTATGCGATTTTTTTCCCCTATACTGCCATATTAAAACTAAAAAAAAAAAAAAAAAGTTGACATCACTACCCTTTGAACGATCGATTCCCAAATGTAATAAATAACAATTTAAGTCAATGTTCATCTAAATATCTAGTTTGGCTAAATTCCGTCGATTGTTTCGGGAGATACATAATTCACATACAATTCTGGTACTCACACAAGCAGATAGATATTTTCAAGGAATAGTCAGATAGCGTTCTAAACGTCGAAAATTGTGTAAATTTATTGAAAACTGGAGTTAGAAGTATTATCACGAATCCAATACTTTCTTCTTATATATATATAATAATTTATTAAGCATAGTAGAAGCGAAGCAACAGATACAAGATCACTGAAACCGCAAAGACCAATAAGAATAAAAAATTTCTTTATGTATGAGAAGCTCAGAAAGATTAAAAAAAAAAAAAAAAAAAAAAAAAAAAAGTCATCAGGGGATGAAATGCACTTATTTAAAGACGCCAAATTTAATAATTAACAGCCTGCATAACAAAATAAACAATAAACTAACTCAACAAATTATTAACAGAAAAACAAAAACTAAATCGAAATTTATGATAAATTAATTTCAGAGACTTAAGAGAGGAAGGAAGGAAAGAGGCAGGCGGCAAGACTTGGGACTTGCCTGTTGGGTTAGACTAGTTTCACGCCGGCAACACTCCCCCAGCCTGCCAAGACCAGAATAGGAGTCATATGGATTAAAAAAAGCAAAATTTCATAGTAGATAAAGAATAATGAAACTATGAAGCAACAATGAAATTTATAGATTGATTACTATGTGTTTAATAGTATGATTAGATTTTTAAGAATAGTTGACAACTCAACAATGAAGAAACTGAAAATTTAATAAAATAGAAATAATACTGAAAAAGAAATATTGCAAATTAGTACATAGCAAATGTGTTAATTTGCAATATACTTTTTATTTTATTTTTTATTTTTATCTTTTAATTTAATTTCACAATCCAACTCAACCATCCAGCCAAACAGCACCACCCAACCTCCGTAATCAAACATCTGGCCACACAACCGCTACCTTTTTTTATTGCCTTTTATTATTTTATCATTTTTTTTTTGTTAAGATACACTAAAGTGTACTTTTTTTATGTACTGACATAGACATGGTTATGGATATAAAATAGAATATACAAAGTTTTTAGATAAACCCATTTTAGCAGTGGCAGTGATCAGTTTACTAGTATTCTTCTTTTTATACGTCGGAGAGCATAAATTATTAATTCGAATTAAATGGTAAATGATGATGTTTCTAAATACCGAAAGATGCAGACAGGATTTAAAATGCATAAATAAGTTTACTTTAAATCTAAAATCTTGCCGTTTGTTATAGATATCTGTTTAAATTTTACTACCATCAAAGATTATTTTTAGATTTAAAAAGTTAATTGATGGATTTCTTATTGCAGTATTTTGAGTTAGCTTTAAGTTAGATGGGTAATTTAAGGAAAAGGGAACAGTCATTTTGTGATTTCTTGTTAAGATAAAATACAATAATATTATGTATGTAACAATAAAGCCGGACATCATCATAACAAAATTGTTTTTCATAATAATAAAGATAGAGATCTACCAATATACTGGAGCTACTACCTCGTTGTGGGATTCCTACTTGTTGCAAATATATATTGTTGTTGTGGAAGATACAATTATTATGTATAACAAAGTTAAGAAGTGTTTTGATTTTTTCTATATATATATATATATACATAACAAATAAAAAATATAAAAGCTTATGCAATCAGAACTCATTGAAAAAAGTCCATTAGGAATGAATTTCTCAATCTCAGTTATTGAAAGATCTACACTTAGAAAAAAAATTAATAGAACCATTATTTAAGAAAAAAGAAATAAATAAATAAAAAGACACAAATAACATATCTATGAGATTATTTATTTTTTAAAACTAAAATACAAACTATGGAAATCAATTAAATCTTTAGCTATTTCTTCCTGTGAAACATTGCGAGAGTCCTAACTAACTTTTCCTTAACGAAATCTCCCCTTTCCACAAATGTCTTCAAAATACTAACGAAACCAGTGCTATAAAAATCACTATTGTTAATAGGAAGAGAAGTAAAACACAATTCGATAAATTAAAAATATAAAGTAATCTCATTAATATATCTGTACTGATAAGTATAAAGGAATTAAGTCCAAAAATGTCGATTTTGAGTTAAGTACATAGTCAGACTCACAAAAAAATTCTCTATCGATTGGTATAAAGGATTTAATTCTATGTCATTTAGTCTTTGAGAAAATCCATTGGTTAAAAAAAGGACCAATTGAGAAATTTACCATTCATGTATGGTATAAAATATTTAATGCAATTTTTCCCGTTATTAAATGAAGATTGACAACCACTGAATGGTATAAAGGATAAAAATCAACGAAATACCTTTTCCCTAATCCATTCTTCTGATTTGTTTTTAGCTAGTTAAACTTTATTTTTCGTCTCCTGAAAAATCAAGAATATGGACTTAAATCCTTTATACTTATCACTACAGATATATTTATAAATATATGAACCTTTTTGACAAGTTAAAAAAAAAAAAAAAATTGGAGGCAAATTAAGAATAAATTAAGAATATAAAACAATCTTATTAAAAGGAACATGTATATTATAACCTTTTTGACAAGTTTGAAAAAGGGTTTGTAGGCAAATACTTGAAATAATTTAAAAATTCTTCTTCTAAAAAAAAAAAAAAAAGTAAAAATATTTAGCGACATATACCTAAGATAAGAGACATTCAATTTTAGTTTTCAGCATTTGGTATGAATGAATGTTTCAAACCTGTATCAGTGATAGCAAAGTTACACTCGACAGAAAAAGCAAAAATGCTCAGTTTTTAGCCTTTCCGTATCGATTTGAAGTACCAGGGCATATAGTGCAGCTATTGTATGAGCATATATATACACTCAAATATTACGGAGAGTGATACAAAATATCAGTTTCTTTTATTGGAAATGAGAGGGGTAAATTTCCGAAAAGAACTGATTCATTCTGCAAATACTCACAAAGAACCATTTATTTTTTAGAAAGCAGCATATTAAGAAAAGATGATTATTGTCGTTTTAAACATTCACACTAGATTCAAATTAATGAAGAAGAGTAAAATAGAATCTTTTATGTTAAAATCACTATACCCAAGGAATTATTTTCATAACTATGATAATGAGCAAATGTATACACAGATAGACCACGTACTACAGACAGAGTTCAGCATATGCTTAACAGAGGTAATAGTCAAGTTCGTTAAGTAACAGGCTCTATACTTAAACTTTCAGAAAACAGAAACACTAACACTCAGATATGATTTCTCCATATTTAAAATTATAACTAATTAAAAATAATTACAATAAAAAAAAAATCTGGTGTGAAACAACCACACGACTTCCATTACCCGCTATTACATGTATTATATGCATTTTTGAGAGATAATGTGATCAGAAAACATAAAAGTGACCAAAAAGGAAAATCGTTAGAGCCGTTTTTGAGATACCAACTTTCACAAAAAATCAATTACTGACCGGAAAACAATAATTACATACAAAAGCATATTTAAAAGTGAGTTAAAATGGCGAGTTTGAAAAAAAATCCGTACAACCGTTTTTAAAGGAACGCCTTTGCGAGGCCTGAAATTGAGCTATTTATACAGGACGCCTATCAATTTTCATGAACTAACCAACTATATCATTCGAAAGGATATCTGATAGAGTGTTTATATAGCAAATTTGAAGAAAATCGTTAGAGCCGTTTTTGAGATACGGACTTACGGTCCCACTTCCGGTTTCCGATGTCCCATTTCCGGTTAAACTCAATTATTGACAGGAAAACAATAATTACATACAAAAGCATACTTAAAATTGAGTTAAAATGGCGAGTTTGAAAAAAATCCGTACAACCGTTTTTAAAGGAACGCCCTTGGGAGGCCTGAAATTGAGCTATTTATACAGTACGCCTATCAATTTTCTTGAACTAACCAACTATATCATTCGAAAGGACATCTAATAGAGTGTTTATATAGCAAGTTTGAAGAAAATCGTTAGAGCCGTTTTTGAGATACGGACTTACGGTCCAACTTCCGGTTTCCGATGTCCCACTTCCGGTTTTTCAATTTTCACCAAAATTTGGAAATTTCATCTGTACGCCAGACGTATTTGAATTCTAAAGTTTCGTAGCTCTATCTTTATTAGTTTCTGAGCTATAATAGCCAGAAGATTCTCCACATACATACACACACACATACACACATACATACACACTGACCAATTGCCAAAAACCACTTTTTTGGACTCAGGGGACCTTAAAACGTGTAAATCAGGTGAAAACCCGATATCGAATTTTCAGACCGAATACAATACTTCCATTACCTACGGTAGTAGGGTAATGGAAGTAATATTGATTGCCACACAATCCAGAGGAAATTTGGCTCAAGTACAATTTTTACTTCCATTAACCTACTACCGTAGGTAATGGAAGTATTGTATTCGGCCTGAAAATTCGATATCGGGTTTTCACCTGATTTACCCTTTTTATGGTCCCCTGAGTCCAAAAAAGTGGTTTTTGGCAATTGGTCAGTGTGTATGTATGTGTGTATGTGTGTGTGTATGTATGTGGAGAATGTTCTGGCTATTATAGCTCAGAAACTAATAAAGATAGAGCTACGAAACTTTACAATTCAAATACGTCTGGCGTACAGATGAAATTTCCAAATTTTGGTGAAAATTGAAAAACCGGAAGTGGGACATCGGAAACCGGAAGTTTGACCGTAAGTCCGTATCTCAAAAACGGCTCTAACGATTTTCTTCAAACTTGCTATATAAACACTCTATTAGATGTCCTTTCGAATGATATAGTTGGTTAGTTCAAGAAAATTGATAGGCGTCCTGTATAAATAGCTCAATTTCAGGCTTCCCAAGGGCGTTCCTTTAAAAACGGTTGTACGGATTTTTTTCAAACTCGCCATTTTATCTCAATTTTAAATATGCTTTTGTATGTAATTATTGTTTTCCTGTCAATAATTGAGTTTAACCGGAAATGGGACATCGGAAACCGGAAGTGGGACCGTAAGTCCGTATCTCAAAAACGGCTCTAACGATTTTCTTCAAATTTGCTATATAAACACTCTATCAGATATCCTTTCGAATGATATAGTTGGTTAGTTCATGAAAATTGATAGGCGTCCTGTATAAATAGCTGAATTTCAGGCCTCGCAAAGACGTTCCTGTAAAAACGGTTGTACGGATTTTTTTCAAACTCGCCAATTTAACTCACTTTTAAATATGCTTTTGTATGTAATTATTGTTTTCCGGTCAATAATTGATTTTTTGTGAAAGTTGGTATCTCAAAAACGGCTCTAACGATTTTCTTTTTTGGTCACTTTTATGTTTTCTGATCACATTATCTCTCAAAAATGCATATAATACATGTAATAGCGGGTAATGGAAGTCGTGTGGTTGTTTCACACCAGATTTTTCTATAAAATAATGCAATTTATGCACAGTTACGTAAATCAAAACTTCCTATAGATAAATGGAAAGTAAATAAGTAAAAACTTAACAAATAATTAAAACATATAGAAAACTTTAATAAAAATCAGTCAGTAAGTTTAAAACAGAAAGTATGCTTAAATAAAACCTACTTATAGGTATAATTTCAAACACAAAGCAAATATTATGTGTGAATTATATTGAAATTAGCACTTTTTTTATGAAGGATAGTAAAATTTTCAGGAAATTGCCAGTATTTTTGTTGTATGCAGCTAAATAAGTAAATAAATAAATAAATGAAAGTTTTCAAAAATAATTATTTCGTTTCTCTCAAACCACTTGATAAAATTTTATTTTATTTTTGTTTGGGGTGTAACTGTCATTCTATTGTGTCAGATTTTTATTTTTCTTCTTAAATGTTCAAATGTGGGGGGATACTATTCTTTGAAGAGTTCATTTTGTCGAGAACTCAACTTAGTCACGCTTTCTTGTAAACAACTTGATCAATTCGGCTGTTTTTCTTCTTTTCCCTTTTTCTTTTTCTTCGTCTTTTTTTTTTTTTTTTTTTTTCTAGTTGTAACTTATATTTTTAGTGATAAAAGGTATCAATATGATCACCATTTTAATTTTTGTCAATATTTCACCAAATTTTTAAATTTTTAAATTCGATAATATTTAAATTCTTCAAAAACGTCTAATGCAATAACTTCATAAAATTACTTTAATCCCCAGAAAAAAAAAATATCATCTGAATAGATTAAATTGTTTAAAAGACAATGTACATAATTTGCGTTCTCGAATGTAAATGCCTTCAATGGCTACTTTTCACTTTTATCTAGAGATTTGAGATTGGAACAGAAACAATTAGCTGACACTGTTAAGTGATATTTATTTAAAGAAATACAAAGAATATATATATATATCAAAATTCATCTAGTGGTAGAAGAAAAGATGTATCATATGAGCGATGAAGAGACTTGCCCGTAAATATTACAGTTGGCAGCAAAATTACTAAAGCACTAGCAATAATTCCTACTCAAAACTTAGGCACCTAATACTATTTTGTTAAGTAAATATTTATCGAGTCCTCATCTTAGTCAAATACCGATTATAAAAAAGTAAGTTGAAGAAAAAAATTAACGATCAAATTAAAAAATAAAATAAAACTATAGGAAATGTGTGGATGCAATAACTTTGCTGCTCACTGTATCAAAGCACCATACTCCTCAAAGGGAAATCACAAAATATTCTAACACAAAATAATTTTCTACATTTAAGAAAAAATAAAATAAAAAAGTAAATAAGAATGTTTTAGAGATACTATTAAAAACACACACTATAAAATAATAGTGTCAAGTCTCTGTATTGAATGCTGATTCAAATTCACTTAAATGAACTAAAAAATCAATGACTGTGCAGATTAAGTCAAAAGTCTTGAATGGAAAATTAAACTTAATAATTAAAACTAAAATATACCTTGGAAATTAACCAAATTATGTTAAATACATTTTTGAAAACTATCAATACGGATGCATAAAAACTAGTTTTTACTGTGGGATTTATTTTCCTGTGTTAGTTTATATTCCTTTATAATCCAATAAAAGCGTATAAAATTCTTTAATGATGTGTTGAAATAAATTTATCTAAAAACATTTAGGTTTTTTGCAAAGAAGAACTCTTTTTCTTTTCTTAACTATTACAAACTTTCTCGTCGAGAAAGACAAGTAATGAAATGTTGAAATGATGAAAAAAAGATAAGAAACTACATCATTAAGGAGCATTTTCACCCAATAAAAACCGAGATACGCTATCTAAAACATGTGAACAAAAATATGTTTTTATGGAGAAAAAACATATAGATATGACATTTATTTTTAATGTAGTTAGAGGTATATTCTGTTTGTTTTTCTGATATATTTTTAAAGTATGAGGCCCGTGTATGCTTTTATGAAATATTAATTATCAGATACAGCTTTTTAAATAAATTGTAAGCAATACTTTTTTATAACTGAATTAAAAATATATATATATTTATTTATTATTACTATCTTTATTATTATTGTTATTATTATTTGTGTCTTGAAGTATTCTTTAGTGTATGAAGCTGGGCGATAAGTTTAAGATATTTATTTATTTATTTATTATTTTTAATATATGAAATTTAAAACTTACTTTTTCATTAAGAATTATAATTTATTTGAGTATTATTTGGCATGCGGTTTCGTCAAAATATAATTTAATAAAATAAATTATAAAAAGTATTATAAAAAAATATTCTTTATGAATAAATATATATATATATATATATATATAACAATGGATTATTTTTGTACATTTCGTACATTTTTAATATTTTTACTATGAAAATATTGATATCTTGTGGTTAAAAATATTTTTCCCTATATAATCTAAATATTAAGTTTTATATTTCCCTCTCTTAAAATAAGTTATTAAAAGTAACCTTTTTAATGACTTTCGTGTCAAATAAAATGTAGTAGATTTTACGTTATGTCTGAAGTTCCATTTTCAACAACACAGCTATCGTTGAAGATCAAGAGTATAATATTTTGGTACTTTTTAATTATACATAACAGAAAATGCATTATATTGTTTTCGTGTAAATTTAATTCGTTTACATTAACGTAAGGTACAAGAAAACTAATGTTTGAAAAAATGTGCATCAAAAGAATTTTGTTTTGGTGAAGTCATATGTTTTGTTGTAAACAAAAAAGTTTTTATACAATTATTGCGTAACATCCCATTTTTTTCTAAATATATTTATCATAAATACATAAGTTGCGGCAGGTAATTCAGAACACGAGTTTTAGGAGACTTATTTTTTCTTAAACCATCATTACATAGTTTTTATTTTTATTATTATTAATTTAATTTTTTTTTATTTAGTTGCCAGCAAACGTGGCAAAACTTGGGCTTATCTAGAAAGTGAAGAAGCATGTTTTATCACTTTGTCTAGTGGTGGTCTCTGTTTGCAAAATTGATGTTTTAATGAAATTTTCCGGGACTATTATCTTTTCGATTGCGAGAAACATATTGATTGCTAGCTATGATGTAACAAAACATTTTTCACAGAAAACAATTTTATAGACTATTTATCATCCCTTGGAAATCCAAATTCATGACTACTTTCCGAGATAAAATATCTATCCGGATATCTATCAGGATTAAAAGTCCATATTTTACTTGTGGGCACTATTTTAATTCTTTCAAACTGCTTTTGTAGTTAAAATGCATGTAAAAGTCATAGAGAACTAAATAATTGCACTTCACGGGCTCCAAAACAAATCGCTGTTAGACACATTACTGGTAATTCTGGACTTTGGCAAGAAAAAAAAAAAAAAAAAAAAAAAAAAATATTTTATTAGTGATAGAATTTGAAAGAACAGTTTAAGTTTTAATGGAGATTAATACCTCTTTTTTCAGTTGATCTACTGATTTTTCAACAATAACTCTTGTTAAAAAGACTATAATAGGGGACTATATAAAATCTATTGAAACTTCAGGTATGTGCTGGTTCCTGAGAAATTGTGTTATTGGTCCTGAATGAGCAATATCCATCATCTGCATCTATGAAATGTTTACTTAAGATGCACAGTACGAGCGTTTGTTTAATTAAAAATCATCATCATTATTCATCAAACAAAATGCACAGATTACAATCTGATTGTTTACTTGTACTACTCACATAAGGAAATCATAACGTTTTTATAATATTATTTATATAACATAAAAATCTTGTAATGGCTTTATCAGTCTTTTTAGTATAAATAGTTTTTATTAACAAGAAAGTATTTTAGAAGTAAAAAACAATATATTAACTTTCACTCAGGCTTAGAACGGTAGGAAAAGAATTATAAATAACTAAAATTTCCGAATTTGAGTTTTTACTTTTTTACAAATTTCGAGGCTTCATGTTTCCAAAAATCATGTTTTTAGTGTTTGGTCTCTGTGTATATTTGCTTATCTGAGAGACTGTTAGAGACATGAGTAAAAGAAGGAAAAAAAAAAACTCGCTGGAATTCAAAGTCGCTATTCTAAAATTGAATGTTACGAGAATGTTACTTGATTTCATTTAATACATTCCAGAGATGTTTAAAAATGTTTATCATGTGTATTTTTTCTATTTGTTCATTTTATTATTATTATTATTATTATTAAAAAAAATTGTTATTGCTTTAGTTATGTGATACACTGACAGTAAAATTGTACATATGTATATAATTATTTTTCGCACAAATTTCTTAAATATAATGGTATTAGAAACTTATTTTGAAATTACAAAGAATCTAAACAAAACTAAATAATTTTAAAAATAAGTAAGATTTTCGCCGGCTTATAGTTATGAGATGATTTGTGTTTTATATGCTTATATTAAAGCTTCAGCCTTTATATACAAAGAAGATAAATATTACGTATTGAAATATTCATTAATTGCATGTTTATATATTCCATAATTAAATTTTAGTTTCATGTAATTTAATTTAACTTATTATAGAAGATTGAAAATGTGAAGCTTGCTTTTAATTAATGTGGACACAAACTTACAGTGGAAAATATAAATATGTATTCCCAGTTTCGTGAAACATATTGTAATATTAATTGTCCGTGGTACATGTGTTCCCTTAACACGATCAAATAAAGGTAATTCCGTAAATTTTAAGTGTCAGAGAATATATATTTTATTTATTAAGTTACATTCAAGAGATAATTCGTATTATTCTTTATGCAGGGTATGCATACAAATATACTTTCAGATAGATCATGCATATATGCATTTTTATAAGCGTTATGGTGTGTAAATATTACAATAATTCGAATATGTTTATCGAATAAAAAATATATAATGCTAAATAAAAAGAAATTATGTAGATTAAAAAAAAAAAAAAAAAAAAAAAAAAAAAAAAAATGTGTGTTAACTTAATTACACAAATCTTGTGTTAACTTAATTACATAAAATACTCATTTATTGTATAGATTTAATAAAACTATGGAATATTTAATTTAAATTAGCATCAAAGGTGCTTTCATTTACGTTTCTTTTACATTTGGTTCCGATACTTCACAAAATTTATTTGTTTTAAACTATATGTGCGATATATATATAGATATATGTATGCATACATCTATCTATCTATCTATATACATATATATATGTATATAATACATACATACACACACACATATATATATATATATATATATACACAGATATAAGTACATATATATATATATATATATATATATATATATATATGTATATCTATACATATATATACATATATATATATATATATATATATATATATATATATATATATATATATATATATTCTGTTTACTTTGACATATCATATTTAATGTGAAAGATATGAAGTGCCGTATCTGATTACTTCTAGTGCCTTTCAATAAGTATTCGTACACTGGTTGCCCGCTTAGGGACAAACATTTACTGTTCCAATAAATAATGTTAACATAAATTGCACTTTTAATAATAAAAAAATATATATACATATATATGTCATGGCGTCAAGTGTCGCCTTCCGACAGAATCCAAAAGAAGCCTTTTTTTGAATTACACATATTTATAAAATTTACTTCACAATTCTCTGTCAGTTAAAGAGAATAAAAAGATTATTATTTTGTCATTAAAATTAGAGACATATGTATCAGGCATGGAACGCTTTGAATTTCTAATTCTGTATTTGATACTTAGATAGGAATTATTGTAATTTTATCAGACTATTTAAATTTTTCAAAGGTTAGAAATGTACGTCAAAAATGCATTCCCTCGATGTATTTGAATCGTCGAATAATGTAATATGCATATTACTGTAATATATGCTTATATATAAATAATTACTTATATACCGTTACTATTATATAGTTAATTACTTATACATATTACTTATATGTAGTTAATGCATTTTCGGAAACGAAAATTGCAATTTATCACTCTAGTTATACCTCGACTGTGTTTCTCATAATATGCAAGCAATAAAATGATGTTCATAGTTTTTCCTTATAATTGCTATTTAAAATTAAACGACCTTTCAGCATCGTTCTAGCAATGAAATAAGTGTTTACATATATCTTGTAATAAAATAAACATTTGTAATAATTTTTGTCAAATATTTTTTTAAATAGAATTTTGTGATTATTTTCCTTATTTAATGTTGGTTATTCAATGTTCATTAAACAATAATATATCCTCTTCGGACCCGAAGCTATAATAACAACATAAGTTACACTTGAAGGCTTTTAGACATATACGTTCACATTGTACATTACAAGAAAGTATAATTTTATTACATTTATAATTTAGGGGTTTAGTAATGTACGATACAAGTGTACGGCTCTAAACAAGTTACATTAATCTTTCAAACTGTAACACAATTAAAAATTTCATGCCCTTAAATAAATAAATCAATATTAGTTTTCTTTTTATTCTGGCAAGTGTATAAGTACGTAATAAATAATTATGAAAATTGCGTACTTTCTTTCGACCGCTTGGTCGACTACTGTTTTGATATCGTTTTACGAAAGTCGACAAAATAGCTTTATATTTCAGAAATTAGTTTCAAGCTGCCATATAGCGGTATCTTTTTAATGCCAATGTATTCAGTTTTTTATTAGTTTAGTCACAATATAAAAATATTAAATTGTATCGATTTTACAAAGGAAAGAAAAGAGGTCCACATATGTGGACTTCTGGAGCGAAGAAGATAAGTGGTTCGTGGGTTTTTAAATTGCAAATATAGTGGTTTATGAAGTCGAAAAAAATGGCGACCGCTACTTTAAATAACACTTCAAAATAATTTTATAACCAGTATTCTTTGACAAAACGGAGTCCCCTTTAACGAAACGGAGTCACAAAACAAATAACAGTGTTAATGTACTTTAAAATTTATTACAAATTATTTAGGTGTTTGCTGGTCATATGACAATATGAAGCTTATTCGTTTAATTTTGAGCAACCTTATATGCATATTATAAAAATTATTTACTCATTATAAGAGCAGTGTTCTTAAATTTGAATAGAATTAACAAAAAAAAAAAAAAAAAAAAAAAGATGCATGTTATAGTTCAAAATTCTCATTTGGGAAATATGATATAATTTGTTTATTTGATTATTTAATTCATTATGTTTTTCTATTTATGTTTTTCTGTTTTATGTTTTTCTACTTATTATTAATAATATTATTATTTTGCATATAAATATTTTGCCACCTTTGGCAATAAGATAATTCGTTTTTTCGTGAAAATAAAATAAAAATACACGGGTGGATTCGTGTAACGCATGTTTTGCCCACCTATCTTTTGGTGCGGCGAAATCAAGAAATTCATGAAACTGTTTACTACACATTCTTTTTTATTATATTTTCTATTAACAATCTTGTGTATATCTTGTTTGTATTAGATGTGAAGGATTATATGAAAAATATGCATGTGTCCACTTTCTAGCTCAGAATTAAAGTTCCAATTTTCCAGAAGCTTAATTTTATGTATTCCTAATTACTACACTTTAAAGAAAATGACTGAAACTGGAATTTAAATATTTGCAAACACTACAGTTCAAAAGAACATTCTTTTTATTTTTAGTTTCCCATCATTAAGTATATTTGGTGGAATTATGTGTACGCGAAAATTTTCGAGCTTGAATGTATTTTAGGATTTTACGAGTTTGTACAAGCAACAAATATTTCGTAACAGTAACTAAAAATACTGTCATGGTCCATGCTTTATTCTTACATGATCATTCGATTTTTTTTTCTTTTTTCAGTCATGTATATTTTAAATGATATATACATATATATATATGTATATATATATATGTATATATATATATATATATATATATATATATATATATATATATATATATATATATATATATATATATATATATATATATATATATATATATATATATATACATATACATATATATATATATATATACATATACATACATATATATATATATATATATATATATATATATATATATATATATAATTTCAAGTGTCGCATACAGCTGTTTCCATAGAAATCAATACTTATTCATGGAAGAGAACTACAGGAAAGATGTAGTAAAATGACTGTTAACACTTCCAAGAACCCACAATTGCACAATATACGCTTATCCTAAAATCCGAAGATGTTTATGAAAAAATAGTGAGGGAGACAGGAATTGGTCATGTATTTTCTAAATTTATAGTAGAAGGGGAACTGGCTCAACATCCTTTCAAGCTCAAAATAGCGAAACTTCTCAACGATCAAAACAAACGACTACGTTTCGAAAGTTGTCAGAAGAAAATGAAGCGAGCCTGAACTTTATACCAGTAGCAGATCCTGTTTCCTCACGAAATGATATTATCTGCTAGACAATCATACAATTGTCTGCATACTCTCCAGCAGAGTCTTCCATCGTTCAATATTGCCAAAGTATCAAATCTGTCATGATTTGGAAAGAATTTTGTAAATAGTCAAATTCTTCTCATTTCCATTGTTTACGAGACAAAATCAATAAAGATATGAACCGAAAAGGGATGTTTGAAAATATGGTCCTTTCCTGGACTCAGAAACACGTATGAAATAGGGTTTGAATACTTCATCAAGATTTCTCGCCTTCACATGGAGCAAAATTCACACAGGACTCATATGAGGCTAATTTTTAAACTTACTCACGTTCCAACAACAAATTTCATAATCGTGTGAAAATGCAAAATAAGAGATTCTTCGAAATGTACAATGCAGGAAAACAGATAATGAAATTCTAGAATCATCTACAAAAGCCAAAAACAGAGATATCCAGAAATAGTTTACTAAACATATAAAAAATTCCACGATACTCACTTGTATACGATCCATAAAATCGCATATTTACAAATAGGGAAATGATTGAAATAAAGCATGATAAATAGTTAATTAAAAGTCATTGTATCCCACTGTATCTGGAGAAGATATGTAAACTGTGTAAAAAGTACTTAATCATTTTTAAATGTACCTCGTTTGGAAATGGGTTTGGAAATAGATCAAGAGGGGGGTGGAGGATTTTAAATTTCAAACATGGAGAAATTCTTTGGTAGATCTTCAGAAAATGTCTTCCAAAATAAAATATTTTTAAATATATATATTGTCTTACCATTCATTTACATGAATTTAAATATAATTCTCACAGTCCCTACCCTATTCCTTTAAGTTTGGTACTGTGTTAGAATTTCTAAAAACTATAAATATCATATTTAATAAATCTAAGAGGACATCGGGTGATTTTTATTAAAATGGGGTGCTTGTGTATAGCAAACATCTATGGTGGCTAAATTTGAAATTTCAAATGTCAGGAGCTTGTTAGCTTTTTGAAATGTCTTCAAAAGACAATCATTTAAAAATATTCTATGTTTTTTTTGTTTTTGTTTTTTTGAAATTATGAATAATATAAGAAATTATGTTATATGTTTTCAGTCATAAAAGTTGTAAATAAGTAACAAAAATAACTAAAGAAAAACTTACGAGAAAATTAATCAATGTGAAACAATTCATAAGTAAAACATACTGAAAAAACATAAAATAAATGATTTAAACTGATGATATTAAATATATATATATATATATATTAAATACGTTAAATATGGTTAAATACGTTATTTATAGTTTTAAGAAGTTCTAACGGGTTTTCGAAGTATAGGACAGATGGTGAGCCTTCTTCTAATCTCCTTAAAATAATACAAAGTTATATATATATATATATATATATATATATATATATATGCGTGTAAACATGAATAAATATTTTTTGTCGAGATGTTTCCAACGAGCTAACTTAAGGTGAACTTTCACATTTCACTAACTAGATGACTCAAGTATGAATTTTTTAAACCAAATAAATTCCCTATCAACATAGTTAAATTCATATTTTACAGTCTTTAGAAATTTCGAGATACTGTTAAAAAAAAAAAAAAAAAAAAGTGTCGGGGGGGGGGGATATTAAACGAAGATTTTACTTTATACTTTCTCAAAAAGTACAGTAGAGCACAGAATTTTTTGGCACGAAGTTTAAATCCATAGCCTTCCTTTTAATAGAGCTAACAAGAGATCTCCCAGCCCATTTGTAATTTTAAAGTCTGTCTCCCATATATGTGCCCTCAGACCCATTTTTAACTAAACACAATTCCACTCAAATTTATATAACATATTTTCACAAATTTAGACGTGTTTCCAAGATAAAAGGTTAGGGTGTGACTTTTGGCGAACACTGTACACACACACACACACACACATATAGATATACAGATACATATATATATATATATATATATATATATATAAGGTATTATAATAAATGCTTTCACTCAAATAAAAGTTGAAAATATGTAAGAAAAATAACTAAAGACAAACTTACATGAAAATTAATAATTGTGAAAAAATCATAAGTAAAACTTACTACAAAAACATAAAAGAAATGATTTAAACTTTCAAAAATGCCCCGTATGACTTGAGACATACGTGTGGAGTTATACATACATAAATATATGTACGTATGTCTCAAGTCATACGGGGCACTTTTTGACAGTTTAAATCATTTATTTTACATTTTTGCAGTAAGTTTTACTTATGAAATGTTTAACATTTATTAATTTTCTCGTCATTTTTCTTTAGTTATTTTTGTTACATATTTTCAAATTTTACATGACTGAAAACATATATTATAATTTCATATATCTATCTATCTATCTATCTATATATATATATATATATATAATGATTATCTATTAAGCAAAGTAGAAGCCAAGCAACAGATACAAGATCACTGAAACACCAATGACCAATAAGATTAAAATCTTCTTTGAGAAGTTCAGAAAAATGAAAAAAAAACATTTTTTATCAGGGGATGAAATACACAAATTTAAAGAAACCATATTTATTAAGTAACAGCCTGCAAAACAAACGAATCAATAAAGTAACACAACAAATCTTAACTCAAAACCATAAACTTTATCAAAATTTAGGAAAAAATAATTTCAGAAACTTAAGATAGGAAGGAAGGAGCCATTAAAACCATTAAGTCATGCGACAGAGAAAAGTGAGCTTCCATATAAATAAGCCCGTTTAAAAGATAATAATAGCCGATTTTAATTTTTTTTATACATAAAATGTCGAATTTTGTACAGCCTCTATGTAATTTTTTCTTATATCCATTTCTTATATACTTTAAACAAAATCCCTACATGATAGGAATAAAAGACAAACATTTCTGAATTCAGTATTCGAGAACACATTAGACACATTAGAGACAACTAACTCAGTACAGAAAAAAAAAAAAAAAAGAATAAGAAGACGATTTTACAGACCTGTGTAATCTATTGAATATTTTTTCTCTGAAACGATACTTAAAGTCAAAAGTCATTATGAAATTACATGATAGGCAAGTTATTAGCAAAATATACAAATTGAAATGTAAGATATGGATTAAAATCTCTTGCAGCAACACAAAAGCTTGATTAAAATACTTTTTATCTCAGAACAAGTGATAGCTTTCTGTTAAAAAAGATTTCAGAAGTTTATTTTCACTTAACAAAATGAAATTAATGCACAGCTCTATGAAATAAATTAATAATAAAATGGATTTTTCTTAATTCTCTCAATCATATCGTAAAGTTCTAATTAATTTTTCAGAGAAAGGATACCCGATTTATTTTATTTATTTAATTTTATAAATGTTTGTAAAATTTAAAATTTAATAGGAAATTTTTATTTTTTATTTAAATTTAAAATTAATTTAATTAAAATTTTCCTAAGCTAAGTTTATTTTTTGATCGGAATTATGTTGTACGTTTGAGGAAAATAATAATAAAATTACCATTACTAAAAATCTTTATATTTAGAGTATTATACATCTCCTGTAGTCGAAGAATCATTAAAGGTAAAACACTCTGTCATCATGAAAATTAAAATTGAATTATCTGTTCAAACATATTATCCTCAAAATACATAGATTAATATGTAACATATTGATTAAATTCATACGAAACAACTTTCAAATTTAATTAAAACATAATAACCTCTAAGAACGAAATACATGCTATCATTTACGATTAAGGATTTAAAAAAGTTATCTGATTTTCACGTAGCAAAATAAAATTACGAACAGATGCATTAACTGAATTAACTGCAAAGACTACATTTTATTTTATTTATTTAAAGAATATTATAAATTTGTAACTAAATATCACAATAATGTTATAAACATTCTTATTTAAAAGAAGTAACCTGTCACCCAATTCACTATATCTTGAAAATAAATAATTCCTAATAATTCCTTTTTGAAACTATATAATTCCTAAGCTAATTTTATTTCTCGATCATCATTATATTGTACATTTTAGAAAAGTAATAATAAAAATGCCATCACTAAAAATCTTTATATTTAGAGTTTTATACATCACCTGTAGTTGAAAAATCATTAAAAGTAAAACACACTGTCACCATGAAAATTGAAATTGAATTTTCTGTTAAAACATGTTATCGTAAAAATACATAGATTAATATGTAAGATGCGGGTTAAATGCATACGCAACAACTTTAAAATTTAATTAAAACATGTTTACATCTAAGAAAGAAAGACATCCTTTCATACATTAAATATTTTAAGAGTTTATCTGATTTTCACGTGGTAAAATAAAATTGCGAAACAAATGCTTAACTAAAAGAATTTTAAAGACTATATTTTATTTTATTTATTTCAAGAATATAACTAAATTTATAATTAAATATCACAATAATGCTACAGAGATGCTTCTTTAAAATAAAAAGCCTATTACCCAATTCACTATATTTTGAAAAATAGCAGATTTTTAATTAAAAATGTATAATAGTATTTAAAGAATAAATTTAAATTTTACAGAATTTAAAATTTTCTGAGAAACAGTTGTAATTAAATATACTCCTTACTGTATTATAAAGAAAAAAATAACATATTTTATTTCATCACTCGTAAACAAAATTATATTCTGTGCCGAGGGAATTATTATGCGTAAAGTGTTTCTTGAAGATGAAAATGAAAATGCAATAATATATTAAAATATATTTTCGGCGAAACAAATAAGTAAAAACGTATTAAAACTATCCGCAGCATCATGACAATTTAATTAAAACTTCTTTAAATAAGAACAAAAGAAAAGCTTTTTCATTAAATAATTTTTTAGTGGATTATTTGATTTTCACTCAAAAAAAAAAAAAAAAAAAAATATATAATAATAATAATAATAATAATAATAATAATAATAATATATATATATATATATATATATATATATATATATATATAAGAATATATGGATGAAATAAATGTGGCTTTAAGGATAAATTTTATTTTTATTTATTCTCATCAAAGCCTGCCAGAAATGTTTTAATAGTTTTCACGGCAATACTTTAATATCCCTTCTTTTAAGGAAATTTCTTTAATTCAATTTGTTATTTTTTTTAATAAAGAAAATGTCTTCTCTGTGAGTAAAATTAAATATCTAAATCTAAAAATTTGATTTTTCCAGAATATATATATATATATATATTAATCCGTGCATGAAAATTAATCAAAGTTATAAATTTTATTACAAATACAGATTTACTGTCTTATGACGAAAAAATAAAACAATATCAATAAACACAGTTTTAATGTATTTTCCCTAACATCACACCTTCTTTCCGGGGCATGAGAGTATATCCTGAAGATGGAAAGGACATCTTCAGGATGTACTGGGGAGGAAAATGACATATTTAGTGTACACTTGGATAGGTGTACTCTTAGGAAGAAGATTGATATTTTAATGCAAGGAAAGAGTGCTATCAAATATACCAATGAAATAAAGTTATCTTAATGTAAGGCATTAAAAAAAAAAAAAAGGAAGAGTTACTTAAGATACATAAATATCTTAATTTACACCTTAGATATTATACATATCTTAATTTAAGACAGAAATGTCCTGAAATACCAATTCAGACATAAAAATGTCTGAAACACATAACTATTATTCGGTATATATATATATAAATCTTTGTATTTTAAGCTTTTTCATATTTAAAGAAAAATTATTAAGGTGGAAGTAGCAAGTAACTTATAATGAAGAAAGCGAATCTTAAAAAAAATTGTATATAACTGTTTTTTATTTACTATTATTAGTTTCGATTTAAAAACTGTTTTTCTTCCACATACTTTCTTGCACTTAAATGTAAGACAGCAAATTTCCTGGTATCCATGTTTATAATCTGTTTTTTTTTTTTTTTTTTTTTTTTTAATATCAGTTTAAAGAAATATGTCGTCATCCAAAAATATCGAGGGCTGAATAAGAATAGTTTTTCACATATTTGATATGCATTTTTTTTTCTAAACCTCTAGATATGAAATTTAATATAATAATGTATATTAACTGTTAGATACTCTGTTATCAATAGTTTTATAGCAAAAAATACGGATTATAACAACTACCTCTTTTTCGCCAATACTGAAATGCGTATAATTAAAAAAAAAAAAAAGAAAGATCCCCGCTGAGTTACTTGGTGGCGAGATTCGTAAGGTACCTGACGTTAGGTGCGTTCTTCGGTATATGGTTACGTATTCTACTGCTAACATTAGTTCGATTCCCCAGCCGGATAAGAAACATTTTTCTTCTAAAAATTGTTATTATTATTATTATTATTATTATTATTATTCTCTAGAAAATTTCAAAATCTATTTTTAATCGAAAAACAGAATCACAGGCCACCTTTATTTATTTATTTAAAAAAAGCCTTAAAAATAGTGGTGTTTTTAAGCCTAAAAAATTTGGCGGTGTTCCAAGACATTGGCAATGTCTTAATTTCAGTTGCAAAAATGTGTCTTAAAAAGTAGGCTTTTTTTTTTTTTTTTTTTTTTTTCGCTGAAAAATATGATCATCCGTTTGAGACACATCTTTTAAGAAATTTTAAGACGTCTACGTTTGTGGTGATTGCATTAATTTTTAAATCATTCCTTAAACATTCATAATAGTTAAAATTAGCCGTCAATAAATGCATTGATTTGCCTTACTATTTTATAGTTTATTTATTTATTTATTTTCAAATTTTGCTACTATATTATACTGTTTTGAAAATTTCACATTTTGGATCCGGTAAAATCTATTCTCAATTTAATATATACTTATTTTTAAGAATATGTTTGTATCTATAAACTATTTATTTAATATTTTGTAAATGGCTTAACCCCAACCCCCCACCTTTTTTTTTTTTTTTTTTTTTTTTTTTTTTTTAAGCATTTAAGTATTTTGTTCATGCAATTTTGTATTCGCATTGTATTTTCAAATAATAGGAATTAGAATTTAATTAAAATGAGATTACAGTTCAGAACGAGATGCACCTTTTTTAAAAATCATTTTAGGAGTTTATCTGACTTTCACGTAACAAAATAAAACTAGAGAACAGATGCAAATAAATTTCCCAGTAATATTATGAACATCCTAATACTTAAGGAAACGACGTATTATTATCTACATTATATATTTAAAAAAATATTTTTTGATATAAAAATATATACGTGCATATTAGATGGACCTATATATATATATATATATGTGTGTGTGTGTGTGTGTGTGTGTGTGTGTGTGTGTGTGCGTGTGTGTGTGTGTGTGTGTGTGTGAGTTTGCGCACAATTCAACAAAATGATAAAATAGAAAAAAAAAACATTCAAACAATATTGTTTTGCTGAACTATTGCTGAATATTTTTTATTTCATTTGTTTTCTTTGCATTTAGATTAATTTTTTGCTGTTATGCTAAGAGTTAACTGCTGTAATAAAACCAAGAAAGCTCTTTTGCGAAATCTTGCTTTACGGGATAGGAGGAATTAGATAAATGAATGGGAGAGGTTGCGCTTAATTATAACTGCAATTAAATGTTACAAAAATAATTGCACATAAATGACATTGTTGAAAGGTTTTTGTAAACAAATGATTTCGCATTAAGATTGAATATTTTAATTTAATGATTAAAAAAAAAAAAATCTGAAAAAGAAAAAAGAAAAAAGAAAAAATTTCAATAATAATAATAATAATAAGTAAATTTACAAAACCACATCAAGTTACTAGATAACACATTTAACTTAAAATTAGTACATTTCTTTTCAGTTTGATTTTTTTTTGCCTGCTTATCTAATCTGTCATTATCCACAACCATTGCACTTATTTTTGCAATCTATAGTAATATTATAAATGCGAAAGTTTGGATGGTTGTTTTTTACTCAATCACGAAACAACGGCTAAACGGATCTGAATGAAATTTGGTACAGAGATGTATTAGTATGGAATAGAACATAGGCCACTATTTATACCGGAAATTTGATTAGATTTTTTAAAATTAATTAAAATATGAAAATAATAAACTGGTAATTCCCTTATTATAAGTCATTTAAATTTTTAATTTTTGCCAAAAACGTTTTCGATGTTTTTATTTATTTATTTATTTATTTATTCAACATAAAATTAAATACTTTTTCACGCGAAAAATAAAGTTTACTAAATGTCAAATTGGTGCATGACGTCTTTATAACTTTAAAATAAAATAGTAACTAGGTGGAACCCGTCGAATTCGACGATTATTTTATTGACCGTAATGTTTCGAAAAACATCGCATCATTATTTAAATGTATTTCAAGTTAAAACATCTAATATAATTTACGACATTTCACTTAAAAAAAAAAAAAAAAAAAAGAAAGAAAGTCAGAAAAAGGCTTATAAATAGAAATACTATATATGACATCACTTTCAACAAAGTACAGCCAATGTGACGTCAAACGGACTCCAAATAAACAGTTCCTATTTTTCATTTTCTATTTCGTTTAATACTAAGACTACATATAGCTGACTCGTCCGGCGTTTCCCGGGCCCATGGTAATAACCTTAAATGAGCCTTAAATTTGTATGGTTTTACATCTTTAACTCAATTTTGTTTTAATTTCTATTTTTAAGTAAAAGCATCGTGAAAAAAAAAATCAGCTGTAACCAAAAAAAATTACCTCGAACCGAAGGAAACTCTGCCTTGTGACCTTGGTGCCTTCGGTAGCGCATACGCCGGTCGCTAATAACATGAAATATTCCCAAAAATTAACATGGAACCATGCGAACCCGCTCGGTGTTGCCCTGACCCATGATACCTTAAATGAACCTTAAATTTGTATGATTTTATACCTTTAACTCTATTTAGTTTGAATTTTTATTTTTAAATGAAACCATCACGAAAAAAATAATCAGCTGTAACAAAAAAAAATTACCTCGAACCGAACGAAACTCTGCCTTGTGATCCCGGTGCCTGCGGCAGCACATACGCGGGCCGCTAATAACATAAAAAAATTCCAAGAAATTAACCTGGAACCAAACGCACCCGCCCGGCAAAGACCGGGCCCATGATAATAACCTTAAATGAACCTTAAATTTGTATGGTTTTATATCTTTAACTCGATTTTGTTTGAATTTCTATTTTTATATAAAAGCATCACAAAAAAAAAAAAAAAACTCAAACAGAACGGAACTCGGGCTCGTGACCCGGTATACAGGCCGCTAATAACATGAAAAATTTCTCAAAAATTAACCTTGAATCGAGCGAACCTCTGACTCGTGTTACCTCTGCCTGTGACTGCTGCACTGTATAGCAGGAATGCATGCTAGACACGCGTTGCAAATTCCACTTTCCTCCACCAGGGGGTGCAGTATGTTGTATACGAACATCACCAATCACCTTGAATTTCCAAGACTTTTTAAATAAGGTGTCACTGGTTGTGTCAACTGCAAAATCCTTTAGTTGCCCTTTCCACCGCCATGGGGCACAGCGTGTTCTATACGAACAACACCAACGGTAAGGAAATACCAAGACCTTTAAAATAAGGTGTAACATGATAGAGTCGACTGCAAAATCACCTAGTTTCATTTTTAACCACCAGGGGGTGCAGTATATTGTGTACGAACATCCCCAATCAACATGAAATTTCAAGACCTCTATCACCAATCGCCTTGGATTTCCAAGACCTTTCAAATAAGGTGTCACATTGTGGTGTCAACTGCAAAATACTTTAGTTGCACTTTCCACTGCCAGGGGGCGCAGTGTGTTCTGTAAGAACATCCCCAACTGTCAGGAAATACCAAGACCTTTAAAATAAGATATAACATGATAGGGTCTACTACAAAATCACCTAGTTCCATTTTTAACCACCAGGGGGCGCATTATATTGTATACAAACATCCCCAATCAACATGAAATTTCAAGACCTCTATCACCAATCGCCTTGGATTTCCAAGACCTTTTAAATAAGGTGTCACATAGTGGTGTCAGCTGCAAAATCCTTTAGTTGCACTTTCCACCGCCAGGGGGCGCAGTGTGTTCTGTACGAACATCACCAACGGTCAGGAAATACCAAGACCTTTAAAATAAGATGTAACATGATAGGGTCTGCAGCAAAATCACCTAGTTCCATATTTCACCACCAGGGGTCGCACTATATTGTATGCAAACATCCCCAGTCGACATAAAATTTCAAGACCTTTAAAATGAGGTGCTACATGCGTGGGTCTAGAACGGATTTCCCTCTCAAAGTAATTTCTCCCCTTCCCCCCCCCTCCAAATCTACTTTCCCTACTTTCCCCCGAAAGTGATTTTTTAGTATTCGACTCTAGTCCCCATATGTACAATTTCTTCACCGTGAAGTAATTTGAAGCTTAGTTAAGCTCGTAAACATGTTTTTAACCCAAACGGGTGGGAAACGGTTTCCCACGCGTCTCCCCCGGGGGAGAAACAGTTTCCCCCCCGGGCGGGGGGGGGAACCGTTCGACTTTTTTAATTTTTCTCTTCTCAAAGCACATCTACAGACCAAGACCTTTTTTTAGACACCTCAACCAAATTTTTACACCAAGTAGTTCTCTCAATATAGTGGAGACAGACAAAAACATGTTTCAAATTAATATATAGATAATACAAATCTAGCATGTTTCTTCTGAATTTTATTCCACAGCATTATTTTTTATATACCCCAACCTTAGATTTTTTTTTTTTTTTTTTTTTTTTTTTTTTTAGCACGGATGAATCACGCTTGGCATAAAAGCTAATTCAGCATTATATTAAAGGCATTTAATTATTGATAATTCTGGACAGTTTTTTTAAATTTTGATGCTGAAGTAGATGGGACACTTTTCGCCAAGGAAAAGATAGAAAGAAATAGGAACAATAATTGAATAGGTTATATTTTGGTCTAAAACGGCGACAAAAATTCAAAAGTCGCCAAGGGGAGCTATATTAAGGCTGTACCATGATCAAGTTTAAATATTAATTATTATTTTTTTTCCTATATACCAACTACTATTAACTAAGCATGAAGTATGTATAACCACAAAATAATAATAATAATAATAATTGTCTCATGCCATAGACGTACCCGGTCGTAGCCCAAAGCAAGCCTTTGAGCGATTTCAGTATTATTTTTTCTTTTTTTTCATAAAGCTATATAGAAAAGAGTTTTCTTTAAATATAGTGACTAGCGAAGAGGGCAGAACCTGCTAGTATATATATATATATATATATATATATATATATATTGCGTGGGTGTGTAGGGTGATGATAGGGGGATTTATTAATATTTATTTACCGTCATCTAATATTGTATTACCATCAGACATTGATTAAATCAAAATAAAACTACTTCACCTTTCATTTTGAGAGGAACTGAAATTTTGTTTATTCTATCTGTAGCTGAAAACTTTTGGCTATTAAAACATGCAAATGATATATTTTTTAAATGTTGCGCATGTGTAGTTAAATATTATTTAGTAAAGATGCTCAAATTTTGCAAGATGTTTAACATATTTGCATTCTGAATGCAGTATGATGTGTCTGATGTAGTACGCTAAGTTTCTTAAAATGGCTTTCCACTGGATCTAATACTTTATACTTTATAATTTAGAAAAAAAAAAATAGTAATTCACTTTTGTCATTAAAAAAAAAAAAAAAAAAAAAAAAAAAAATCGTTATATTTCAACGAATATTTGTGATAGTCTCATGCAAAATTATGCAGATAATTAGATGCATCGTAATAATCACATGCTACATCCAACAAGCCGTTTGAAGCATCAATTCTTACAGAGTGGTAGTTTGACTTTTTTTTATAACATTCTTTTACTGGCCCTCTTTTCCTCTTAAGGATGAAATTTTGCTGAGATATATGACGTATAACATGTTCTTTATACTCCCAACGTTTCAAGATAATTCCTAAAGAACTTTTGTAGTTATTTGACACAACGTCTAAAATCAAATGTGTTAAATACTTACTGGTAAATAATGTATACAGTTAAAACTTTTTTTTTCGGTATACTATTTTTAGTTTTCTGTATCTAATATAAATATAGCATTGTTTTAAATAAAAATAATATAAAAGTAAAATAAAATGTGTAAGTAGATAAATGTTTCTTTTAAAAAAAGTTCCTTTTATTTTCGCTATATTTTAGCATTAAAAACAAAGCTAAAATTATTATTATTATTATTATTATTATTATTATTTTATTTTATAGAATATAATAAAAATCACAAATAGAAAAACATAACTATAAAGCCTACATTTATTTTATTTATTTATTTATTTTTACAATAATTAAATAATTTTTATTTATTAATTCAATTAGCTCTAAAATTTAATTATAGAGGTAAGCAATAACAACATGTCCAATTAATTAAATTGTCATGAAAAATTCCTTTGATTAAGATCGAGCTACGGACGTCCCAATTACAGCCGCTTGTGCTACTGACTACGGCGTTGAAAAGTTGACTATTTGCCGAAATAACTTGAACTAACGCAATTACTGAAACTTTAAAGACTTCTCTCTGAATGTTGTGTGGCTAGTGTGTGCTTCTGCCTCAACATGTTGTTAAATTCATAGTACACTACAATTCTGAACAATTTCGCCCCGATCTGAATTTTATATGTCGTGATGATTCCTTATAAGACAAGTATTTTATTTATTTATTTTTTTTTAACTATATTGTTTGTTAGGGAAATGAAATTTCCATATAAATTTGGGCATCAATACATCAATATTTATAAAATCTTTTCTTTATAATATTTTATTTAATTTTTTATTGTGAAAAGTTTCTTATAGAAAAAAAAAATCCATACGGAATTGCATATTTAGGCAAATTATCATACAAAAACATGAAATTTAAGATATATGCATTAAAATTTTTTGTAACAACACAAAAAAATTATCAAAATATATTTATATTCCAGAACAAGTAATATTCTTTTGTTAAGTAAAGGTTTCAAAAGTTTATTTAATTTTTTATTGTGAAAAGTTTCTTACAGAAAAAAAAATCCGTACGAAAATTACATATTAAGGCAAATACATTTGTGAGGTTGAGACGTCAGAACGTCACCACAGTTGTTTTAATTAAGCTGGATCCAGCAAAGTAGGAAGCGGGGACGATTAAAATCGCTTCGTCGCCAGTGACTCGGTGAAGGTTGAGGTCGCGTTAGTTTTGTGTCGGCAGGGTGCTGCAATAAAAGACTTAGATTTTGAATATTAGATAAATTAGAAGTGATTTTTAAAAGGACGGATTGAAATGTAGTGAAAGGAGGGCGTAGGAAGAAGTATAAAAATGGAGATGGTTTTAGTAGATGGTGTGTGGATGTTGGAGGATAGTATAGTGGATGTGATGAATCTTATTTTGGTGAATATCGGGAAGTAGAGTCGTGGAGATTTAGTTGTGTGAAGTTAAGTAGTGATGAGTGTTGGTGTGCGCAACTACTAGCATTTGGAAAGGTCAAGTTGGGTCCGAAGGGAATCCTCTGATCCATTGTGAAGTCGTGGTAGCGGAGTACGAGTGCGGCCGTCTCTACACCTTCGACTATCTGCTGGGGTGAGATATTTAAGATAATTAAATTGTTGATTTATATATATGATTTAGTAATACGCTGACTGAGCTAAGTTTTATTACCAGGCCACCCTCCCATTAATCTGGTTCAAATAAACTCTTATTGTTTGTTCAATTCAAGACTCTGGTTTTCTTAGTAATCTAAATAAGTATTTAAGTTAAGATGGAGTTTGCAGGAACGCAAACTTCACACATTTACTGAGCAAAATAAAATTAGTGAACAACTGTATGAAATAAATTAATCGTAAAATGTAATTTTTTCTTAATTCTTTAGATAATATTATAAAATTACAGTTAATTTTCGTAGTAAAAATATAAATTTATTTCTTTGAAGGAAAATGGTCTGATAACCATCTTCAGAGTTAACTTTATTTATTTATTTATTTATTTTATAATTGTTTTACAAACCTAAAATTTAAGGGAGAGAAAGAGAGGGAGAGAAAGATACATTTATATATATATATATATATATATATATATATATATATACATACTTATATATATACACACACACACACATCTATAACTGCAGAAAATAAAGATATTTAACTTGCATGTTTTGTAAGATTTATCACATTAGTGCATCTTTTTGTATGTTATTATAACTCAATCCTTTTTACACTCTTTGAAACTTCACATTTTAAAACAAAATGAAGTTTACGTTACCAAAGAATATGATTTTTTTTTTTTTTACTGTCATCAGAATTTAAGGTGTACACAGTGGAGATAAAGTCAAAAGGCGGGACGGGGGGGGGGGGGGTGACTCTAAACGAAAATTGTAATGCCTTATATTTCTAAAACAGCATAGTAGAACATTTAAACTTTTTTTTTCTTTTCTTTTTTTTTTTTTTTTTTTTTTTTTTTTTGACAATTTATTTATTTTAATATACATATATTTTATCGAAATAACAGAAACCTTCCAACTCATTTGAAATATTAAAGTTTGCCTTCTATCACTGCACCCCCGGAATAGTTCTGTAATTTAACAAAATTCCCCTCAAATCGATTGAACGTATTTTGTACATTTGTCAGAAATTACGACGCATTCTCAAGGCACAGGAGGTAGAGTTTGATTTTTTGCAGACTCTAAAGATATATATATATATATATATATATAAAGGATCTTTTGCTGATTTTGAATTGATATGAATTTTAAATTTATGCAATTAAATTGAACTAAGCTAACTTTTTTTTTTTTCGGCATTATACTGCATGTTCGAGAGAAGAAATTTTAATATGAATAAGGTTACAATAATAATAATAATAAAAAAAAAAAAAAAAAAAAAAAAAAAAAAAAAATGTTAAACTACGTTTTTTAAATTGTTTGCAATTCTTCAATGTGCTCTTGTATTTCAATTTACACATGTCTAACAATATAATACAATTTATTTCAGAATTAAATTTCAATTTATTTCAGCTGAAAAAGAAAAAATATTAATAATATTATATATAATAATAATAATAAAAATGAACAATTTTTAGAGCTCTTTTAAAAAGTGTAACATCTATGCAGTATCTTTAAAAAAAACATCAAATTTTACTTAAGAAAAAAAAAAAAAAAAAAAAAAAAAAGGCCGACTTTTATTACCAAAATAATTAAATCTAGACCAATCAAAAATAGGAGTGGTCCACCCGGATGTGTTTCCGACTAACTCTTTGCTTTATTTATATAAAAAAGTCCAATTAATACATATGTGTATTTATCGTTAGTTTAAATTAACGTTTAATATATATTTTTAAAATTTTTAAAATGACGATTCTTGACGATATATTCATTACATTTTCAACACATTATTACTTAAAAAGGTTTTACGTTCAAGAATAACGGACATATAAATTTATTGAGGTAACATGCTACACTTTTGTACTGGTAAAGCAATTATATAAATATATATACATAGATAGTCTGTTTTCCTTATATTTCCGACTGTCCTAAATCATTGTCTTATTTTTTAGGACAGCCTGTACCGATTAAGCTAATGAAAAGTTGGTAAAATTTTTGATTTTGTGTGTGTACATAGGTTTAAAAAACATATATTTCAGATTTTATAAAAATAAAATAAAATAAATATATAAATACAAATAAAGTGAAAGTTGTACCTCAAGGGACTAATGTGAAAGTTGTACCTCACGGGACTAATGTGCAAGTTGCACCGAACGATCAAACTATTTCTTTCAACGAAAATGCCTACTAAACCGGTACGATAGGTCTAATATATCGTATCATATTATGTATCGTATTTATCGTAATATAACTCAATACTTATTTCGCTTCCTTCTTCGACTCGTCTTAATACGCATTTTTTATATGCATGAGCAGCCCCCGAAAAACAAAAACATTAAATCATTAAATTCATTCTTTTACTTATTTTTATTTAATATTTTTTCACGCGCACTTTTTATTTCCTAATTCAAAATTAAAAAAAAAAAAAAAAAAAAAAAAAAAAATTCGATATCGCTTGTAACGATAGTGATTATTATTAATTTTCTTTTCTTTTTCTTTCAATAATAATAATAATAATAATAATAATAATAATAAATTGATTAAATTCTGGCAAAAGCAGAATTTAGTTTAGGATGGAGGACTATTAGTTTTTTTTTTTTTTTTTCAAATTATAACATCGCTTTCAAATTATTCAGTTACATTTTCGATAAATTTTAGATTTCGACAAATGTCCAACTATCGAAATCGACAACGCAAAAATCCCAGATTGAGACTAATAGGCCCTCAGTCCTAAAAATAATAATAAAATTAATAAATAAATAAAACAATATTTAGAAAATCTTATTCTTATAATATTCTATTGAAATATTTATTGAGAAACGGTTCATAAAACTGACACAGAATTATCTATTATGACACGTTATCAACAAAATATATAACTTCAAATGTATGATATGGAGGAAACTCATTTGCAAAAACACAAAAAATTAATGAACATTTCTTTACATCTTAGAACAAGAGAAGGATATTTCTAAATGACGATTTCAAGACTTTATTGGACTTTCGCCTAAGGAAAAAAAAATAATAGACAGCTGTATGAAATATATTAATCGTAAAATATCAGTTTTTCTTTCTCTTATTTAGCGTAATATAAATTTTAATTAAATTTCACAGGAAATTTAATGAATTTCTTTCCTTTAACTATTAAATGGCAGTGTCTTTCTCACGAGGATGTAATGTTGGTATGAAAATCGGTACATTAAAATTTATTGCCACCCATAAAATAAAATGAAAAAAAAACAGAAATTAAGAAAATTATAATTACACGGGATTATGAATTAAAATCAATATTACGAAAAAAAATCGAATCTACGAATAAATCCTGAACTTTGTCTTATAAACTCGCAGGTGAAAATATATCTAAGAAATTATAAATATGAGGAAGAGACAATTAAATATTTTTACAAAAGTAAGGACAAATAAATTCATAAAATAATGATTGAGATATTTTTTCAGTAAATATTATGATTGCATCAAGTAACATTATAAAATCAATGATCAGTTTTCAAATTAATTATGAAATTACCATGTCAGTTAGTAAATAGTAACAGGTGACGCATAATTGCTCGTACCTGTATTTATAAATTACCTAAAAAAATATATATAAATAAAATAAAGTAAAATAGAAATGACTATGCAAATTTAATTAAAACGAATCATATTCAGATAGTTCGCCGATGAGTAGGATATACCTCTTTATGAAGTCTCGCTAGAATTTGATACATCAAAACGATAGCCGCACCTGTAGGTATCTTCATCCAAAGTTTCTGGTATAAATGACTAATAACTGTCGATGAATGGAAACTTCGCTTGTCCAAGGTAATGGCGTGGTCCATTTCGACTTTACTAGCGCGATCTCGCTGTAATTATGTAGGATAGGGTTCCTAATCATCTGTCGGAACACCAGGAAGCACTGGAACTCTAGACATACATTTAACATAAACATCAATATTTACACAACGTTAAAAACGCCAATGAAAAAAGAATCGTTTATTTATACAGTTAACATATACAGCATATACCGATTTTTTTTTCAGAGTTAAGGGCCTTTTGATATAGGCTGGCTGCATATAAAATTCCATGGAATGACAATTCAGAATTTATTTTATAGGATAGAGGATTCTTCTCCACACGATGGTGGGGAAATGAGTGCAAATATAATACGAATTATCACTAATTGCGCATAACTATAAACCTTTTCCTATCTACCGTCAAAGCATGGCGCTAGTCGTAATTAAAACTACCCAGGTAGCGTATAACGTTATTATAGCGTTGAAAATAAGTCTGAAGAGTATAATAAAGTTGAAACAACGTTATATGCTACTGGGTAGTATCTACTGTCCATCTCTAATCATTGGTTGTCGTTTACAAAACTAAGGGCATAATGTGAATTAAACGGATGCTAGAATTTGGTACATCAAAAATATAGCCGTATAAGTAGGCATATCCATCCACAGTTTAAGATCTAAGTAACTAATAACTATCGATAAATCGAAAGCAAAAATTTGCTAAATTTCGCTTGTCTAAGATAATGGCGTGGTATATTTCTTCTTTACTAGCACGATCTCAGTGTATCCCTAATGCTGTATTTCTGTAGAATCGTAATAGGGTTTCTAATCATCTACTGGAACTCCAAGAACCTCTGGAACTCCAGATATACAGTTAAGATATTCAGCATACGACATTTTTTTTTTCCAGAGTTAAAAGACTCTTGCCATAAGCTGGCTCCATATAATATTCCGTCTAATGACAAATTATATTCTACTTAATAGGACAGAAGGTTATTCCCTACACGAGGGTGGAACAATGAAAGCAAATTATCATACGAATTGTTGCTAATTGCATATAACTATAAATCTTTGAGTATATGCTGTCCAAGCATAACGCCAATATAAAGCCAGTCGTAAATAAAACTAATATCTACTATCCATCTCCAACCATTCGTTGTAGTTTACAAGACTAAGGGCATAATGTGTAGTATGAATATCGTAGTACCAAAAATAAAACATTTTATGCAATATAATGTTTACGCATATCAGAATACAAATATTATATCAGTTCTTATTTGTATGAGATCATATAAATACAAATAGAATAAAATATAGCTGTGAATGATAAGATCATATTAATAAAAATTAAATAAAATATTTCTATAATCGATCTGCATTATTTTTATTTTCCGAACACTATAGTGAGGAAAGTATTGTAATCATGTCAAAAATCCGAATTCGAGATTTTGATGTTCCTATACGTTTCGAGGTCCCCTGAGTCCGTTTTCACTATTTTTACGATGATGTATGTATGTGTGTGTGTGTGTGTGTGTGTGTATTTATGTATGTGTGTATGTATCTGTGTATGTCAGTGAATGAAAACGCTAGCGTCTAAACGCTTTGTTCGAATAAGCTGAAAGTTGGTGCGTACATTGTAAGTCACCATAGTACGAACCCTATAGAGTTTGGTGAATCTAGCACTTATAGTTTTTTTACAGGGACACAAAGAAAAATTCTTTATCATTATGGTCTACAAGACCAAAATCTGAAAAGTGCGATAGCGTCTAAACGCTTATTTAATCTGAACAAAAAATTTGTACACATGTTATAGGTCACAGTTGCACGAACTGTATAGATTTTGGTGAATTTAGCACTTACAGTTTTTTTTACAGGGACACAAAGAAAAATTATTTATCATTACGGCCTGTGGGACCAAATCTTTACTTTCTTCTATATTCAATAGGAGAAAGTATTGGATTCGTAAAAAATTTCGAATGCGGGTTTTTGATGGATTTACACGTTTTGAGAGCTGTAGAACACGATTTGACAATTTTTTAGAAAATATCTGTCTGTTTGTCTGTCAGTCTCTGCGTGGGTGTAACAAACTTTTCTGGCAACTGTATCTGAGGAACTACTTCACAAATTGGTATGTAGTTGCACCTTGACATAAATTAGTGCCTATCAACTTTTGGTAAAAATTGTCTTACAGGTTGCGTTGCCATCACGCTTTTTCTAAGTTTTTAACATGGTGGTATAGTACAAAATTTTGTATAAATGTGCATAAAGAAAATTATTTTTTAAAAAACATTATAAAATTTACCAGAATTATTTAAATAGAGATAGTCAACTGGGAAAATTTTTTTGTATGTGTAGGGGCCTCGCCTCTCCCCCCCCCCCTTGGTGGGGGGAATTCCCCCCTCGAGGGGAGTAAATTTTCATGATGGGTATCTTTCAAAAGATCTCGCCAGTACCTTTAAAACGAATGGTTGAACCATAGATCTGCGATAAATTAAAATGAAGTTATCGATTTTTTTTAATGTAATATTGGCAATAAAATTGACTTTTTTGGATATTTAGTGTTATTCTACTTCTCTAATATGGAAATCATCTGCATTATCATGGAAGATATTTTTTTTTTAATAATAATTTTAATAAATTATTTTTATTGGGTGAATTTGTATAGGAAAATATAGAAGAAAGTCATGTGGTGGCCACAACAAACTAGTTAAAAGTACGATAGCATCTAAACACATTATTCAATTGAGCTGAAAATTTATATGAATATTATAAATCACTGTTGCACTAACTATAAGCATTTTGGTGAATCTCGCATTTATAGGTTTTTTACAGGGACACAACGAAAATTCTTTATCATTATGATCTATGGGCTCAAAGTTCAGTAGCGCTAAATAAAACATCGTGTAATATATGGAGAAACATACTCAAAACTTTATTATGGTTTTATCTCTTTTGTTTTTAACAACTCCTCTTTCTTTACTTTATCTACAAAACTGTTAATTACTCAATGTTCGGAAAGTCTAGTAGAGTCACACCAGATTTTTTATATTTATTTTATATTTATAAGTTTGTCTAATTTTGACTATAACCATTACTATTATTACTATTAATATTTTAATGATTAATTACAATAATAATTTCATCTTTTATACACACATATTTTCAACAAAATATTACTTTTAAAATTAATTGTTTCTTTCCTTTAACACAGAGAAAATAATATACTGCCTCTATTTAGAACGAATAGTAGTCATTTTCTCATTTCCCAAGCTCAAACTATTAATTTGAGTGCTATGAGATTAAGTTAAAAATGTAAACTGGACAGACGAAATGATCGAGAATTTTTAGTCTGTACTTTTTTATTTGGTGAAACAGTATTTTGAATGTTATGAATCCTTTGTATTTCGAGAAATTCTCATTTGATTTCTTAAAACTTAGTCATAAACCAAGATTATAGTAACTAAAACTCGCTTCCTCTGTTCGCATTGTTTTACAGATTTTTTTTTTTAGATAAGTTTGACTATGATTATACAGGAAAATGTTGTAGAATTCTAATAGGGGTTCTTAGAACCCGCTAACAAAGGAAACTATAATTTATAAGGATGACATGGAACTAATCTTACTAGAGACACAATGTAATTTCCAAAAGTCAGTTACATAAATTTTTTTCAGTGTAACTTTTTCATAATTAATGGTGCGTTTCACTTTAAATGAGAGTAAATAAATTTTCTCGCTATGGATTAAGAAAAATGTTTGTTTACTCGACCAGTTTACACATTATTTTATTTTATTTTATTTATTTATTTACTTTGCTTTTACCTTTTTTAATACTTTAAATATTTAAATTATTTATTTACTTTTTTATTTAGATGTAAAATTAAATGAATTTAATTTGTCTCAAATAAGTTTGTCTTTCGATCAGCATTACACTGTATGTTAAAAAAAAAGACCGTAAACTTGTCCCTTCAATAATAAATATAAATCGATTTTTAAAATTTTATGCATCATCTTCAGTCGAATAAATCTTTAAATTTAAAACGTTTTTATTTAACCATTTAAATAGAAAAAGAATTGTTAGATAAGACAAGTTATAGTCAAAATACATAAATATAATTAAAGATACGGAATAAAAGTTTACGCAGCAACAGAGTAATTTAATTAAAATATGTTTAAATCTTAGAATGATAAACACACGTTTTCTATTACAGATTTAAGGAGTTTATCAGAATTTCATGTAACAAAATAAAACAAAGAACAGCTGCACAAAATAAATGAAATGCAGATAATTAATTTCATTTTATTTCTCTGACACATATAATAAAGTTGTAATTAAACTTCACATTAATGTTTAAAAAAGGGTTTTTAATGGAAATTCAAATAATACTCGCTTCCCTATATATTTTTTAATATTTCATTTTTAATTAATTAAAATATATCATTATGAAAATTAATTTAAAATTTACTTACATTAAATTTTCCTGATACATAATTTATTTTAATACAAAGCTATGTCTAAAATAATCGGTTCCGAGTGAATTATTATTTGAAACCAAAATGAGATATCTATTGGAATTAGTTATTCATGAAATACATAAGTAGATACCTACACAAGATGAAATGCCAATGAAATACATGGTTTGTCCCGAAAGTAATACGCCCATTTTTATTTTAAGACATTTATTGAACCGATTCGTACACTTACTCAATATTCTTTGAAATTCATCTCTCCTGCTTCAACAAACATGTTCCGACGCGAATCCCATGCTTCATATGCGTCCTGGCAGTCCGTCGCAGAGATGTCCTTTAGTAACCTCGTCGTATCCGCCTAGATGTTGCCCAGGGTCCCCAAATGCTGTCCTTTGAAAAATATTTTTGATCTTCGGGAACGAAAAGAAGTCGAACGGGACAAGGCGGCTAGGGGAATGTTGAGATGCTAGGAGCTTTGACATGTTGCAGCTTCCAGGAATTCTTGACCTCACGCCTGACACGGTTGACCCATTGCTTTAGCCTTCTCAGTACTTCGACGTAGAGTTAAGCATTGATTGGTTGGCCAGGCGGAACAAATTAAAAATGGACCACTCCCTTGGATTCGGAAAAAAAAAAAAAAAAAAAAAAAAAAACAGTGAGCATCACTTTGACCTGCGATTTTGTTCATTCTTGCCTTTTTTGGGCGTGGGGACGACGTCGTGCGCTACTCTGCGCTCTGTCTTTTTGTTTATGGGTCGTACAAGAAGGTAAATTATTCGTCATCACTTACCACATTGTCCAAAACAGTCGGATCGTCCTCATAACACTGCAACAATTCTGCTGGAGAGTTTGTTCCATCTGGATTTCGACCGAGCACTCACACAAGGGTTCACTGAAACAGGCACTATGACTCTGCAGGAGCTCGGAGCCGACTGGTGGTGGTGGCGCTGTGTTCCCAAAACACTACCCACCCTTCCGTGCAAGCGGCAACGCTGTGCGGCGGATAGTCATGGCAGAAGACATTGGAGCGCATTACTTTCGGGACAGACCATGTACATACACACGATATGGATAAAAATTATTCGCAACAACACCATGACAATTTCATTATTTTTTTATTTATTATTATTATTATTTTTTTTTTTTATCTCAGAACAAAATAATGTTTTTTCGTAAACGAGTTCCAGAGGTTTATTTTATTTTCGTTTAACAAAATTTGAAAATACCCAGATGAACTGAATCTTGCTTAAAGCGTAATTTTTATTTCTTTATTTATGCATATATTTATTCCTGCCCATACCTTAAAGTTTTGACTAATTTTAAAAGAAATATTGTAAAATTATTTTTCAAGGTAAAAATTTTTAAACATTTCTTTAATTAAGAATTTTTATTCATTGCACAGGAACGAAAAATTTTCTAAACATAAAACTTCTTTTTCATCTTTTATTTATTTATTTTTAATCTGTATGACAAATATTGTTAATAAAGTTATTGTAAGTAAGGCTTTACCTGCATATGACAAAAAAAATCTATATAAAATAAACATATATTTAGTCATTGATAAGATTATTTATTGACATAGTTTTGTGACTAAATAAGTGAAGATAAACTGAAGCAAAATCATTTATTTTATAATTTGTACTACATCGATAACGAACTTCAAGAATTAAACTAAAATCTACTGGCCACGTTTTGAATAAAACATGAAATGTTATTTTATATAATAATTTTTCATTTATTGTTTAAAAAATATGTCGAAGTCATTTAAGAATTAGAAAATCAAAATGTCAGAATACAAAATTATTTTGATAAATATAATAAAGTAATTTAATAAAACAAAAGTCAGTTTCAATATTTTATTCATAATTAATTCAATATTGGAAGTTCTAATTACTCCTAGATAAACTACTTATATTGTGGTTTTGGAAGCCATAGTTATTCAAGGAGTTCTGCAGCTTTGCGTGGAAGAATATAATTATTTTTCTAAACGTGTTACTTTTATAAAATTCATTAATGTGCTGCGAAAATCTTGCTTGTTACAGAAGGTGAATTTTTATTTTTTTTTTCCCTATTTAATATCAATACGGATATTTTCAGAAAATGTATTGTGTTCTCACGATTTTATTTTGTGTGAAAATAATTAAAAATTGTTCAATAATATCATTATATTCGTTTGAGTATGATAGAACAGGCTATATAACAACAATGAACGTGTAATCGGGACGTTGTGGTTAAACATTCTCTTTTTATGGGGATGATATGGGTTTGACCCTCACAAAAAAAAAGTTTTTTTTTTTTTTTTTTTTTTTTTTTTTTAACAGTTTTACTGATATCTGGTTCAATTTTATTCAGAAATTAAGCTGTTTAAAATTCCTTAAATCTGAGAAGCTCTAGTTTTTGAGGGGTATTTTATCAGAATGATACGTTGCATTTAAATATGATGAATCAGAGAAAAAAATCACACATGGATCAAATTTTCTTTTATTGTTTTAATGGAGTAAAATAAAATTGATCACGTTTAATTGAATTACGTTTTTCATTACTGACCATTTTAATTACCAATTTTTATATTTTCTGGATTTCAAATTTTTGAGATATAAACTAAATATAAATTAGTGAAATCATTTGGAGAAGGTCTGTCTTTGTGTACAACCTTTCTCCGATCAGTTTCCCCGATAGCACGAAATTTGACAGTTGTTTAATAAAATATTTGAAATAAATGACATCGAATGATTAAGCAACTGCTGTTGTCCATTCAGGATTTCGTAAGCAAAACATTGCTATAATAATAAACAACACAATTAAGAGCAGACGATTAACACTTTCTATTAGTATCGAATCGATAAAAGATACCAATTAAAAATGTACATAAAACATTAGCACAATTCATTAACGAAATTTGAATTAAATGTAATATAAAATTATCTGCGCTTAAATTATTCATTCGTTTTAATTTTATTTATTTATTTATTTATTTTTTCAGATAAAAAAAAAAAAAAAAGAAAAAAAAGATCCATTTGAAGATCGAACTCAAGACCTTCATTTCTCAAGACAAACAAGTTACCACTGCACAACACTTTCTCGCTCTCTGCCACTATTTCGTTGGCGGAGATAGAATCAGTTAAATCTTATAGGATCATATCTTTTCCCATGGGAGTGGTTGATCACAATTTACACTGTATCCTACGTACTCGACCCCGCTCTCTAATTTAAGCTTCGTACGGTTTCAATAAGCAATTTACTAATTAATATGTCCGCAGTAAGATAAACAAACACTGTCATTCCCGTGTCTTTAGATCAGTGTTGGGCATGATTGATTAAAATGTAATTGAATTACAATTGAATTACATTTTAATTACAATTATTTTACTGTTAATCGATTAACAATTAATTGATTACAAATAAATTGAATTACTTATTTAATAAATTGAATTACTTATTCAATTTATTTGTAATCAATTACTTGTTAATGGATTGACAGTAAAATAATTATAATTTAATTATAATTCAATTGTAATTCGATTACTTTTTAAACAATTATGCCCAACACTGCTTTAGATATGTCATAGAGGTTATATTTATATACAGATTGGTAAAGTAACACAAACAACACTTCGATTATAATTTCAAATGTTATTTTGAAGTAGGAACTGCCAGCCGTGCATCGATAAGCATGGAATTGACAGACATGTGCACAGTTTAACGGATAGAACGTTAAGTAAAGCAGTAATCATTTATCTAAAACTAAATATAACAGAAATTTAAGTATGCCTTATATATACTTTCGTGCATCACCAGTTAGTGAATAACTAAATGCCTATCAAGTTATCGAACGTAGATTAAACAATAAAAAAAAAAAAAAACTAATAGAATTCTGTTCGCTAAAGATGTATACATATATATATATATATATATATATAAATGATAGATCACGTAATAAAATTCAATCTTAAAATTTAGCAATTAATAGAACTAAAACAATAACAACAAACAAAAATATAGAACTGAATTAAACTTAGAGGAAAGACTGACACAACAAGTTGCGATTAAGATTAAGAACCAATAAGGTTCAATAATAACTTAAAATACTTACGCCGACATGAATGATAATAAAAAAGGATCATTAAACTGATGACAGAGAAAACAAATAATTAACCACTGAAATAATAATAATAATAATAATAATAATAATATATATATATATATATATATATATATATAGATGGGTGGACTTCATATATATTTAGAACATTTCAGTCATGTTTCATTCCCTTTTGTCCAGAGATTTATCAGATACATTCATTTGCGATTACACTTTCTTTCAGCTTCAAGATTTCTCGTACACTTTTGCAAATTTCCACAGAAAACTACAGGTAATCATTTATCTTAAGTCTTACGTAGATGTACGGAGAAAATAAAAGATGTTAAAATATACATTTTAAAAATGAGTTTTAATGTCTAATTTTAATTTATTAATTCTGTACCCCGGAAGTATAGGACGCCATGTCCATTTTTTAAAAAGAATTACAACTATGGCTCTAACTGTTACGTTGAAAGACATTTGTAATGAATAAAGAAAATGGACATGGCTTTATTTTCCTCTGCTACATCTCCTTTATAGTAACAGGACCATTAGTGCTTCATACCTCTATATAAATAAAAAAAATGCACATAAAGGACATGGTGCTGACGTTTTTCAAAAAAGGACATGATGTCCTTTACCTTCGGGGAAAGAGTTGACGGCGAGAATATATTTGGGGCTTAGAATGCATTTTCTGAAGTAGAAATATTCATTTTTATTTTTTATTGAAAAACTAAATAATAAAAATAGATTAATAAGTAATGAATTACCGAAATACCGAAATTAAAATACCTAATAAATAATTAAATTCACTATTATTTATTTTTAATTAATAAATTTTTACATTTACAGATATTTTGAATAAAAATTTCACTAACTTTGCAAAAGCTTTTTGCAGTGCATAATACTGTCCTTTTAATTCGATTAGGTGGTTTGACTTTTTTTTTTTTTTTTAATTCCCACTAATATAATTTTTACTTTCCGAATACTATAGTGAGGAAAGTATTGTAATAATGTCAAAAATCCGAATTCTAGATTTTGATGTATCTATACGTTTCGAGGTTCCCTGAGTCCGTTTTTACTATTTGTACGATGATGTATGTATGTGTGTGTGTAAGTGTGTATGTGTGTGAGTGAACACGCTAGCGTCTAAACGCTTTGCTCGAATGAGCTGAAAGTTGGTTCGTATGTTGTAAGTCACCGTAGCACGAACCCTGTTGATTTTGGTGAATCTAGCACTCATAGATTTTTTTACAGGGACACCAGGAAAAATTCTTTATCATTATGGCCTATGGGGCCATATTTTTAAAAGTGCGATAGCGTCAAAACGCTTAATTAATCTGAGCAAGAAAAATTATACATATGTTATAGGTCACAGTTGCACGAAATGTATAGATTTTTGTAAATTTAGCACTTACAGTTTTTTTTTTTTTTTTTTTTTTATACTGGGCACAAAGAAAAATTCTTTATCATTATGGCCCATGGGACCAAATTTTTAAAAGTGCAATCGCATCTAAACGCCTTATTTAATTGAGCTGAAAATTTATGTGAATATTATAAATTTTATTTGGCACTAAAGACTTTTATTTTATTCGCCTTATTTGGCACTAAAGACGGAACGCTTAAGGCTACAGAAACAGCTGTATGCATCGCAAATATTTTTCTTTTGGCGTTTCTGACGTAGTAGTTTATTCGGTTTTTAATAGTCCAACGCCAAGTCTCCTGTTATTATTATTAGAAATCACTGTTGCACTACCTATAAGCATTTTGGTGAATTTAGCATTTTTAGGTTTTACAGGGACACAACGAAAAATTCTTTGTCATTATGATCTATGGGCTCAAAGTTCAGTAGCGTTAAATAAAACATCGTGTAATATATGGAGAAAAATACTCAAACACTCTATTCTGGTTTTCTCTCTTTTGTTTGTTTAACAACTCCTCTTTCTTTACTTTACCTACAAAACTGTTAATTACTCAATGTTCGGAAAGTCGAGTGGAGTCACGCCAGACTTTGATTTATTTATTTATTTATTTTATTTTATTTTTATTTAATTTATTTATTTTCATTTTTTCACGTTTTCTTATATTTTCATATTTTAAAAAATCATTTGAATATTTGTAAACTCTTATTAATATTAACTTTTTATACATGTTTTTTAGTCTTTCTTTCCTTTTTCTTTTTCTTTCTTTTTTTTTTTTTTTTAATAAACGATGAAACTGTGTCATATTTGTCTTATCTTTATTATATTATGTATTCCATTTTAAATAGTTAGAATAATTATCAATATATATATATATATATATACGTATTCTAACTATTTATTAAAAAAAACATCGTGTAATAAAATAAATATTGAAAAAAAAAAAAAAAAAAAAACGTCCTTACTCTTTTGCAATTTTACATAAACTGCATAATTTTATATTTCTCTGTAAGAATATTTATAAAAATACTTTTATTCCATTTTCTCAGCTATTATTTTAATGAAATTATATACAACATACATAAAATTAAATTTTAGAATTACTTCAGTGTAACAAGTGAAAATATTTTTATATGCATGTAAAATAAATGGGAAACAGCTCTCAAACAAATTGAATTACTAGCCGTAATGATTTCTAAACATTAAAGTTTCCAATGCCAAGTCATTAATAGAATTGTAAAACATCTTTCGACATCGATAATGCTTTTCGGAATTAACGAATATTAGTATTGGTTTTCACAGGAAAAGTTTGAAACTGAATGCTTAGCGAAAGGAAGAAGATACTTTAAAAATGAAAAGAAAATTTGTACTTTTCGGTAAGATATTCTTTATTCTGATTAAAATATATGATATTCATAGAATATTTTTAAGCGGATAGACCAATCCAATATGTCCCCCAGTCACGTTTAAATGATTGGTAAAAAGAAATTTTAAAAAGTTGATCACTGTTTTTTTTTATAAGTAAAAGTTTGAAGAATTAAAAAATGCACATTTAAAAATATATCTCTATGTATTAAAAAAAAGAGTTACTGTCGCTGGCGTCAAATTCTTTTGTCTGGGACCTCATCTTCTCTCGGAGGGCAGGGTCATTCGCGTCATGACAGGTATCAGTGAGTTCCGAATACTCCTAGGTTGACGTTTCAGCTACTTAGAAATTTTTATCATTTTAATTAAAGAAGTTATTAACTAAAAACGACGGGTTTATGAAAAAATCTATTTGCCACCTTGAAAAAATTTCTCCCAGTGACGTTATTTTTCTGTCATGAAGTCATTTTACATGGGAAAATTAAAATATAATCCATGGTTTTAGGTAGGTAGGTTCGGTTTAACGTCGCACCAGTACTGCGTATTGGTAATTGGCGACGGTCTAGGACACCCGTTAGGGATATTCCGGAGACATGTCATCACAATTTTGATCTTCCACGGAGGGGATGTCTCCATTGCTTTGATGATCTTCAGAGGTACAGTTTTGATGGGAACATAGATGACTCTCCGGCCATGACGGATTTTATGTGAATCAGCCACCATTAGTGTACACGACGTCTTTGGCCGGCTCAAGTATCGAACCGGCAATCTTCCAATTATGAGCTCGGCACTTTACCAACTGGGTTACTGTGACCAAGAACCATGGTTGTAAAAAAAAAAAAAAAAAAAAAAAAAAGATCATATACTAAAGCTGTATTGCAAAATAGTCTAGATTTTACAAATTTATTTCTATTTAAAAATATGCATATATATATCAGCAAAAGTAAATAATGTGGTATTAAATATTATGTATTTTAATTTCACATTGAATATGGGGATTTTTATAATACTTTTCTGCTTTTGTCTTGTACTATGCACTATTAATATTTCTATTCACTGAAAAAAAAAGCAGCGAATAGGCGGTCAGAGATCTGCATGGGTTAATAAGTAAAATGAGTCGGGGGGGGAGGAGGAGCCTCCCTCGGGGGTTGGAGAGCGAAGCGAGCAGGGGGCAGAGCCTCCTAGTGTATTAAAAAAAAGCTTTCAATAGCATAAATAACTTCAGTAATGTTGCTAGTTATAAGGATTAATAGCTAACTATATATATCTCTGACTTCATACATATATATATACAGTCGGCTGCAAAATTATTCGAACACTAGCAATAATCCCTGTCTGAAAAAAGTACACTTAATACTGCTTTGTTAAATAAATCCGTAACGAGTCGTGTTCTTAGTCAGTCTAAGAACATGATTCGACAAGGATTTATTTAACAAAACAGTCTTAAGTGTACTTTTTTAATATAGGATTTATTGGCTAGTGCTCGAAGAATTATGGTACCGACTTTATATATATATATATATATATATATATATATATATATATATATATAAAGAAAAAGAGAGAGAGAGAGAGAGAGTATAATAAAATATGAGAGAGTATAGAGAGAGAGTAATAGAGAGAGAGTATAATAATTTAAAAAACAAGTACATAATTCAAAAGTAATGTATATATAATAATTTTAAGGATGACTAAATGATCAAAGGGTACATTCTTTTTTAAATAATATATATTTTTTATTTAATTAAAGATGCATAATTGTCTAAATCATTTCTAAATTATTTTTTTTATTTTTTTATTTATTTTAAATTTGACTCGTTAGTAACAGTATTCCATATGTGATTAGACTAATATTGATTTGCTTTCCCTTTCCGTGATATGATTTCTAAAACATTTCTTATTTCTTTTTCTGAATTCAAATCATTATTTATAAGCCTTAAAATGTTGATTTTTTTTTTTTCTTGCAACGTCTGATAAGATTATTTTTATAAAATTATTGATATAAATATTCCAGAATAGCAGTAATGATCTACATAATGATAAATATATATAATGACGTAAAAATTCTATGCTTTAAATGTGCATTTAAAAACATAATATGCATAGTTTTTGTACTAGACGTTTTAAGTACTCTTGTACACTATTAAAAATGTATTATATAATTAAATCTGAAGATAATTTGGAATATCACAATACTTAAAAATAATTTCTAAAGCCTGAATTTAAAATAAAATTACAAATACTGGAAAGAAAATCTGGGAAAAAAATCACACTAGATATATTTTCTTTCAATAATATAATAATAATAATTTTTGTTTCTAAAATTTCTAAATATATAGTGATATATAGTAGTTATTTTCTACTTATAATAAGGAAAAGATTTTTTCGTCAAACAAACGAATCATTTTCGGCTATGCTACAATTGAAAACAAAAGAAAAACCTTTTTTGAACGAAAAATAATCTGGTGTGTCACTCACACGACTTTCTTTTACCCTGAAATTTCATACTATAAATACAGGTTGCAGATTAAGAAGTAAGATAACGAGTACTGTCATGTAAAACTGTGCTAAACAATTCAAATTAGGCTTTGGAAGTGTTATATATGATGACTAGCAGGCTTTGCCCGCTTCGCTGCTCATTATATTGAAATGAAGTCTCAAAATACCATATCATTAATAATAATAATAATAATAATAAAATCATTGAAATAAGTCAAAATCTAAGTTAAAGTTCACGATACCTTCGATAGCGGTTTTTCCACTCGCCACACTTCACAAAATCCCTTTATAGTGCATGTTGCATACACATACCTAACCCACATATTAAAAATTCGGCATTCTAAGATTATTTGAAGCAAAGTTATGTTTTAAAACGTGTTTTTCAGCCCCCACCCCCGGCCCATTCTTAAAGGAAAGGAGGAGGAGATTTTGAAAAATATCTTTATTTTATCTTTCCTATCCCCCAAGGGGGGGGGGGATAGGACGGAATTTTACAAAATATCTTTGTACTATGTGTCTTGAGTACGCATAACCAATTGACATATAAAAAAATCGCTATCCTGAAATAACTTGGAGCACAGTTTCTCTTGTAAGCGTGTTTTTGCCTCGCCCTCCCCCCGCCCTTAAAGGGCGGGAGAGTGAAGTTTTGTAAAATCCCTTTACTGTGCGTGTTGGGAAAGCATAAACATCTCACACATACAAATTAATTTTGCTGAGATAATTTGAAGCAAATTTATACTTGGAAACGGATTTATATTGCCCCTCCACTCCCGATGGAGAAAGGGGAGCACTTACGCAAAACCCCATTACAATGGGTATTGGATACACGTAAGTACGCCACTCACTAAAATTTGTAACCTCAGCTCTTATAGATTTCCCCGGATGAAGTTAGCGCTAAAAGGGGGACTCGAATTTGAACCCTCGTAACCCCCCCCCCCAAAATCAAAAATCGCAAAAAAAAACAGACATAAGGTTTTGTAAATAACCACAAAAAGACTCGTAGTGATTTTCTATATCTTTGCGCTGTTATTGGTACAGTTTTACTTGAAAACCCGTATTTTGCTAAATTTGCCTCCGAAAATCATTTTTACCCCCGCCCCCCCCCTTAAAAATACAAAGCTCAAATCGCAGAAAATGCTTTTTTTGCACTCAAGTCTAGTTTATCTGCAATTTCTTCACCGTGAAGCAATTTGGAGCCGAATTATGCTTATAAGGGTTTTTTTGCCTTCTCACCCCCAGGGGGGAGTGGGAGATATTTCGCAAAATGCCGCCTTAATGGGCATCAGTGTTCTAAAACCAACGTGCTCACCAAAGTTTGCGAGTCTATCCCCCATAGAATCGCCATGGCTGTGTTGAGTCAGTGAATGAGTGATTGTACTCTGTTATTCCCCACCCCACCTCATCCCACCTTCAAATGGGTAAAGGAGGGGGGGGACTTCCACAAAACCCCGTTACGATGGGTGTTGGATACACATAAATAAGCCACACTAAAATTTGTGACCTCAGCTCATAGATTTCTCCATGAATGAAGTTAGCGCTAAAATGGCGATTTAGCGTTGAAGAGATGAAATTAGCTCTAAATTTACTCCCTCGTAATCCCCCCTCCCTTCCCCCCCAAAAAAAAAATCGAAAATAGGAAAAAATCAAAAATGAGTTTTTGCAAATACCTCCAAGAAGACGCTTGGCATTTTTTTTTTTAAATCTTTGAGCTATTACTGCTAGAATTTTACTAAAAAATCCATGCATTGCTAATTTTGCCTCAGAAAATTCTTTTTTTCCCTCTCCACCCTTAAAAATCTAAAATTCCAAAATCGCAGAAAATGATTTTTTTGTACCTAAATCTAGTCTCCCCATTTGCAATTTCTTCACCGTGAAGTAATTTGAAGCCGATTTATGCTTATAAAGGTGTTTTTGCCTTCTGCGCTTCGAAAATCGTCCCCCCCCCCTTAAAAATCCAAAATTGCAAAATCGCAGAAAATGATTTTTTTGTATTCAAGTCTAGTCTAGTTTTTTTTTTTTGTAGTCAAGTCTAGTCTCATATATATATATATAAATGAAACAAATTGGGACTTTATTTTAAATTATCGCAGAACCATGGTTCCATCATTCGTTTTAAAGGTATTGGCGAGCTCTTTTGAAAGGTACCCATCATGAAAATTTACTCCCCTCGAGGGGTGAGTTTCCCCCCAGGCGAACAGGTGTGGCTCCAACATACACAATTTTTTTTTTCCAGTTGACTATCTCTATTACAAAAAATGTATATTCGCTTCATTTTGTTTAGTGCAGTCTATAGGCGTTAAACTCTACTTACGTGCAATTTCCCTCATAGACGTAATGTATTCCAATACTTTTGAGTGTTCCTCTACACGCACCATATGATTCATTTCAATGAAAACTTAGCGTAACATCCCTATATGATACACATTTAGCATACCGAGTCTGGAATTTCTGCTATTATTTGTTCTTGAGGTATGCTGATAACGCACAGACGGACACACACACAGACAGTCACACAGACCATTCGCTAAAACCTGATTTCCGTGTTCAGGGGACTTCCGCACATGTAAATATAACATAAGTTCGAAAATGTGACCCTAAAACAATACTTGTTCGACTCTATGGGTAAGAGAAAGTAAAAAAGTGTTTTTTTTCCTTGTTATATCAAAAGTAAAAGTATTTTTTAACTGAATATTTTTATAAAAACACTAGCTGGAACCCGTCGAATGCGACGGTCACTTTATTGACCGTAATGTTTCAAAAACCGTCGCATCATTATTTAAATGTATTTCAAGTTAAAACTTCTAATATAATTTACGACATTTCACTTAAAAAAAAAGAAATTCGGAAAAATGCTTATAAATAGAAATACTATATACGACACCACTTTCTACAAAGTATTGTCATTGGTGACGTCAAACTGACTCCAAATAAATAGTTGCTATCTTTTATTTTCTATTTCGTTTAATACTATGACTACATGTTAGCTGACCCGCCCGGCGTTGTCCGGGCCTATGATAATAACTTTAAATAATCCTTAAATTTGCATGATTTTAAATCCTAAACTCGATTTTGTTTGAATTTCTATTTTTAAATAAAGCATCACGAAAAAATAATCAGATGTAACAAAAAAATTACCTTGAACCAAACGAAACTCTGCCGTGTGACCACGGTGTCTGCGGCAGCGCATACGCTGGCCGCTAATAACATAAAAAAATCCCCAAAAATTAATCTGGAAGCAAACGAATCCGACCGGCGTTGCCCGGGCCCATGATAATAACCTTAAATGAACCTTAAATTTGTATGATTTTATATCTTTAACTCGGTTATGTTTGAATTTCTATTTTTTAATAAAAGCATAGCATCGCAAAAAAAAAAAAAAAAAAAAAAAAAAAAAAAAAAATCAGCTGTAACAAAAAAATTACCTCGAACCGAATGAAACTCTGCCTTGTGACCCCGGTGCCTGCGGCAGCGCATACACGGATCGCTAACAACATGAAAAAATTCCCAAAAATTAACCTGGAACCAAACGAACCCGACCGGAGTTGCCCGGGCCCATGATAATAACCTTAAATGAACTTTAAATTTGTATGATTTAATATCTTTAACTCTATTTTGTTTGAATTTCTATTTTTAAATGAAAGCATCGCGAAACAAATAATAATCATATATAACAAAAAAAATTGCCTCAAACAGAACGGAACTCGGGCTCGTGACCCCGGTGCCTGTGGCAGCGTATATGCGGGTCGCTAATACCATGAAAAAATTCTTAAAAATTAATCTTGAACCGCACGAACCTCTGAATCGTGTTTCCGCCGCCTGTGGCTGCGGCACCGTATAGCAGGCATGCTACGCTCGCGCTGCAAAATTCACTTTCCTCCACCAGGGAGCGCAATATGTTGCATACGATCATCACCAATCATCTTGAATTTCCAAGACCTTTCAAATAAGGTGTTACATGGTGGTGTCAACTGCAAAATCCTTTAGTTGCACTTTCTCCCGCCAGGGGGCACAGTGTGTTCTGTACGAACATCACCAACGGTCAGGAAATACCAAGACCTTTAAAATAAGATATAACATGATAGGGTCTACTACAAAATCACCTAGTTCCATTTTTCACCACCAGGGGGCACACTATATTGTATACAAACATCCATAATCAACATGAAATTTCAAGACCCCTATCACTGATCGCCTTGGATTTCCAAGACCTTTTAAATAAGGTGTCACATGGTGGTACCAACTGCAAAATCCTTTAGTTGCACTTTCCACCACCAGGGGGCGCAGTGTGTTCTGTACGAACATCACCAACGATCAGGAAATACCAAGACCTTTAAAATAAAATGTAACATGATAGGGTCTACAGCAAAATCACCTAGTTCCATTTTTCACCACCAGGGGTCGCACTGTATTGTATACGAACATCCCCAATCGACATGAAATTTCAAGACCTTTGAAATGAGGTGCTACGTGTGTGGGTCTAGAACGGATTTACCTCTCAAACTAATTTCCCCCCTTCCCCCTCTCCAAATCTACTTTCCCCCTTTCCCCCCCCCCTTTAAAATCGAAAATTCCAAATTCGCAGAAAGTGATTTTTTAGTATTCGACTCTAGTCCCCATATGTACACTTTCCACACCGTGAAGTAATTTGGAGCTTTAACCCGTTCCCCCCCGGGGGGGGAAACTGTTCGACTTTTTTTTAATTTTCTTTTTTCATTGCACAACTACAGACCAAGACCTTTTTTTAGACACCTCAACCAAATTTTTACACCAAGTAGTTCTCTTAATATAGTGGAGACAGACAAAAACATGTTTCAAATTAATATATAGATTTTTTTTTTTCAAATAATTGATTTACACCAAACGTAAGAAAATCTTGAAAAATTCTTGAAAAAATTGAATGTAAAGTTGATTGTGCACGCGTAACTTTCCTCAAACTCAACGAATTTAAGCAGTTAATAGCTCAAAAGAAAGAGCTTGATCCACTGAGTGTTCTTAGACTTGTGTCAACAGCCTACATTAATTAGAACTCTAGTTATGAAGGTTTGAGTGAAGGAAAATCTTGAAAAAATTGAATGTAAAGTTGATTGTGCACGCATAACTTTTTTCAGACTCAACGAATTTAAGCAGTTAATAGCTCAAAAGAAAGATCTTGATCCGCTGAGTGTTCTGAGAGTAAAACGATCAAGATCCATTCATTAGAAGAGGAGCTATGAGAATTCGAATTGTTTGAGTGAATGTGTCCCATAAGAAATGTACAGGGAAGAATCGCGTTTGAGTATAACTTGAGTAAGGTGGAAGTTGAGTAAATTTCAATGATTGATGACATATCTGTGCCTAAATACCTTTCATTTAAAAAAAAAATGAAGGAAATCGGCCGGATAGAACGGCCAGACGGACTGACTTTAGTTTTCATAAATTTTTTTAATATATAAGATTGTACACATCAAAATTTTGGCTAAAGAAATGTCGGATTAAGAAGGTAGATATTTAAAAATATATATTCCAAATCGATATCAATAAAAATATAAATGCTCGTTTGTATAAATTCTCACATCTCTGAATGTTCCTTTTCGATTGCTTGAATTTTTGACGCAACATTACATTTGAATACTCGCGTATTTCTACATTCGTAGTTATTCCCGCTACTCCATTGTCCCTCTGGGAAGACAGGTGTTAAGAACACATTTTCAAGCATAAATTGGCTGCAAATTACTTCACGATTAGAAATTGTACGTGAAGTTATTAAAGTTTCACACAAAAATTAGTATTTTTGGTTAGTATTTGAATTTTCGATATTAAGAGGAGAAAGGTAAAAAATCATATCATCTTCTGTGGAATTTATGAACATCAGGATCTTCGAGCAGAGCTCTAATAAATATGACACAAAAAAGATTTTAATATAACTGTACGTCGGCTTCGAAATATTTAAAAAAAAACTATCATTTACTTCGTAACATTCGATTTTGAAGGGGGGAGTTATTAGAGAGAAATTCTACAGCTACTCACATGTATTTTTATTATCTTACCTTAGGCGTTTTAAAGGCTATTTTATCAAACTATGAAATACTGTATTTGAGCGTTTCTAGCGTATTTTTAAATTATGATTTTAAAGGCAATCATTTATATATGTATTTTACACTAAATTTGATATAAGGAGACTACTGACCATTTTCCTAAATTGCCTTTAATGGTAATTTAATAACATGTTTGTCCTAAAGTACAATGCTTTGCCATGACTTCGAGTTTTTGTTACATGTACACGTTTTGAGGTCACCTGAATCAAAAACTCATGTAATTGGCGGTTGGTCTGTTTGTCTGTTTGTTATCAGCATACCTCAAGGACAAATGGTAGCAGAATGTCCAAACATGGTATTCTAAATGTGCATGATATAGGGATTCTACACAAAGATTTTCGCTGAGATTAAGCAAACGATTCGTGTACAGGGTCACCCGACAGAATTTAAATACATTATGTCTATGGGGGAAAATTGGAGGTAAGTAGAATTTAACAGCTAGAGACTGCACTAAAACAAATGAAATTAATATATATATATATATATATATATATATATATATATATATACATATTATATGCATAAAAGCATGTCTAATGTAGAATATGGTTGGGAAATCACACACTGGTCATTTACAGGGCTACACAAAAGAACTAGATAATAGTGCGACAATAGCTGAAAATTCATGAAAGATTATTTCAGGTTGTGCCGTGTGTTAATACTATAGTGATATATTTATGTGCACCATTTGTTCTGTACATAATCTTCAAAACCTATACATGGCTGCAAATATTTAAGCGATAACATTCTTTTTTATTGTTAGCGGAAGAGCTTTACTATAATATTTAATTATGTCTGGAAAGTTGTTTAGGAACTGAAATGGATTTCCTCATAGACATGTGATAAATAATATATGATTTAAAGCTAAATACTCATCGCTTGTTCTATGTATATTTACACGTTTTGAGGTTTCAAATTTTTAATGTTTGATCTTTGTCTGTGTCTCGTAGAATATCTTAAAAACGAATAATTTTAGGAGATCGAAAAGTTGTATTTTCAAGTTAATACAAGTTTGTTGCTGGAAAAGTTTGTTTAAGATTGATAAGGTTCAATGAATGTATCGTGTGAAAATAATCTTTATAACTTTAAATAAATTTTTTATTTTAATAACAGAATTAAATTCTATATGAATGTAGGTGCATTAAAGAAACGGGGGTTTTAGGGGGCGGTAGCTTCCCCCTCACACAGAAATAACTATCATACAAAACACTTCCGAAGCTTAATTTGAATGGTTTGACATAGGTTTAAATGACAGTACTAGTTATCTTACCTCTTAATCTCCAACCTGTATTTATAATAGTATTAAATTTCAGGGTAAAAGAAAGTCGTGTGAGTGACACACCAGATTATTATATATATATCTATATATATATATATATATATATAGTGTGTGCGTATGTGTGTCCCTGTATACAAATCTGTTGCATGGGACCTATTAATGCCATTTAAATTAGGAAAAACGCCATAGTGAATTTAAATTACATATAATTATATAATTTTTTTTTCTTATTTCGGAAATTTTTTACGGACACTGGGGGAGGGAAAAAGGACAGATATACTGGATAGTCGGAAAGATATATAAGTTGTAATCTTATTAAATATATATATATATATATGTATACAGTCGGCTGCAAAATTATTCGAGCACTAGCAATAATCCTTGCCAAAAAAAAGTACACTTAATACAGCTTTGTTACATAAATCCTTGTCGAGTCATGTTCTTAATCAGTCTAAGAACCTGATTCGACAAGGATTTACTTAGCAAAACAGTCTTAAGTGTACTTTTTAAATGTCGGAATTATTGGCTAGTGCTCGAATAATTTTGCAGCCGACTGTATATTAAATAGTGTTAAATCGCTTAATGTAAACGAAAATTCAATTGCAGCAAATTTCCAGAAAAAGCCCATATTATAAAAGAATACTTTTGATTGGCCCTGTAAATCTACCGCTTGTCTTACTACATTCTCTAGAAAGCATTCTTTTGTGCATATGAATAACATATCTCAATTTTATTCAGATTTGTTAAAAGTAAAGTTAGAAAATTAGGTGTATAGAAATACCTCTCTTAGAACGAATGCTATGGAATACTTTCGGATGACTTCGTATACAAACCAGCGGTGGTATTTACCCCACTTACCCTGTAGTGAACTTAAATAACAATTTTCAATTTAATTCAACCTTGTAAAAAATAAAAGAATTAAAATATAGTTCATACAGATGCCTCTCATTGGACACAGTGCGTTGAAAATACTTGAGGGTATCCCTGTATACAAGCCAGTACAGGTATTCACACCATTTTTATAGGGAACATCCCGTGCTGACCTGGACTGTCATATATCAGTTTGAATAAATTCCACGAATATTCCCTGAATTACATTGCGAATAGACGGACAGACAGACATACCTAAGTCATTAACACTTTTCATACTTTATTGGAAGGTTAAAAACATTTAGAAAGTGATAAAAACGATTAATACAAACTAAAATGCAATTCCAGCAAATTTAAAATACTACTCCTTAATGTACCTGAATATTTTACTTCTCTATAAATCTAATGTTAATCATGCTGTACTCTATGAAGAGCCTTCTTTTGTGCATACGAATTATATATTTTAATTTTATTAAGATTTGTACAAAGTAAAATTCTTAAAATTTGGTTTATATAAATCCTTCTAATAAAACACAATGCTTTGATTGCAGTGATTACTTTCGGGTGTCTCTGTTTACAAACCAGTGGTGGTATGTATTCCATTTTGAATGGGGGACTTCTGATAGTGGATATGAATAACTTATTCAATTTCATTAAGATTTGTGTAAAATAACGGTATTAAAATATGGTTTATATAAATACCTCTCATTAAACACAGTGCTTTGGAATACTTTCAAGCGTTCCTGTATACAAACAAGAAAAGGTATTCAATCCATTTTCAATATGGAAAGTCCGATAGTGAACTTGAATGACAAATATCAGTATCAAGAAATTCCATCAATATTTACGTGAGTTAGAGCGCGGAAAGCCAGACAGACGGACAGGCAGACAGACAAACCGAAGTCATTAACGCTTTTCAACTTTGTTTGAAAGTGTTTAAAAGACAACGTTTAAAAACGAATAAAAAGATAATCTCTTTTTTTTTTTTTTTTTTTACCTAATATGTTAGTTATTTTAAGAATATAAATGTATATGTTAACTTTATACTTAAAAGAAACTTCACCCATAGCCTTAATTTTTGTAATATTTTTGTATATTCCTGTTTTTGAATCATTAGCCCCAAAATGAATGAACATTTGAAGTTGCATTTCCCCATAATGTATATTTAGAATACAGAGTTTTACTTTTATGTCATATGTTTGATATTTATGTTAATAACAGGCTCACACACTCACACACTTACAGACGAGCAACACATAAACAATTGCATTAAGAAAAAAATACTTTCTTTTAATTTCATTTTTTTTTTTTTTTTATTGTTCACAATATTATATAAATGCAATTTTTTTATTGTCAGACTTTCTTTTATACACATTTTCAGTGTCTATTTTATAATCTGTATGTCTAACCGTTTCCAAACTATAATATTTCAAACAGTAACAATATTCACATTTAGTTTCGTGCCATAAGAATACTACAACTTCGTTTTCAACAATCCGCTGCTGAATATAAATTATGCTTCATGAAAAGACAACCCATTGTTTTCATATAAATATACGACAATGTCGTCTTCAATGCACCCAACTATTCATCAGCAATTCACTGTCTAAAATATATTATTCTATTAGAAATCCCGCATTGAATTTCAATTTCAATGAAGATTTACTGCTTGACGAATGTAGCAGTAGACTGTAATTTAAATTCTTATTTATCAAACTCAACAATATGTGGAATTTTAATTACCATGTTAATGAACAGGAAGTTTAGAAATCTGTATGTCTCCTAAATATATTTTTAAGCTGAAAAAAAAATATTATTTCCAACATCTAAAAAAGGAAAATTTATCATGAAGACAATTGTTTCTAAATTGTCATTTTTATAATTGAGGAACAATTGCTCAAACTTTGTTTGCTCCAGATAATAATAATAATAATAATATAATTAATATGTTATTGATATTTCTTTGAAGTCAACATAAAATATTATGTATACGTATCTTCCTATATATGTCTGAAAATCTTCCTAGTTGCTAGTAATATGTCTAAACAAATGATAATTAGGGTTTAAGTTTAGTTATTTTTTAATTTATTAATTCTTTGTATTTTCTAAAAAATTGTGTCCGAAAGAGAAAACATGGTTTGAATGTTTGCTGCTCAATGATACTGAATGTAGCTTTTTACATAAAATCATGTTAATTTGAATAGACATATTAAAATAATAAATAAATAAATAAATAAAAGTTAGACCACAAAAAAAAAAAAAAAAAAAAAAAAAAAAAAATGCAGACTATCCTAAGAAGAATCGTACGCTTTAACTTTTTTTCACACATTTCATTTTCTGGCAAAATATGTTAAAAACACAAAAAAAAAATAAGCTCTTCGAAGAAAGTGTCACAGTCAAAAAACATCGTGTTCTCATTTTTGCAAATCGAAACTATTACGTGTCATTCATTCTATTAAAATAATCTTTCTTCTATTTTTAACACACAAAATTTATTCGCGAACAAATACACTTAAATAAACCTTAAAACATTAAATTACACAATAAACAAACATTTTTAAAATGCTAATCTATAGATAATAAGGACCATTCCAAGCGATCGGCCTTTCATTTAATATTCTATAACATCTTTCCAGCGCGCCGGCCGGAGATCAACTGTTTACTAACATCCAGTGCTTGGCCTCTCATTTTCTGATGCCATTAACATTACGAGCTCGCGTTGCCATTCGGCCAAACGGAAATAGCATTAAGCTCGCTACATCCTTCCACCTTTGATTTTTACATCGGTGAGGAGGAAAAATAAAAAAATAATCAATTTTATAATCAAAATTACAAATACATGAATACAAACATTAACAATAATGTTCAAACAATAAAAATACAAATATGTATACTTACAATGAAGATGAAATACAGTAATGAAAAAATTTCTTACCAATTTGGACACTATAGAAGGATAAAATATAAATGATTCAACTTCAATTTCTAAAATGTAAAAAGAAACAAATATTAGTACAATAGTTAAAAATATGTTACAGGCTTAATAGTATATCTACCATGTTTATATATATATATATATATATATATATATTATTTATATAGCACGCGGGAGAAAACTTTAACAATTTTCGAAATGTTCTGGTTCTCAAAATCTAGAGAATGAACAGGTTTCACAGGCCTTATAAATTCACCCATAGAAGTTCTTATCTTCATAATACGCACTTTATTCCCCTTTTCAGGATATGTCTCTATTACACGAGCAATCGGCCAATGAATTCTCTTTTTGTTGCCACTTTCTACAAGAACTAAATCGTTTTTTTGCATGGTTTTATGTGATCTCTTTTGTGATCGCTGTATTAAATGAGAGATATGTTCATCTCGGAACGTTTTCGGAAAATGTTCTCTTAAATGTTCTTTTAAATGCTGATGGTATCGGTGTCTTATGGTTAAACTAAAGCTGTCAATTGTGCCATTATTATTAACACCAATTTCAGATTTGTCATGAATACACATTGACGGGGTCGGAGGAACCAAATCATCGGGATCTTCAGATAATTAATCATAGTTCTTGCATTGATGACGGATTCTATGACACACAAAATTGTGGACATTTCCTCATATGATATGGAGGACTTTCCTAGAACATTCTTAAGAAGTTTCTTTACCATTTTAACTAGTCTCTCCCACTAACCGCCCCACCTGAATTTCCACCTGACTGAATTTCCACTGAATTCGTAACGAGGAGTTGCTTTAAATTTCTTTCAAATCTATATATTTAAGAAGATTTTCTGCACCAACGAAATTAGTTTCGTTATCTGCATAAATCATTTTTTTCGTCCTCGTCTAATAATAAACCTTCGAAGTCTCATAAGAAAAACATCAGTCGATAAACTCTCTATGAGCTCTATATCAATTGCACGATATACTACACAAGTGGATAACAAAATCCAAACCTTTTTATTTTTCTTCAGTTAGAGATGTCCTGCGACATCAATTCCAGTGATTTCAAACACCAAGGTTTCTCTAACCCTGTCTACGGGAAGAAGGGCAGGCACGGTTTTATATCGTTTTGCTTTATATCGTTTTAAACGAACACATTTAGTTAGAGTTCTATGCACTGTTTTCCTGCCTCTTGAAATCCAGAAATTTTGCCTTAAATTTCAAAGTACAAATTGACAAGATCGGCGATGACAATCCAAAATTAAGCGTTCCACCAGTTCATGATTAGATGGTAATAATATACGGCATCTAAAATCCTGATCATCGTCTTTTCTTATATCTTCTTTGAAAATTATCTATAAGTCCCGGGTTTCAGCACCACAAAATGTCACAGTAAAAAAAAAAAAAAAAAAAAAAAAAAAAATTGTGTTCTTATTTTTGCAAATCGAAACTATTATGTGTCATTCATTCAGTTAAAATAATCTTTCTTATAATTTTAACACTCAAAATTTATTCACGAACAAAGAAAATTAAATAAACGTTAAATTACACATTAAACAAACATTTCAAAAAGTTTAATCTATAGATAATAAGGACCATTCCAAGCGAACGTCCTTTTATCAAATATTCCATAACATCTTTCCAGTGCGCCGACCGGAGACCAACTGTTTACTGAATCCAGTGCTTGGCCGCGCATTTCCTGATGCTATTCAGAAAAGAGAAAAACATTACAAGCTCGCGTTACCATTTGGTCAAACAGAAATACCTCTGAGCTCACTACAGAAAGAATATAATGATTTCAATTAAACTATTTATGTGTCTTTTTCTTTCTTTCTTTCTTTCTTTCTTTCTTTCTTTTTTTTTTTTCGATTGTATGGTAATGTAAGCAAAGTATATTGAAGGTAGAGCGATGACACGAGTATGTAGAGCTTGACGGTGTTAACAATTTATGCAAAATGTTTGGTTTCTCTAACTTTTTTTCGAAAATATTATTATTTTTTGTTCATTTTGTTTTTCAGAAATATTAAGAATATTATAAAGATATATTAATATTTTCCCTTTTTTGTAATATATTTAGTCTTTTCGTGTACACGTAAAGAACACGGTTCTAAGTAAAATTTATTATTATATTATACTTGTTATTTTATTACACATATATGCACATATTTTAAGCAATTTTTTCTCTGAGTCTAGTTCTCATTATATTTCTACTTTATAGTTACAATGCATTTAATATTTACAAATATGAATATTAAGATGAATATGATTATTTATGAATTACACAGGTCTGCAAGGAAAAAAATGTGATTTTAGATATACAATTTATTATTATTATTATAATTATTATTATTATTATTATTATTTTCGTAAACTTGATGTTTTAGTGGATGCTGAATCAGAAAATCACTTCCATTTCATCCTATCACGTACGATAACATCGAAAAATAATATTTGTTTTGAATAAAGAATAACTAATTTTATCACAGTAAAGTAAACACATTAATTCTTATAATTACACAAACAATTTGTTCACGTTATATTTATCATTCACTATTAACTCTTTTTTGCATGCGAAGTATTTTCTTCTTCTCTTCTTCTTCCTCATGCCCCTCCAAGTACTCTCCCATTGCCTCTCCCCTCTTATTTCCTACTTTAAATCAATTTCTTTAAAATTTCAGTTACACGTATTCTTTTAATGGAAGAAATAATTGTTGAATATCGTCTTTATAATCAAAAATGAGATAACAGATTTAATGTTTTATGCAATATAAAACTAGTAATTTGAGTTTTAAAAAGGACATGGGGAAATGTATATTATTATTTTCGGTTTTAGTGATTAAAAATTTATAAGAAACAGTTGTAAAAAATTCTATGAAGCCTTTTAGTTGCATACCTGTGTTTTTAATATTAATTTTTTTTTAATTATATTCAAATATTAATATATATGTTGAAAATGTTGTTTCATCAGATTTTAGAAAAAATGTGATGTATACTTTAAATGATTTGTAAAGCATATATTCTTACTGCAAAAGAAACTAGTATATTGTGGCCACCACGAGACATTCTTCTATATTTTCCTATACAAATTCACTCAGTAGCAATAATTAGAAAAAAAAAAAAAAAGTGGGACTTTGACAAAATTTTGGGTAAAATGTGAAAATTATTCTAAGTTTGTCAAAACACGGAAACCGTGGGACTTTGACAAAAGTGGGGGAAAAATGCAAAAATTTGTTTAAATTTGTCAGAACACGGAAACCGTGGGAGTTTGATAGAATTAAGGGGAGAGATTAAAAAAAAAAAAAAGTGGGACTTTGACAAAATTTTAGGTAAAATGTGAAAATTTGTTAAAGTTTTCAAGACACGGAAACCGTAGGACTATGACAAAATTAGGGGGAAAAAGCAAAAATTAGTTAAGTTTGTCAGAACACGGAAACCGTGGGAGTTTGATAAAATTAAGGGGAGAAAAAAAAAAAAAAAAAAAAAAAAAAAAAAAAGATTTTCTTTTTCTAAGTTTTTTTTCGTAAAATGTAAAAAAAAATCGATAACTTTGTTTTAAATTATCACAGATTTATAGTTCAACCATTCGTTTTAAAGGCACTGACGAGACCTTTCGAAAGATACCCATCTTGAAAATTTTTGCCCTATATCACCCTGTTAAAAATTTAGAAAAAGCGGGATGGCAACGCAACCTGTAAGACGATTTTTACCAAAAGTTGATAGGCACTAATTTATGTCAAGGTGCAACTACATACCAATTTGTATGAAATTCTGTGCAGTAGTTCCAGAGATACAGTTGCGACAAAATTTTGTCACACACACACACACAGACAGACAGACAGACAGACATTTTCTATAAATGGTAAAATCGTGTTCTACAGCTCTCAAAACGTGTAAATCCATCAAAAACCCGAAATCGAAAATTTTTACGAATCCAATACTTTCTTCTATTGAAGATAGAAGAAAGTAAAAAGAAATCTTCTTAAACTAAGAAGTCTTTCTACCATGTAGAAGGAATGCTTTATGAAATTTATTTTGCACAGAATGGTTTTACTTTTGAATAGAATTTTGCATCATAAGGTGCATGACCTTCTTTAAATTATACAATATGTTTTTTACAGGCTTTTTCTAGACGATGAATTCACATTATTGGTCGACAGTTTTCGAAATTGTTCATTCAAAATGTACTACAGGACTAAAAATCACGAAAAGTGTGTTATACAGAGTACGGTGTTATACATTTGTGTAAGAATAAGATTAAGAAACTTTTTATACGATAATCAATCAATAGCCATCGCATAGCTGGACTGTTACAACTTCTGAAACCTAATTTACTATATTTTATAAATTTTAGCGAAGAAATTTCTAAGCATGTCACTCAATTTGTTGCTAAAGCATATATATTTGCTTGTACACTTTTATAGCTATTTGCACTTACACAAAAAATAAAGCAAAACGATTTTTTTTTATAAGAATAAAATAATAATGATAATAAAAACAAATAACATATAAACGACTGAATTTATGAAAATATAATGTTTGAGTTAAATTTATTATCTTCTCTGTATCTCTGTGCACAGTGAAAAAAAAAAAAAAAAAAAAAAAAAAAAAAGCTTCAAAATTGTTTTAAAGACAAACGAAAAAAGTTTAGTGCATGTGCTTCGGAAATCATGGAGTAAGCACGCATTATGCCGCATAGGTATACAGTCGACAACATAAGCCTTCGAACACTAGCAAAAATTCCTATGTAAATAAATGACTCTTAATACTGTTTTCTTAAATAAATCCTTGTCGAATCCTGTTTTTAGACTGACTAAGAACAGGATTCGACAAGGATTTATTTAACAAAACTGTATTAAGTGTACTTTTTTTATATAGGAATTTTTGTTAGTTTTCGGAGACTTTTGTTACCGACTGTGCGTTTCACTTTTCCGTAAAAAAGATGGTGTGAAGTCGTTCCTTCACATATATGAGTTTTAATTATAACTTTAAATAAAGGCAATAAGTAATTATTATATTTTCAATAAATTAAATGGCTAATAAAAATAGATAACGAAATTCTAAATTACTTTTATTTATTCGCTTTTGTCTATAATAAATATCTTAATTCTAATAATACTTTATCCCTTATGCTATTAATAAATCGTCTGAGAACAAAAACATATTCCTTTTAAATGACATCTCTCAAAATTATAAGCTCTTCTAAATCCTTTAATAACTAAATATAGAAAAATATTATTTCCATGTTATAAACCGTTGGATACATAATTACATTTTCATTCTTTTAAATTGCGTATGTTTATTTATTCGAAGCTAAATTAAGCAATACATTTCCGTTCTAATATCATTATAGAGTAATTTATATTTTTTATGACAAGATGTGCAATAATTTGTAGTCTGAATGTCTCCACTACTCAACGGGCCTTCTGGCGATAAAGTTTGGCATTGATGATTGGCGTTAGTTCTTTAACGGTCGTGCTAAATTCAAAATATTTACATTAAATTATTCTACAAACAAAGGAATATCTTTGGCTATAAAATTTGGCACTTTTTCAAAATTCTTGGCGTAATTCAGCAGTCTGATCTTAATTGCAATAGAGTCAACTTCAGAATTCGCTCCCAAAATCTTGACGTAAGAACACGCAATCGCGAAGCCCTCTCTCTCTCTCTCATCTAACCCTCTGTATGTCTGTTAAACTTTATAATAGACATTTTGAAATACTTTTTATTAAAGACTTTCTTGATTTTCATGCTGATTAAATAAAGATGATTGCTGCAAAATGAATAGTTTTTCTTCATCACGGCCTACAGTTTATTGTTCCTGGAGTTTTATTGCGACCCTTATCCTATAGCTCAAGTCAAACCGGAATCTTCCTCATAGATATATAGTGCCAGACCTCTTCAGAGTGGTTACGAGATAAAAAGAGAGAGAGGGGCAGTACATTTAAATTACCTTTTTCAAATTTTATTGTAATAGTCATTTTTAACAAAAAGGAACTTTTTCGCTAGATATGTTTTGTTTGAAATACGAATAACCGTTCATCGGTTTATATATTAAAAAGACTAGTCCAGATGCAGCATCTTTTTCGGTGATAATTCCTTAGACTGTCTGTGTCGACGATGTTGGCGACTCAAGTTGGAAGATATATTGTTCCTTACACATTCCTGGTACCCTGCATAAGTATTGAGCTGAATTCGGCAAATCATGGCTTCATCTGATGATACCTGTGCTAGCCTAGGTGATTCGGCAGTTCTTATAGTATTCATTTCCGTGTGTTGACTGTTATCGACGCGATAGTGCTCATTCCTGCTTCTTCTGAAACAGTGGATATAACCAAAACATTCAGAATGTTTACTCCCTTTTATAAAATACTTTTTGTGGAGTTCTGTTCTGAGTATCTACAGTCTTGGGCAAGTTCACTCTTGCTTCTTTCGGTGGCTGTTTCGAATACAATGTGATCTTCATCAACTCCGGAAATTTTTCCAGTTTAATAATTTCGTTCAGAATTCACGCCGAACGATATAGTGAATTTCTACATATTTTGTTTACTTCTGTGGTTTCGACTGCAACACTAAAATAAACAATTTACTTCGCTTTGTATTCTACCTCTTCAGTCCGAATTATCTGCCAGTGGTTGCCTCTTGGCTGGTGGTTCAAAATGGTATTTTCTTTCACTGTGAGTTTGTAGGTTTCTGTTCTTTCATTATGAAGTATGCTGTTTAGGAAAAATGTGAAACCATAATCATACGATTTATAACTTTCTGCGAACAGAATGTTTTTCAAGATTGTGTCTCTTAGTAGTTATCATACTCTGTTATTTTTAAGTGATTGCTACTGTTTAATTGACACTGAAAGTATGTGTGAACCAAATACTGAACAAAACTCTGTGAATTTTTTCTACTATCAGAAAATTGATTCGTCACGTTATTCGTAAGTACCTCTTTTTGCCTTGAAGAAAATGAACATTTTATTTTACTGACAGACTTATTTTTTTTTTTTTTCAATTTATATGCATTTTATAATACTTAAATAATTTTGAATATCTTTGCTTATTCTAATTTTAATAATAATAAAGATATTAAAAAAATAAAAATAAAAATAAAAATAAAAAAAAGGAAAGAATTTTTTTAATTTTTAGGTGTAATATATATACAGAGTTGCATTACCTTTCGGTATGTTGTTTTATTTTCATATTCAGATTTTCCTTTTATGCTAATACTGATATACAATGGGTTTGGAATAAATTAATTTTGTATATCATGTGTAAAAATAATTTTTCATTGATAATTTTGGTAATAATAATTATGAAATGGATCAATCAATATTCTAGAAGAAAACTGAAATATTTATATTTAGTGCAAATTTATTTCGAGATTTATGACATGAAGCACATATTATTTTCACAACTTAAATTTAATATTGAATTTGTTTGTTTATCACAGTGAATATACATGTGTAAAAAATAAATAAATAAATAAATAAATAAATAAATAAAGGGAATTAAGTAATTACATAAATGTTGTAATGTTTACAAAATTTTAGCGAATCTTTATTTTTTTAATTCATTAACATCGCAATATTTATTATGTTTGAGGTGTTGAATTTTCCATGAGGTAAATTTCTTATCTTTTAATCAAATGCTTAATAAAATTCGTTATTGATTATTAATTGTATGTTTTATATATATTTTATTGCAAAATAATTATCATTCTGTTTATTAATTGAATTTAATTAATATTTTTAATTTAAGAACTAAACTTGAAGTTATTTCTCATGTTGGTGTTTTCCAGGCGGGTTGGAATTACACATACTTTTTATTTCCTTTTGGGAGATGTGTCGCAAAATTTTGTTTTGATATCAGTCGGTATCTTGACACGTATTTCTCCTCTTTTTACACACATATATTTTTTTGTTCACTGATTTTAACCTGCCTGGAACTGCCATTGCATAACAAATAAATAAATAAATAAAATAAATAGGGTGATAATTTCAGATATTCCCATATTTTTGTTCCATAAATTTATGTTTTTATTGCTTTTTAAGGTCTTTTTTTAAGGCAAAATTTAGAAATATATTTTAGAAAATTTCATTGATTTTTGTTCTTTTCTCACTTTTTTTTACGTAATGTTTTACATTTTTAACTTTCACATCTTTACATAAATTAGTGATATTCATTTTTTCATTTTAAATGTAATGGATTATTATTCTTACCATGGTTACATTAAATCAAATATATTTACATTTTGTTTCTTGGAAATTAAGGCTGGATAATTTTTGTGCCTCACTGTGTTTCAAAAGCTAACTGTCAAAACACTACACCTTTTCTATATACTGTTATTTATCCTTTCATTTAAAAATAATTAAACCAATAAAATAATTTAGGTTTATACATTTAATTTAAGTCCTTGAATTAAAAGAGGCACAATTAATATGTTAAGATTTAAGTTTATGTAATTTTGTGCCACAATGTGCGTTAGTAGCGCTGCTAATGGCACTTGTGTTGTTGCCATTCAGTGCTGTTTTCCTTATCTTGAATTTCTGGCCAAATGTTTCTTGATGGGAGGACCTGCATTGATTGTCTTTGTTTGCATGATTTTACATTAAACTTAATTTAATTTGAGTATGACTATAATTAACTTACATATTTTACTATTTAAATTTTACATAATATTTAACATTTTTTTTTACAGAAATCGAATGGAATTGTTTTTATTTAGGGTACTTTTTTTCTTATTGTTTTCTAATATTGTTTCTATAAAATGATCTTTCTCACAACGCATAGGTACATACCACGGTACATACGTACGCACACATTGACAGAATAAATAAATAAAATAAAATATTGAGCATAAATATTAATCAATTAGTTATTTCTCCAACAATTTTCATTTTTTAACACTATATGTATTCAGGACAATATGTAAATCCAGTACATAATATATTTTATGAATCTATACTGGCCGTATCTTGTTGCATGCAAGTGTCCTAAATAAATTTAACACAGAATTTTCCAAATTTACATATTTCTTTTCTCAATTTTTTCGGATATTATGTACATTGACTTTCATGTAAACCTAACAAATTTGTTAGTCTTGAACATAAGGTTCAATGTTTTATTTATTATACTTACCAGGCATTCTTAAATAATCATGTACAATCACTTATACAGAAAGGGAGTTGGTTGTATATCTTAGATACCTAAACACATAAACATAATTTTATTCTAATATTATTTTTGGTTGTCGTATATTTTTCAAGTTTTAATTTTTATAATAACATAACACAGTATTTTCTTTGCCCATTTTAACTAAAATGTTACATTTTAACACAAATGTTTTAATTATTTTTTTTTCTAATTTCATAAACTTTGAGAAATTTTATAACACATTGTATATTTTTGTCGGTTAGATGTTATCGCTTAAATCCAGGGATTCTTATGCTGGTCGTGAAAATTTGACATCTAATGTAATTTTTCATTTCACACATTTTTTTTTTTCCACATATTCATTCAATTTTGTTAGATGAAACCTCTCATCACTTTCTAAAATTTTAACCCTTAATTACCTTTCTTACGAAATTTATTTTATGTGCATTAGTTTTATTTCGTTCAATTACGTAAAAAAAAAAAAAAAAAAAAGAGAGAAACGGAAGACTGCTTAATTTGTTTTTTGAAACAGAAATAAACATCTCGCCATTCCGCCTGAGTTTGTTTATGTTCTAATAATAATAATAGTGATATATTTTTTTTCATTCAGTTCAAATACGTTGATTGCAGAGGAGAATTTTTTTTTTATTTTTTACTGTACATATGATATATTTTTATCGCATTTATTCACTATTTCATGTTTGTTTATTGGTTTATGTTCAATATATATATCGTATGTATATGGGAATATTTTAACTCTATTGCTAGCAAATAATTATGACACCATATTATATGGTAGGCTTACTTAACATCGAATTGGGCCCACCGCTTAATAAATGCAGTACTTAAAAAAAAAAAAAAAAAAAAAAAAAACATTTTATGGCACATGTGTGAACAGATTTATTTTACTGTTCCTTTTATCAGCTGATTTGGTGAAATTCTTTTTATTCACCTTTTTGAAGTGAGATTACACTTCTTGTACTCGAGTTTTTATATTATTATTTTACTGAGCAATTTATAGCCTTTGAAGCTATTCTGTATATCTACTTTATGCGCATTTTTTTTTAATCTTTGAGGCCTCATCTCACCTCAGCTCAGCTCATCTCATTTCAGCTCTGCTCAGTTCAGTAGATAATACTGTTGTTTTAGTCACGACTTTTTACTTTTACTGTTTGTTTATAATTTTCAGTGCACGTTAAATTCGCAATTTTAGCGCTTTCATCTGCAGCTATGGAAATTTGTTTTTTGGCATTTAAAAAAAAAAAAAAGAATTTTTTTTTAATTTTAATATTTGTGGGAACACTTACAGACATATACTAAATTTTTAATAGTTCAAATTATTTCAGTTGATATTCATTTTTACAATACTGTTTAAATATTATAACATATCACCCATTTAGTTATTTTTTTAATTTTCACATATACACATTTACCCTCTAAGCACAATTGTGTTGCTCTGGTTGTCAATATATTAATGACTTCTATAATCTACGGATTTTGACCATTATATTGGTTTCAACTCCTGTAATTGTGTAGGGGATTTCACACTTTCACAACAATTTTTGAAGGTTATGTTTTATTGGCTTTCATAGACACTTATAATTCATTAATACATGTTCTATAATTATTTTGGGTGACAAAATAAATAAATGATAATAAAATAATATGAAATAAAAAAATATTGATATAAAATTACTTACTAAATTTTAAATAAATAACATGAGGATGTATGTGACTTTTGGAAATATTTGGATTGTATATTTTTCCTAATTATATTTTCATTGGTTGTCAAAGTTTCAAGGATTCTTTGCGTGAACACATCGCCTCTTTCACAAGATGCATTTTTTAACAAATTCACACTATTTTTTTTATCTCATTTGAATAACATGATCAGTTATTTTAACGTTTGCAATCACTTTATAATTAATAATTCTCACACACACACACCAAAAAGAATATTTTTTTTTTCCCTATGTTTCTACATGTGTTCCTGTATATGTTCTCTTTTGGGTCGGAATTTCATTGTATTATTGGCTGGTTTCTCAGTTTGTCAGTCATAATGCAAATTTATCCAATAGTATTTCATTATCTTTCACATGCATGTTTTCCATGTTTTTCTTCATTATTCTCAAACTTGGTCTCACAACCCAATGTTTGACACACACACACTCACAAAATTTTATCTGACCTATTTAGTTGCTATTTAGTTGGTTCACATTTGGAGATAACTACATTTTCTTTTATTAAATTTTTACACGGATTTTTTTTATAAGACTAAGTACAATAATAATACACACATACACAAAAAGTAAATAAAGGTATTTTTGTCAACTTGCAGCAAATTCTGTTATGTTTTTAGAGCCATTTGTTTTTTTTTTAAAAATTACATAGGTGGTGAAACTTCCGTACATAGTCTGTACGTTTTAAAATTTTTATTTTTATCAAAAAAAGTTTTTTTTTTCTTGTGTAAAGAGTAAAAACTCTTGCGGAGAGTTTTCGTTCAGCTTAAATTAAATATTTAATTATTTAAAATTTCTTAATTAAAATAATTCCTTTTTGTAAGGTTTGCACCACAGATGTATTTTAAATGGCCTTGAAATCATCTGTGCGTTGTAAGAAGTAGTCTGTGCAGAAGTATGTGGCTGGTTCACTCTTCTTCTTTTTTTTTTTTTTTTTTTGTTAGACTATTTCTTGCTGAGCAGTATTATGGAATTATCTGTATAACATACAGTATACTTTTTAAAAAAGATATTGAATATTAATTGGGCTCGATAAAATAATAGTTCAATTGTAATTATAAAAACAATAGTGTATTTAGATTTTTTTTTTTTGCTGTTTTTGACAATTTTTATGAGTTGTATTCTTCTCACCTATTTCTGGTATACTCAGAGTTTATGCATTAAAAATTAAATTTTTATTGAGATCAAGTTTTTTTCTTTTGAGAAATTCAAATGCTAATTCATTTATTAAAAATTTTGTTCAAGAAAAGGAAATTATTTCATACGAGTGAATTTTAATATTTTTTTTGACCAACACAAGCTATTGAAATAAAGTTGGTTCATAAATTTTTGCAAAACAAAATAAATTAGGAGGCATAAAATAAATAAGAGATAAAATAAAATAAAATAAAATAAAATAATTTTCTTGAACTCTTACATGTGCGCTTTTATTCTGACATAGGGCTAGATTTTTTTTTCTACACATTTTTACACATACAAGGGACATTTCATTATGTCACTTTGCAGAATGCTGGTTGTCATTTTTGCACAACATGAAGCCTCTTCTGCTTCACACATATTGTTCAGTACGCTATGTTCAGTTAGGCATCACAAAACCATCATATCTGTCATAGCTATTGTTCTCTTATACACTCTCTGGCTCACACTGTTGGAATTTAATTTTTCACGTGTAAGATAATGGTTTTTTTTAATAAAAAATGTTTTTTTTTTTTCATACTAATGCAATATAATTTTTTTGAAATTTAACAAAATACAAATGTAATTGTTTTTCATATTTCTGGTTACTGATTTCCTTTTCCGTATTATCAACCATACATGAATGATTATTTTTAATATTTTACACAATTTATATAATTTATTGATTATGTAATTTGTTTCAGAATGTCACTTTAGCATCACGATGATTGAATATGTCTCATTGTTCCATAACTGTCATTATTATTGATTTTTTTTTCAAATTTATTGTTATATGCAACATTTTTTTTTTTATTGTTTAACAAAAGATTACTTTACATGTTCCACAATGGTATGCAGGAATTTTTGGAATTGTATTACACTTTTGTGAAGGTGAGAGAGAGCATTCTATATTTTTTATAATTTTCGTCCATTTTGACGATTCTTTTTTTTTTTCCCTCGTCGATGGGGAGAAATATGTGAAGTCGTTCCTTCACATATATGAGTTTTGATTATAACTTTAAATAAAGGCAATAAGTAATTATTATATTTTCAATAAATTAAATGGCTAATAAAAATAGATAACGGAATTCTAAATTACTTTTATTTATTCGCTTTTGTCTATAATAAATATCTTAATTCTAATAATACTTTATCCCTTATGCTATTAATAAATCGTCTGAGAACAAAAACATATTCCTTTTAAATGAGATCTCTCAAAATTATAAGCCCTTCTAAATCATTTAATAACTAAATATAGAAAAATATTATTTCCATGTTATAAACCGTTGGATACATAATTACATTTTCATTCTTTTAAATTGCGTATGTTTATTTATTCGAAGCTAAATTAAGCAATACATTTCCGTTCTAATATCATTATAGAGTAATTTATATTTTTTATGACAAGATGTGCAATAATTTGTAGTCTGAATGTCTCCACTACTCAACGGGCCTTCTGGCGATAAAGTTTGGCATTGATGATTGGCGTTAGTTCTTTAACGGTCGTGCTAAATTCAAAATATTTACATTAAATTATTCTACAAACAAAGGAATATCTTTGGCTATAAAATTTGGCACTTTTTCAAAATTCTTGGCGTAATTCAGCAGTCTGATCTTAATTGCAATAGAGTCAACTTCAGAATTCGCTTCCAAAATCTTGACGTAAGAACACGTAATAGCGAAGCCCTCTCTCTCTCTCATCTAACCCTCTGTATGTCTGTTAAACTTTAAAATAGACATTTTGAAATACTTTTTATTAAAGACTTTCTTGATTTTCATGCTGATTAAATAAAGATGATTGCTGCAAAATGAATAGTTTTTCTTCTTCACGGCCTACAGTTTATTGTTCCTGGAGTTCTATTGCGACCCTTATCCTATAGCTCAAGTCAAACCGGAATCTTCCTCATAGATGGGTACAAAATTCTGGTATTTTTAGAAGTTTATATTTAACATGCCCCGTAGTTATCATATTTATCAGAATGAGAAATATGTTTAATTGAAAATTAATGACAATGAAAAAATGGAAAGCGAAATCGCACATAAAAGAGTGTTATCTCATACTTTAGTTAGGAAAATTATTCCTAATAAAGAAACGTACAAGACAATATTTATAACTTCGATCTGTACTTTCTTTAAAAGCTAAACTTTAAATTAATCGACATACTTCAAATTTCAAGCATTCAATGAATCATATTCGTAACAGTGTGGTTTGAGAGTCACAAAAATTATCGAATGTCTATTAAAAACTACTTCGTACAAAGGTAGATAAATATAATAGAGTTTAAACCAGTCTCAAGCATGCAAATAGACTGAAATAAAACATATTTTTGCCTTTAGCTATATATTTATCTACACTCTGACTTCTTTGCTTTGCTTTTTACGGAAGGTTGTATGTATATTGTGTTCAGGGACGAATATAAACTTAATGCGAACGATCAGTACGAGTCAAGTCATAATAGTAAATCTGAGAAAAGACATGAAGTATTAAGAAAAGAAAATCTTTGGAGGGGAAGTTTCACAAAATGGGGCACTTTTACTGCCACCACGAAAAGAAGAAGCGCATGAATTTTTAATATTCTTAAAATATATATCGCATCATTTTATTAGTTTAAATTATATATACGTGTGTGCGTGTGTGCGTTTCTAAATTAATCATAAAAATTCAAATATGTAAGCACTTATTTTCATCGTATTTCTTAATTTATATACAATATGCATTCAAAGGAAAAATGGTATATCAGTGAAATATTTCAGTACACTATTAATACATATAAAATAATAATTAAAGCTTACTTTTAGACTAAAATATTAATATATATATATATATATATATATAAATGATATTATAGTTATTTTCAGTAAAGCAACATTTTCTTTTTTTATATATATATTTGTTGAAATGAAATGAATGTTGCATTAAAAAAATGTTTATTCTATAATTATTAAAATAATGTGAGATTCCAACAATAAATTCCATTTCCAAATGCTTATTTATTTATTTATTTTTATTTTTCTTTTAAAAGTAAGGCTAACACATATACCAAAAAAAAAAAAAAAAAAACTTATCGCGTAAAACCATTTCTCTGAAAAAGAAAAAAAAAAAAAAAAAAAAAAAAAAAAAAAACCACGGGAAAATGTGCTGTAATTTCAACTTTCTGACATCAGTGACAGTATGGAAAGAATTTCGAAAAGATATATAATTTTAAAGAAGAGCTGTCACATAAATCAACCTTTCAGAAAATTTAAAGAAATATATAGAAATGATAAAAAGGTCTTTATATTTTCTATTTATAAAGCTAAATTTGTGTTTTAAATCAAAACATTTCATTATAAGACTGAAAAAAGAAGAAGAAGAATTCATATTATCATAATTATTTATTATAACTTACATTTTTGACTTATTTTTTATACATTTTACATATAGACGTTACAAATTATTGAAACCATATGTTTGTTTGAAAATAAATAAATAAATAAATATTTAATGTATAAAATTTGTGCCCCAAAGAAGAAATATTTTTAATTAAGTATCTCTTAAGAAAATTGAGTTTATTGACTAATGCATCAAGCTTAGATATTTTTCTATTGTTAATCAATAGTGGATGCTGTTTATTAGATTTCTAAATGTTTCTTTTTAGAAAATAAAAACATTGTATCCCATTGGTTTCTACATTTTCTTTTCTCTCTTTTTCTTTCTTTTTTTTTACAGTGTATTTATTTAGTTAAAACATTGTGTAAATCACTTTTCTTTCTCTTTTTCTTTTCTTTCTTTCTTTTTTTTTTTTTTTTTTTTTTTTTTTTTTTGTTATCTCTTAAATTTAAAGAAAGTTTTACAAATAATATATTTCTTACATTACTTCTTTAAGTATGAAACGTTGTTTGAAAAATGTTTGAATAATGTTTAGTATAATTAGTCATTTATCTACATACTGCTTAAGGATATTAATTATATTAATAGTAATTAAAATTTAAACTGAACAAGTCATAATAGGAAATATAAATGCAATGTGTAACAAAAAAATTTTAGAAAGACGGTATGATAGTGTAGTCTCATGATTTTATGCCTGGATCGATTATTCTACGATGTTTTTTTTTTTTTTTTTTCTGTATTTTATATTTATGTTTTTCCTTTGAGATAATATATTGATCCATAAAGAGTATCGAAGATAAATGCGCACAACGGCCTGCACTGTCGAAGGCAGTGACGACCCGGTGCGACATTTTTTCCAATCGGAATTTGTTTTCTCCGCATAATAAAAATTAATGCAATTTTGAGAATTCATTAACTATAGTGATTCATTTAAAATAGTGCCCAGCGAAGCGGGCGTAGCCTTCTAGTATCCTATAAAGTAACACCAAATTGAGAATCGATGATAACCTCAGATACGGACTATCAGGAGTCACTTGTGTGTCTATTATAAATTCCAAACTCTACCTCCCGTTTCCAGGGACCGCTGGAATTAAACAGAAGATGCACTTAGGCGAAGAGATTCTAAACTGCACAGGTACATAGATGAAGCGGCTGAGGGTAACAATATACAAACTTAGAGAAAAGACTTTCTAAAATACGGAGAAACGATAACTCCCTCCTTAACAAGGACACCCGACTCTATATTATCTTTCTAGGACACTTGCTGTATTCAAGGTGGCATTATATTCACTTAGATGAGTCATTTGAATTTCGCTGAGACCTTCGAAAGTACGGACATTCGCTGACACCCTCTTTAGAAAGGACATTTGACTGAACATTTTCTTGCTAGGACGCTTGAACAAATTATGCCCACATTATAATGTAACAGAGATATGAAAAGGAATGTGCCAAGCGTTATTTTTACATGACATTCAAAGAAACATTTCAAGCTTTTTCATATATTTAGATTTTTCATCGTTTGATAATAGTATGTAAACTTGCAATATGAGATTTCAGCCTCTTGTCACGGCCATTCGATTCATTTTCAATGCCGACTACAGCTTTCATCACTTTTTGGACTTGTTCCAACAACTCTTCTCTCTCTCTCATTTTCTTTCTTTCTTTCTTTTTTTTTTTTTTTTTTTTTTTTTTTTTTTTACATTGTTCTTTTTGACACCTTCTGCTTTGTTAAACTAGATACTTTTTTAGATTATTCTTATTGGCCAATCTCCATTGCTTATTTTTCTAGTCTAATGCCTTCTTTTCGTTCCTGAGCAAGTCTGGGAACTGTGGTTAAGAAAAAATATACTCCAGCTTGAACTTTTTTTAAAAATCATTATAAACAATTTTGACTCTTTTTTACATTTTAGAATCTACCCTGGAAACTAACTGTATGCAGTTTTTATCTTTGCATATGCTCCCATTCAGTTACTTTATACAGTTTTATACATATAACTTAATACATTTTTTTTTTCAAATCCAACTTGTTTTAATAATTATTACATCATATACTTTAATTGCATCATTATTTATTAAGCGTTATTTTTTATTATTTTTTTACATACACATAAATATTAAAAATTGTACTTTTATTTATTTATTTATTTTTATTTTTTATCTATATGTACTTTTTTATTCTCCAAAATAAAATATGAATGTGGAATTTTCATTATTTTTCGATAGTTGTGTTTAATATTGTTGCTTTTCTTCCAATTTCTTATTCATGTTGCTCTACACAAATAAATGTCCGTTTAAACAGAGTTCATTACAGAGACAAAAGTTTAATTTAATTTAATTTATTTATTTTATTTTGTTTTAACATGTTCTTTGTGAAAATTTATATTTGTGATCTTTAATGAATTTCCATAAAATTAAGCATAGATTGCGCCAATAAGAGATACAGTGTTTGTCATTTACGATGCAAAAATATGAAGTAGCATTATATAAATTTACAATAATAATAATTACAGTTTTTTTAAATAATATAAAACTATTTTATTATTATAATTACTTTAGGATATAAAAGTATTTACTTTTTCCTTATTATTTTTGTTTTCATTTTATATTTTATATATCTATATTTTTATACCTGTATTCATTTAAAGATAAAAATGTAAAAATTCTCTAATTACTGTAATTCCTTTGAATAAATTTTCATCCATGCACTTTGTTAGAATTTACTAAAACTCTGTTATTCATTATTTCACACAATAACATATTTTATTATTCAAAGAATTTATTATGTATTTAGAAAAAAATTAGCATGCAATTACAGGTGGCATTACCATAATTGGATATCCAAAATGTTTATCATAATTGACTGTTTTTATGCAATTTTGAGCAGATTACAGGTATTTGGAACATAAAAGCATATTTTGAATTTACGACGCATTGAAATTAATGAATTAACCCGAGGAAAAAACGCATTTACAAAATGATGAATATTTTGCTGCCATTAGCTAATATGTCAGCCAGAATACTTTTAATTGAAAAAAAAAAAATCTAACATAATTAGTGTTAAATTTTTACCTTGATTATATTTTGCGTAATTAGGTTTTTTAAAGTGTGTGATAAACACGAATTTTAATATACATTTTAAAATAACAGCTTTACATGTGTATATGATGGACAATCTCATGCGGAAAAATCAATTTAAACTATAAGAAATATCAACAAGTTAATATCAAAAACGTCAAATGAAAACATTATGGGATTTAATAAAGTAATTGCAATATGTGGCGAATAACTATAACAAACAAATTATAGAAATTGTATTTTTATAATGTTTTGATTGCATAATCGTATTATTTGGAAGAAACTACGACAATGAGATAAATAAAAGTTTAACGCAAATATTTTGAAATAAAATTTATAATTTATAATTTATAATAATAAAATACTGAATGTACATACACACGCACGCACACATATAAAGCTCGCCGCAATTCTAACATTTTATTACATTATCATCACTATTCTAGAAAAATTATTTTTTAAATAACATTATAGCATTAAAATTTTAAGGATTTTTTTTTTTTTTTTTTTTTTTTTTTTTTAATAGAGGCGGCAATATAATAAACTTAACGTAAAATATTATTGACGCCAGGAGTATTCTGTCTACTAATCAATTTCAATTTTCCATCAAAAGCCCTAGATTAAACATTTTCATAGATAATTAATTAGTATCAATATTTTAATGGATAATACTTCGTTATCTATGAAAATATTTAATAACACAGTATTAATGATAAACTTGGAAACACCTTTCTGGACAAAATATAAGGCTTGTAAATAAAATAATGTATTGATATACATAATTTTCAATGCAATTTTTCATAAATCACCAGAAAGTGTCTGAACTTACTTTTATTTAATACATATGAGGAGCAAACATTCAAACCGTGTTTTCTAATTCGAATACAATTTTTCAGAAAACACAAAAAACTGATAGATTTAAAAATAACCCTTCTTAGACCCTAATTCTTTTCAGTTCTGATATGTATGGTAAATTTTTTAAATAAGCATTAAGTGATTTCGTATTATAAAGTTTCCAATCAATACCCAATATTTTTACATCGCCAACTTTCTGATACAGTTCTTAGAATTGTTCCTTAGATGTTATTGTTACATTTTTTCTGGGGATCTTCTCAACACGACCGAATATACGATCTGCTGGAAGGAAACTATGTCCTCTGACAGGAAACTACAATACTCTATTTTGAATGCTTGACGTTGTAGTGTACAAAAAGTGCAAAAGCATTTGAAGAATTATGTTATTCTTATTTTGGGCAATACACCCATCACTAAAGAGCCGCAAAGATTTTTTTCCTTCAAGGTCCATTTTGTTTAGGTGTCAATATAAAGCCGATGATATTTCAGTGCTGCCTTTGCCAGCTAACTCCTCACAAGTAAACCTTCTCTCCTTTGATACCGGTTTTCCGGAAACCCATATATTTTCTGAAAGCTTATGTTACAAATAGAAAAACTGTGAAATCTTAGGGGCAGAAAGTTAAGCGTTTAGGAGCTATAGGAGATACAAACTTTCAGTAAAGTGTTGGAAACATGACACCAAAAGTCGCTAAAATGCTCGTTTCACGTATTTATATGAACTAATAACATGGTAAGAAAGTGGAGACCTCAGTTTAAAGGAAGAAAAAACTCGTTGAAAAGAAACAATATGCCTTGGGATGTTTAAAATATGACTTGTTATTGACTTCAAACAAAATCTATTACAAGAGACAATCAATGCGCAATTCATCAAATAAACAGTGAGACGGGCAGTAAGATGGTACACAATGGGCACATTTTACAAAAGCGATAGTTGACCACTTTGCACACTCATCATTTGTCAATGAATCAAAGCAGTAATCCATTGGCGCAATCCATATTCCAGGTTCGTCGTCCAAGTATCCGCCCTTATAAAAAGCATACTTAATCAAGTTCCTGAAACGAGGAGTGTTGAACTTATATGGGGAAGAAGGACTGGTGGACCAGAAAACTATCGCGATACCAGATGTTCGCCTGTGTTTCGATAATGATTGTGTCCGTTATGTAACAAACAAAAGGTTTGTAGTGTTTGAAAAAAAGGAATATCCAGAGGCTGGATCTTTCCCGTACATCCTTCAGGTACCAGTTCTTTTTGTAGGGCTTTACCATCAGGTACTTCGGGAGCAGATGATGCATGATCTTTGTTAGAACACCATGAATCCACTAAAATCAGAATTTTCTTCCTGTCCTCCAGCATTGTTGGCCAAAATACGCCACGATAGAAGTAGAGGACGGCGACTGTTGCGAGGAGCTTTGCTGTTCCTTATCGACACTATCATCTTCGGAGTTCATTTTCTCCTCTTATTCTTCTCCATGGCCTCCAGCAAATCCTAATGTATGTATCTCTTTCACAATTTCCATATCATTTTCCAGGAGAGTAGTTATGTGTTCTATCATCTCCGATTCTTGGATGTTCGGAGACCGATTGCTTGTTCTGAATCCGGAGACCAAGGCAGCCACAACGACATTAGGATCCATCGAAAATGTAAGAAAAAGACATTCAATACGTTAGTACTTGACAGCAATACACGGGAACATACAAGAAATAGAGACGTCATTGCAGGAATATGTTAATCTATACACACTTTACTGATTTTTTGTGGGCCCTACAGCTCATAAACGCTTGTCCCTCTGCCCCTAAGATTTCACGATTTTTCTACTTGTGACATAAGCTTTCAGAAAATATATGGGCTTCCGGAAAACCGGTATCAAAGGAGAGAAGGTTTACTTGTCAGACCAAGTATAAAATGTTGTATTTAGACCATCCAAACTCATTATGCATAAGCTGTAAAAGTTGAATTGCCTTAAGTAATAGGCATCTTGAATATTTGTTTTTGGCAGCTGTTGAATCTGTTGTAAATCAAAACATAAACTAACGACTGATTCATCTGTATTTTCTTTCATAATGGAATAAAATGCATTGGCTCTTAGTCTATGAATTCTTTTGTAAGTCATATGATCAACTTTTTCTGTAGACCCTGCAGGAAAAAAAAATCTTGTTTAATAATATTTACATTTTGATAGATATTAATGTGTCATAAGGTTAACAGATGATTACAATACTGTTTGTTTACATACTATATGCAAAACTTTTCAATAGTGCAGTGACTTAAAGTTAAAACTCAAAATTTTAATATGTGGCAATTACCCTATTATTAGTACTATGCTATGTTATTTTTAAAATGTTTCATTGGGTTTTGTTTTGGTTGATCTTTATCTCATCACACTAAATTCTCATAGAACTAAGAATTTTAATTAAATATATTTTTTTTTAATTTTTAATTTTACCCTCTATGTTAATGCTAACTCGTTCAAAATTTACCCGGGAGAGTAGCATTTCATTGTGATGAGACCCCCCCACACTTCTTTTGAAAATTGTTTAATACAATTCAATTAGATATATATGTACCCAGTTTTGCGAGGTGTCCCTACAGAAGCCTTTGACTTTGATGGGGGACGGAGGCCTGTCCCTAACAGGCTAGGTCTTTATACACGCCCTATCCCGCTAGGACAATGGCTATAAGCCAAAGTCGTTATACTTGTTGCTTCATACAAGATTAAGGGGAGATATTTTTTTTTTTTTTTGGCTGTCCAATGGACGTCGTTTTTGAATCTCTCCTGTGTGGAATTGCACGAACAATTTTTTTGCATTTTAGTGATATTTTCTCTTATTTGTATATACATTATATATTTTTTTCTTTTGTGTTCATTTTTAATGTACTTGTACTCGTGTTTTATTTTTTTCTTTTTGTTTTACATTGATGTTATTTGATATGTTGCAGTATTATATGCATATTCAATATTGTTTACAGTTGGACTAACTCATGTGAAATAACTTTAAAGCATAACATCAGCATTCCATACATATATAAGAACATTGTAAAGAAAAAGCTTTTTTTGAAAAAAAAAAAAAAAAAAAGGTGCATAGTTATCACTTTGAAAGCTTTCTTGACGAGATATATGTAGGAGAAATCTGGATCCAGACTGTGAACTCTATTAAAATGTTGTGCCCACAATGATTGTCGGAATGATAAGGTCTTCAAAAACCAATGTGTTTCTTGGTGAAACAGATTTGTAATGTGCACATTTATAGTAATAATTGACTGTTTCATTGATATACAATTTTTGTTCTTGCTTATGCAGATTTCTTCTATATATTTAAAAAAAAAAAAAAATGACATTTTTCATCATGTTTATATGACATACTAGGGAGTGAGGGAGATTTTTTTTTTATTTTTCTGGGTCGCCGGGAGAAATATATGAAGGTGTTCACATATATTTGGTTAAACTTTAATTGAATTCTTAAATAAAATAAAATCTAATGATAATTTAATGCTTTATTGCAACAAAAAAATAATTAAATTTTAAGTGAGATACTATATTTACATAATTTGTTCTTAGGCATTTGAAGAAAGAATTGTTTTTAAATGTCATTAAAAATTACACAATTTTAATTATGCATACGACCTACACTATTTATTAACATAAAACAATAACACACATCATTCAGAAATCTAAATTGTATATGTTTTATATCTAAATCATAAATAAAATATTTATTTTTTAAATAGAAATGTACTATATTTATTAGATAAAAAAAAAAGAAAATATAAAATAATATCTAACGAAATTCTGACATTACACATAATTATAAAAAAAACTGTTCTAAGATATTCCTAAACAAGAAACCTCATTGTCAGAATTAATATTATTTCAACACCGGATGTAATTTATTTGAAAATTGCGCAATATTAATGATTTCAGTTCATAACGGTCATTTCTCTCGTCAAACTGTCGCTTGGCATAAAGTTGGCGAATACAGGGTTAATACAATTATAAACCGTCATTACAAATTCAAAAAATTAACATTAGTTTATTATCTAAAACAAAGAACTGAAGTTGGCATTCATTTTGGCGAAAATAAGATAATGCAAGCATATGACTTCCCTTCCGGGCTGTTCTCCCCGTGCCATCGAAAAAGCAGACCCACAGTTTTCGCTCTTTTTCTAAAGCAGTTAAGACGTAAATTTTTAGCCCTCTCTCTCTCCCTTGCTCCCCGAGAAATTCTGGAATTATTGCTCTGCGATAATATTTTTTACAAGTGCGAACTTGTTTTTATCATCATGTGACTTTTTTTAATAACATATTTAATAAAGACAATGTTTAAATTCTCAAGACTTTGATTATCTTCATTTGTTCTCCAACGCAGTGTACGGAAAATCATGGCCAAACGACAAACTTATTTCTAAAGAGACCGATTTCTACTCTACAGACCCTGCAGGACAGGACTTTATTTTTTGGTCAAGTAAAGAACACGTGCTGCAAACATCAATAGAAGGAGACATAAAGCGTATATTAAATTCATTTATGAATATTCTTCTGAACATAGCGAAATTAACTTTGTCCAGGTCGTCGTTGCAGTTCTTGTTCTAAACTTCATGCAACTTCCTTATACTAAATGTACAGTGCAAGTAAAATCGCTTCAGTTTTTGTCTTCCATAATGACTTTCTGATGCCTTTAAGTTTGAGATGAATTCTCTTACCTTGTTTGTTTTATTAATGCTTAAGTGGCATTTTCTATCGCCTCCTCTCTTTTCCTCAATAGGTTCACCAGCATGTACTTTAGTAACCTAGCCATGTACGACCTATTTTAGTTATAGCCATGAAATTGTTTTCACACACAGGAATTCTCCTACCACTGCTACTAGTAATAAAATAAGAAGCAGAAAATGCATGCTGTGAGCCAGATGATTGCGATTTATTTTGGGTTGGGTTATTAGGCTACGTCGAGTTACATTTTTTGTAACAACCAATGAGGCTATAAAAGAATCTTGTCACTGTTTGTCCGCAATTTCGTAATGTCTATCCCGAAACTTCTTAACGTCATTAGGTCTAACATCAGTGCATGGAAAAGTATTACTAGAATGTTTGCATGGAGCATAAACGTTATCTGAAGATGCTTAATATCGTTTCGTTTTCGCTTCTTTTCTTTTCCCACCAATTCTCTGTCTTTTTCTAGTTCCATAATTAGAAATACTCACTAATACACCACTTATTAATTCTTCCATTTGAAAAAAAAAAAAAACACTCCTCTAAAAGGAAGAAAACAAGATAGAACTAACGAAATAAACAAACATAAAAAAGCTGGTACATGTACGAGTCACGCGACCAGAAACAACAGTCCTGACTGGTCGGCTGGAGAAATCACAGTTTGACTGAAAACAGGCTCTGGAGCAAACACTGTTTGATTGAAACCCCAACTTTCTAAGAGCGTTTGTAATGTGATAAAAATTTTTTTGGTTTAAAATAATAGTACAATTTTGTGATATTTAATGTTGACTTCACAGAAGAATCACTAACTCATTTATTTTTTATTTTTCGAGAAAACACGGTTTGAATGTTTGCTTCTCATATATTTATATATATTAGGTTGTCCCTTAAATGAGAGGAAAATTTTGTTTTTGTTTTTGTTTTGTTTTGTTTTTTTATTTTCTGAAATCCGATGCGCATTTTTTCTCTCTCTCTCTCTCTTTTTTTTTTCTATTTGACCCTAAATAATATTTCTTAAAATATCAGCTCTCCGGTATAATGTTAACAGGTACCAAATTGTCAAAAAAATCCTAATACATATTATATTTGACTAATCCTATTATTATGTTAGGATTTTCCTGTCACTTCAGCTTGTGTTAACATTATCCCAAATAACTCATTCATATTTTGCTGAAAAGTGTTTAGGTTCGAATAGAAAAAAAAAAAAAAAAAAAAACCTCATTTAAGGGTCATCCTATTCCTAGTATATGTATATATATAGAAATAGGCATATTTAAAAAAAAAAAAAAAAGTTTATGAATTAACAACTAGCAAAACAAACGAAACGATAAACTAACTCAGCAGGAATCTAAACTGAAAAAAAAAATGAAAAAGTAATTGAAGATATTTAATAATTGAAGAAGGCAGTCGGCAAGACTTGTGGCTTGCCACTGGGGTTAAACTAGTTTTATTCCGGCAACACTCCCCCAGCCTGCAAAGGCCAGAAAAAAAATAACGAACTACTCTGAAAGCATACCTTAAACACCAGTTGCCATTCTGAGACTTAATCTCCACCAATCTCGATAAATGACATCACTTCACCTTTATAAAACCTTGAAGCAAAAATTTTAAAAACTTAGCCGGATAAGTTTGATCAACAGCTTGCTTGTAAACACGCAAAATATCATTAATTTTATCGGAATTTTCAGAATTTAGTCTATGTACACGTCTAATTCCATTTTAAAAAATACAAAAATTAATAAATAATCATTTCTGAAGACTGATAGATGTAAATTTGAAGAAAAATGTAAATGATTTATAGTATCAAAATTAAAGTGGTCTGTTTTATCGTAAATTCCAGAAATTATTTTATAATCTTTGATATTTACATTAATATCTATGTAGTCGCCCTCGCCATTAATGGGACTACTGCAAGAAAGTTTAAATTTTAAAGAGTTTGGATAAAAGACAACATTTACCGTTTCCTCAATAGCATTAAGTTTATCAAGCATAAAATCGTCAATACACCTGAAACATTTTATATAGCAAATTAAAATTTGGTTCTTTCCATACATATATAAATAAATGTCAGCTAAAATTGAACTATAACTACCCCCCCCTCCCCCCTCCCCCATCGGGATGCTTCGAATCCGTCTGTAAATATTATCACAATCGTAAATATTATTTTCTTGAACTAGAAAATGAAATACAGAAATAAACTCATCCTTATCAAAACCCATTGTTTTGTACGTCTCAAAAAAAAAAAAGAAAAAAAAAAAAAAACTTTGTTTATTTGATTTGATAAATCAATACTATTACACAAATCATCAAAATCATAAGCAAATAATTCAGACTCATTACTTAATCGTTTTAATTTGTCAATTGGTATATATATATATATATATATATATATATATTATATAATTATAAATGCATCGTTATTATGTAAAAGCATATTAAAAAATTTATTTAGTTTCTTCAGTAATGACTTATTAGCGTTAACTCTGTAAGAACCAAAACCACAGATAATAGTTCTAAAAGAAAAGTGGGTTTTGAGAAATTTGGGGACAAGAACTAAATACGGAAAGTCTTGACTACCTTGTTTTAGCTTTAATTTCTTATAAAAGGCCTTAATTGTATTACTATTTTTTTATGTTTTAGAAGAATATAATTGTCGTTATTATAACTATCATTAAGGGGGTATTCTGGTCTAGAAATTTAAAAAAATCAAGAATTTCTCAAGAGCTGAATTATGAGAAGGAGGAAGGCCCAATGTATGGATCTGGGATCGCCGATTGATGCAAAGTGAGTATAACATATTATTTTCAGAGTTATTCCATTAGAATTGTTTCCTAAACTTTAAACGCGTTTTTCTCGAAACTACTTTTTTTGAGGTGGTTGACATGATATTTCAAGTTCTACTGAACCGATTGCTTTGTAGATCACTACAAGGGTTGAAATCATGTCAACCATAACGCACCGTTTTTTTGAAGCCCCCACTCCATCGGCCTGTATCTAGGCGAATTTTTTTTTTTGTTTTTTTTTGTTTTTTTTTGTGATTTTTTTTTTTTTTTACATTCTCAAAATGTCAATAAAAACATATAAAAAAAATGGATAGTAAAAATGTTTTTCATTTTTTTTTATCTTACTTTAAAAAATGCCTAAAATTCAGGCTTCTGGACCAGAATACCCCCTTAAATTTTTGAGCATAAAGCTTTTTGCAAATGATTGCAAAATTTGTGTTAGATTTTTCGATATGTGTAATAATAAATTTATATTATATTAATTAATCCTATTATTATGTTAGGATTTTCTCATCAATTCAGCATGTGTTAACATTATTCCAAATAGCTCTTATTTAGCTAATAAGTGTTTAGGTTCAAATAGAAAATAAATTAGTATGTGTGCGTATCGGATAAAAAAAGAAAATCCCCCTCATTTAAGGGTCATTCTAATATATGTATATATATTAAAATAGGCATATTTAAAGAAACCAAAGTTTATGAATTAACAATTTGCAAAATAAACGAAACGATGACCTAACTCAACAGAAATCTAAACAGAAAAACATAAACTGAAACAAAATTTATGAAAATGTAATTTAAGAAATTTAATAAATGAAGGTGAAGGAGGCAGGCGGCAAGTCTTCTGGCTTACCAGTAGAGTTAAACTAGTTTTATTGTGGCAACACTCTCCCAGCCTGCAAACATCAGAAAAAAAAAATAACGAACTACTCTGAAAGTACACCTTAAACATCAGTTGTCATTCTGAAACTCAATCTTCACCAACATCGATAACTGACATAACTTCACTTCGGTATTTTTTAATCTTTATAATAAATTGGAGCAAAAATTTAATAAATTTAACCGGATAACTTTGATCAATAGCTAGTTTGTAAACACGCAAAATATCATTAATTTTATCGAAAGTTTCAGAACATAGTCTATATACACGTCTAATTACAAAAAAAAAAAAAAAAAAAAAAAAAAAAAAAAAAAAAAAATCTGAAAACTGATATATGAAAATTTGAAGAAAAATGCAAAAGTCTTATAATATCAAAGTTAAAGAGATCTCTCTTAACTTAAATTTTAGAAATTATTGTATTATTTTGATATTTAATATCCATATAGTCGACATTAATGGAACAACTGGAAGAAAGTTTTAATTTTAAAGAGTTTGGATAAAAGACAACACTTACCGTTTCCTCATTAGCATTAAGTTGAACAAGCAGTAAACCTTCAATATACCTGAAACGTTTTATACAGCAAATTAAAATTAGGTTATTTCCATATATATATAAATAAATGTCTCCTAAAACTGAATTACAGCTGCCCCCTCCCCATTGGGATATCTCGAATCTGTCTGTAAATATTATCACCATTGTAAATATAATTTTCTAGAACTACAAAATGAAACAAAGATTTAAAAAAAAAAAAAAAAAAAAAAAAAAAAAAAAAAAAAAAACTCGTCCTTATCAAAACCCATTGTATTGGACGTCTCAAAAAAACATTTAACTTTGTTTATTTGATCTGATAAATCAATACTGTTATGCAAATCTTCAAAATCATAAGCAAACAATTCAGACACATTACATAAACATTTTAATTTGTCAATTAGTTCATGTATATATATTTTAATTTTAAATGTATTGTTATTATGTAAAATCATATTGAATATTTTATTTAGTTTATTTAGTAATGACTTATTGGCGTTAACTATGTAAGAACGAAAACAACAAGTAACTGTTCTAAAAGAAATGTGGGTTTTGTGAAATTTGGGGACAAGAACTAAATACGAAAAGTCTTGACTACCTTGTTTTAATTTTAATTTCTTATAAAATGCCCTAATTCTATTACTATTTTTTTTCTGTTTTCGAAGAATATAATTGTCGTTATTATAAGTATCATTAAGTTTTTGAGCATAAAGATTTTTGCAAATGATTGCAAAATTTGTGTTAGATTTTTTGATATGTGTAATAATAAATTTATATTGTAAATCTTTAATTGAAGTTTTTAAATTTGCCTTAATATCAATTGAAGTTCGATCATAATTTTTAAACAAATATTTTTTTTTGTCTCAATATATGATACATCCACTCTTTGAACACTTCAATAGATAAACTGTAAGCATCAGTAATTTTGTATATTAAAAGGTGTGTATTTTTTTTTTGTAATTCTTTTATATACTATATTTCTAGACAAAATTCTTTTTAATCTGTACTTTGTACCATATTTCATGTAATTTCGCAGAAAAGCATTCGAAACTGTATCTAACTCTCCAGTAATCACATGTCCATGATCTTCATCAACTTATTTAAGATAATAAGTTTCCTGGGATATATACATTTTTTTTTTTCAGAACAACTTTATGAATAAAGTTTAAACATTTCTAGCAGTCGTTTATCAGAAATTCTTTGGTTTGGATTTAGTTTCGCAAATGAATACTTTTTAAATTAGCATCAACTATGTAACTTACTTAACGATTAAAAATTTTTCCCATACATCAGTTGTCGAATATTTATCAAAGATTTTATAAAAAACAAATGTGTAACAAAAGAATTGAAAAATGTAATTCAAAAACTACTTACTTTATTCTGTTTTTTTTTAATAAAACTCTCTAAAATAAATTTTTTAAACAGTTGGATTTTTTTTTTTTTTGGTAATATAATTTTAGCAATTATGCACCATCAACCGTTGCTTTTAAGAAAGACATGTACAAAAACACATGCAACTATAAACACAGTACACATAATCATATACATACAATAGTTTACTGTTGTATATAAATGCATATAATTTCTATTATATTAAAATGTGCTCTTGAGAAAATCTTTTAATTTAACATTTAATTCCAAATTTGCCCTATATTTTAATTGTGGGTAAACGGCTATTGAATACTAATTGTAGTGTGAATCTCCCAGAGGAATATTTCTACTTCTATAACAATATATTAATAGTAATCACTACATTATTTAATCACAAAAACCGCTGTAAAATTACGTTTTATATATGGTAATAGTCTTAGCAAAAAAATGGGAGATAACGTACTTTGTGTCTCATTCAATAACCCAGAAGTGAGTTTAACCAAATATATATATAAACCATCAATTAACCTATTTCGTCTAAATTTACCCATACCTGAAAATTCATCTATAACACTATTAAATCGTTTATTTTATTGTTCAAATCACTCGATAAAAGCAAGAATAATTATTAGAATGCATTATGAATACAACAAAAGCATTACCAATTAAAAAATCCATTATGAAAATTGGATTTTCAATATGCTTAGAATAATTGTTTGTCTTTACTTAGTTCGCACTTATTTCAAGAAACTAATTTGAAACAAAAAGGAATATATAATTTTACAATACATTTAATTAAGAAATTTAAATCTAAACACTAGCTTGAAGTTTCCATGAATTAATGAATTGTATTCTGTTAAAGAAAAGAGAGAAAAAAAATATAGTTTAAACGTTTTTAACTTATTATCTTTCTATTGTTTGGTAGAGTAATTATTAGCATTTATTTTTTTATCTCATTTTTATTATGTACTAAAATATTATTGCAAATCTACTTAAGACATTTTGAGGTATTTTTGAAAGCAAAGTCATGTCACATGATTAACATTGAATATTTTTTTACAGACAAATGTTCAAAAACTAATTAAAACTGAAGAAAACAATAAAATTAAAGCATATACGAATAGTTGTATAGAAATGTTATGTTAATTAAGGAAGCTAAAGAAATACTTACAGTTTTCTTAGAATTTTAAACTATAGTTTTGAAATGTTACGACATATAGATAGACTTTTTTTTTTTTTTTTTTATCATTGATGCAAAAGCAGATTTTGTCATTATGGTGTAACCACATTTTAAATCATCATTTTAAAATTTAATACATTACAAATTAAATTATTCCAATACTAATTATGGTAATAATAACAATAAATTCATAAAATCTATTTAATTTTTACAGAATATATAGCAGAATGCAAATTATTTTTTAATGTTAATAAGAAAAGAAAAAAAAAAGAAAGGAAAGAAAGAAAAACATGAGCAATTTAAACGTTTTAACTATCTTTACGTTGTTTGCTAGAAAAGTTACTGCATTCATTTTTTGTCTCATTTTTATTATATGCTGAAATATTTTTGGAAATTTATTTATAAGACATTTTGGGGTATTTTTGAAAGGAAAGTCATGTCGCATGCACAAGTTTGAGGAATATTTATTCAATCTTGTAACTATCTTGTAATATTTTTTATTCAATTTTGTAATTATCTTGTAATATATATATATATATATATATATATATTTATTCAATCTTATAATATTTATCTTATAATTCAAAAGCAATAAATATATATATATATATTTTTTTAACAAATCATTTTTTATTTAATTTTTATTTTTTATTTAAAATATTTAATATTTTGTAAATTTATTAGGGTAAACAATTGCTTTTTATATCGTCATGAAAATATGTGTATCGAGTGCTTGCATATTTATGAAATTTGTCGACGATTTTTTTCATTGCAGAATGGAACGTAATTTAATACAAGCATGAGTAACTTATTAAGTACAGTTCAACGACAAGTAAAATATGAAGAACAACGGAGGAATGTAAGGATAAGGTACAAGACGTGCGAGGCGCGGAAATTTTGTAGATTATCAGTTGCAGTAAAATCTTACCATACGAGGGCTTTGGTAAGAAATTTACTTTCTGAATTTTAAAATCCCCAGGTCTGCAAAGAGTCATATTTCAGAAAGGGTTGATAAAAGAAATATTTTTGGATTTTGAAGTATTTTCACTTGCCATGTAAAACAAGCGAATTGATAAGGATTATTTTTATTTAAGACAGTCTGAGAGAATTTTCGATTTCGAGTTGATAAGAGATTCATTTAAGGAGATTTTGAACTATTTTGACACATAGAAATTATTTTCTGAGAATTTCGGATTTAGATAATTTCCCGGGAATATAAAAATATCGTATCAAAAAGAATTTAAGGGACATTGCAATTTTTGGTATTTGGAAATTATTTTGGATAATTATGTTGTATTTCACAAATTTCTTGAGAAACAATATTTAATAATAATAATGATAATACAAAAAAAGAAAAGAAAAGAAAAGAAATCCATTAAGAGCCTGAGAGACCTCTCCTCCAAGGCCCATTGGTTCTTCATATCATTTCTTCGAACCAGACAGGAGTTAGTTCCTGTTGCAAACAATCATATGCACATTTTTCACAATACTTAGACATAATTTTCATATTCATAATTTTTACACATATTTTTAAATTTTTTTTCGCATATTTTTCCTAACATTTTTTTAAAATTATTATTATTATTATTATTATTATTATTATACACAATTTCTTTATTTATATGTACAATAATTTCCAGATGCAAATAGTTAAATAGATATAACCAATAATTTATAAATGCATATATTTTTTTGTATATACAAAACTTTATGGAGGAAAACAGTTATATGAATGCAAACAACGTTTTTTATATAAATACTATTCAAAATTATCATATAGATGCAAACAATTTTTACACTTATGATTTGATATGTTAAATTATTTGTAGAAGCAAACGATATATTATCTGTGCAATGATATTTAACGCATGCAATATAAAATACAACACTAATAAATATTTTTGTAAAACTATAGATATTTAATGTATATTTGTACACGGTAATTCTTCTGTTACCTTTGAATTTCTAATTTGTCTTTAAACAGGGTGACAAGAAATAACTTGGACGAAGTTTCAAACGAAATATCTGTAACAACCACTATCGCAAACTCATTTTGGAAGATGTTGTCTTACCTTGGTCGCAAAAGTTTTTTGGAAACAAAAGATGGACCTTCCAACAGGATTCCCCACCTGCACACCGAGCTAAAGGCACTCAAGATTGGTGCAAGACAAATTTTCCTGACTTCATTGGAGCTCAAGAATGTCCACCGTATTCCCCAGATTTGAACCCAATGGATTATTCTGTTTGGTCCATCTTGGAGACAAGGGTGTGTACTGAACCTCATAAATCATTGGCATTCCTAAAGGAATTCTTATGCAAGGAATGGGATAAAATATCAGTAAGTGAGTTGCGGCCCATAGCCGAAAATTTTGTGACACGTTTAAAGCTCTGTATTAAGGCTAAAGGTAGCCACTTTGAAAATTTGTAAAAAAATTAGACAAAATAATGTATTCATATTTATTGAAGTTTGGTCGTAATAATTTCATTAGCATTAAAGTTATAATGTATCATGTGTGTCCAAGTTATTTCTTGTCACCCTGTAATATTCAGATGCAGGTAAGACAAAAATGTATGATATCCACTCCAGATTTATATGTATATACATATATATATAATAGAAATTATTATTAATTACATTCATCTGTTTGAAACGAATGTCTTCTGCTGAAGATTTCTTGCAATAATTTAAAGATCACCTGTTAAAAAAAAAAAAAAAAAAAAAAAAAAAAAAATCCTTCAATAATTTTTTTCCTTTAATTAAATACATAATTTTATCTTATGTCTTCTGAAAAAAAAAATCAAATCTTTATTCAAACACTTGAAGATTTTATATAAACGCGAGTGCAGAGAACATAATTTCATATTTAGTTTTGGATCATTTTTGTCATTTGTACATTTATTTTATAAAAACAATACATCTTTTTACAAATAAATTTTATAAAACAAATTATACATTATTTAGAACATCAGCATAAATTGAACATGTTTGCCTAAAGTAGATAGAGTAATTTTAAATTTTATCTTAAGTACGTCGCTTTTAGGTAAAATTAAATGTTGCTCTAAAATATAATGGCCTCATATATCAAAGTACGTTAACTATTGTAATTAATTTTCAGTTTACGGAGGTTTTAATTTAGAAATACGTAATAAATCTTTCTAAAAATCAATTTCCATACGCAGCCTTATAATAAATATCCGTTTATTTGATGGCGCAATTTTGTTTTTTACTTTTAATAAGTGTAATCATTTTTAAAAGTACTTTAGTCTAAAGAATATATTTAATAACATATATATTTGATTTTAGATTTAATTTAAAGAAATACACTCATGAAGTATCGACGAAAAATTATCTGAAAAATTAAAAACTACACAAGTGCATTTTTGAAATCTAATGTCAGAAAATAGATAAACAGTCACAAAAATCCAATTAAAAAATCCCCTTAATTTCACAAAGTGAAACTTTTTCGACAAAATTCATATGTGTTACGAATATGAAATCATTAGCAGCCGTACATTCAAAAATCATTTATATTTACACACATAAATGTATCCATATATATTAAAGCAATCCATTTTAATGTAAATATATTTTTATGGATTGTATACTGCATTAACCAATCAAATTTTTTTTTCAGTGATTTTTTGTTTTGATACTAAATGACTCGGTTTACTCGCTGAAAAGCATATATATATATATATATATATATATAATAAATAAATAAATAAATGAAAATAAAAATTTGGTATGCCTGTTTAATAGTTTTTAGAGCTCTACAGACACAAAGATTGATATTTAAAATTAATTATCTGTGTCCTCAACCCCACAGTTAATATGCAAGCATCTTTTTACCTATGAAGCCTTACTTGACCAGCACCTGTTGCTTTAACTGTCTGCTCACCTTTGAAAAGGGCGAGATTGTAATGCTTCCACTGCAGTTTTTCGTATGTAATAAAATAAAACTTAATTCAATTAGAGATTAAAAATGTATGTATGCCTATGATTATAATCCTTAATGGCTATTGTTTAAAATCATCAAATTTAAAAAAATAATCTAAAAATTTATAAATATATAATTTTGAATTATTAGTGTATTGCGGTAAAAAGAATGGCTGAGTGATCGGATATATACGTCAGTACGAATTTAGATACCTAAACCGGGTCTTGATACTGTCATGAATGTCAAAGTATTATGTGTGTAAACTGCATATACGTGAGAAATGGGAATTGACTTTCCCCAGTCCTCAGATAAACGGACTATTAATCCTTGAACGAAATTGACATTTCAAACATGTTTTTTTGGTTAGGATAGCTCTAAATACTGTCATCGGTGTTATGAGCATTACAGAAATTAAAATTATGAATTTAATTCACAAAATACTATAACATTTTGTATTTTTTATATTTAATTAAATAAGTCACTCACATCTTCGTATTTCTTATATGTACAACAATATAACATTCAAATGCATGATATTTATTTTTTTTTTAATCTTTAAAAAGATAATTATGTTTAAATTTCATATAAATTTCATCCTAATTACAAATTTCTTAAATTTAAAGAATCAGTATTTTATTGTGATGTCGATATGGTGTCGATAAAAAAAAGGTTTATCTAGAAATGATAAATATCACTCAAATACACTTTTTATAAAGTGCAATCTTCTTTTTAACACGCTTTTATTAGCTTCACCTGTATGTATGTTTGTATGTTTGTAACCGCTCTGGGAGCAAACGAAAAATCTATATTGTAAATAAAGACTTTCCTTACGTGAACGCTGTGTCTGTGAGAAAAAGCTCTGCGCTACGAACCTAAAAGTCTAGCGTTCGAGCCCAGTCAGGGGAGGTATTTTAAAAATGGTTTTTGTTTAATTCTAAATTATTTTAATTAAAGATTTAAATGTATGTAAATATTATGGTGTGTCACTCACACGATTTTCTCTTACCATGAATTTTAATACTAAGATAGATATTTTGTGCTTTTTAGTTCACATTTCTATAAAAGCGTGTTCTTTAATTTTTTAAAACTATAATATTATTATAAAGTGCAATCTCAACATGACTGTTTAAAGTGTCGGTTACTCAATGCAAAAAGGGTTTTAACATCCGGCGCATGAGGGTTTGAATGTTTTTGTTGAAGCGATAGTTAATGATATTCCCTATCATTAAATATGAATGAAATCATAAGTTGTTGCGAAAGACAATGTCGCTACATGAAGCTGATAGAGGCTTCTGTTGACGACTGGTTTAACGTGGTTCCTACATACGGATGATAGCCCGGGGAAGCAGGAAAATTGAGTCCAATGACCTGTGTTAGGCCTGGAACATGGCAGTTAAAAACTTGTTTATATATATATATATATATATATATATTGAAACGTTATGTAAATGATCTACTTATCTCATACAGTAAGCTCGGATCGCCTAGTTCGTTGAATGTCAATGAGGACATGGTGTTGAAGGTGTGAAAGTTAGTACCTTCGAATGGATTCATCAGGACTGCGGCCGGACCGTCAGGATCTCAGGTGTGTGGTCCAAGCAGGAGACATCGTAATATGTTGAGGAAACAAGAGAATTTGAGGTAAGTCTCCGAAGCCAGGCCAGTCGAGGCGCAATGTACTTTTACCTGTAAGCGCGGATCGCCTTGTATGGTTCAGGTCGATGTGGACATGGTGTGAAACTCAGGGCTTTCGTATGGATTCGTCTAAACGGTTGCCAGACTGCCGGGACATGACGTTGAATGTGTGAAACTCAGTGCCTTAATATGGATTCGTCTGAGCGATTGTCAGACTGCCGGAACCTGAGTTGAGTGGTTAAAACTGAAAGTTTCGTAACCTATGCGGGAAACAAAGAAATTTAAGGCCATCATAAGTCAGAAAAAGAAACTAGTTTATATTTTCAAATTCGAATGTAGATCTACTTATAAGTACATGCTATTGTAGGTGTCAAGCTTTGTACCTTCGGATGGATTCGTATAAATGGCTGCCCAACTTCTGTGACTTGAGGTATATGGAACAAGTTGGAGTTAATTTATGTGCTGTCCACAGTTGAGCTATCTGTTTGATGTTGTGTGAAAGATATGAGAAAGCAGGGAATTTTTTAGAACCCTGTCGTAACTGTTAGGGCTATAAATTTTAAGAATGTGCTGGCACCATAACCGAATGAGATAAACAATCCGGGGACGGTTGGTGGTGTGAATGTGCGTCGTACTCGTTTTGAATAAGGAGAATAAGGTATTAAATGAGCAGAAATATTTTACTCACTAAAGTCTGTCTGTAACAATGAATTAATACTAAACATGAATAATGAAGAAATAAATTATTGAACGATATTATAAAAAGTATTTCAGGAATTAAAACATAAATTCAATTTATTAATATATATATATTGTTAATTTTCTAGCAAATTTCTAATACTTATTACAAGAAATACTTGATTTATTATCTCTTTAAATATTATACATAATTGTAAATATTTGATAGTATTCCGCAATATGTATTAGTTTATTAAGTATTCACGAATTATTATTCATAAATTTTCATTTTTAAATGCCGTGTTTTAAAAGAATTAAAGGATGATATTAATATTTACATAATAATATTAATGCATTTAAATATTGATTTAAAATTCTAGTGTAAAAGCTTACATTCAGAAAAGGTAATGAAAACATTAATATGCAACGTAACAACTACAATTATCAACTTTTATATGTTTAAAAAATGACAAAATAAAACATAAATACCATAAATGCAATGATGAAAAATCAAGTGATATATACCACCAAAATCCATTTACTTCAAATTCTAAAAGAAAAAAAATATATATATTTCAATTTTTTGATATTATTGAAAGCTTGAGTAGTTTTTTGACATGAAATAATGTTGTAAATGGGACATGGCAGAAGAAGCAATTTCCACAGAAATGTTTGTAAAATGATAAACCTAATAAAAATGAAATAGGTTTTACAAAATAATACATAATACAGTATGTTTTTGGAAATATGTAAACAAATATTTCAAAATTATATTTAACATATTGCAATTTTTATATATTTAATTATAATAGATGTGAAGATGTTCCTTAACCCTTAACTGCTGTCATCGGTCTGACAGACCGGTCGCCATTTTCTAGCCCTCATTAACACCCCTCAAAATAGGTAATGATCCAGGCCCTCTTTTCTACCTTCCTAAAACGATCGGCCAAGGTCACATTCCACTTGTCATTCAGCGAACGGGGTTTAGTTATTTTTTTTTCTACTTTTCTTTTTTCTAGCGGTATGTGAGACCGCTGACAGCAGATACGAGTCTGTTTTTGTCCGATGAGTAGTATTGTTTCTCTAGATATATTTATGATATTTTTTGTAATTTTATGAAAAAAATGGCTTCGACTAGTTCAAGAAAACGTCCGGTGTATCTCACACAGAATGAAATTCTGGAACTTGTAAATTTATATTAAAAAGATAAAAAAATGTGTATGCAAGTTTCATTTTATTTACTGTTTTATTTAAATACCGATGCCAACTACTCCGGATGTTGACTACCACTATTTTTTTTCAAGATATATACATTATATTTGTGTATTTTGAAAAAGTTTCAACTGAGAAGTTGCGTTAGCTATAATCCGTAGTAGTTTGACTATGTATTTTTTATGGAACTAATAATATTTTTTTATAGTGCAATATCCACAATTAATAATACTTTTTTACTATATCTATATTTTTTTGTTACACTAGTGAGAACACTAGCGAGTTACACTAGCGAGTTTAAAATTATATAATTCATGCTCATCGATGCAATGTTGCCCTATCGGTATTCTCTTGCACGTTCATATGTCGGGATACCCGTTTAAGTTCTCCAAAATTGCCTTTAAAAATAATAATAATAATAATAAAAGATAAATTAAACAATTTAGTAGATAAATAATAGCATACATCAATATCTTACCATTTATTCGACGTTTTAAATAAGTTTTAATCAAGCGGTCTGAGAGACCGCTCACAGTAGTTGTGAGAGAATTTTAGTCACAGTAGTTAAGGGTTAACATACATGAGTTTTAATTACAGTTTTAAATAAATGTAATAATTAATTACTATATTTTCAATAAATTAAATGTCTATTAAACTATCTAACGAAATTCTAAATTATCTTTTATATTTAATCACATTTGTCTCTTTATAAATAAATATCTTAATTCTAATAATATTTTATCTGTTAATCTATTAAATAAATCTGCTGAGAACAAAAACGTATTCTTTAAAATTAATAATTTATTCCGAGTAATATAAATGTCTTTTAATAAATAACGCTCTTTCAGATTTCGTATTCTTCCAATGCTAAACCATTTAATAAAATAAAATATTAAAAAATATGTATATATATTATTTTCGTCTATTAACCGTTATGTGTCCATAAATTACATTTCATTCTTTTTAAATTGCGTAAGTTTACTTATTATAGATAAATTGAACAATGTCTATTGAAATATCATTAAAGGGTAATTTATATTTCTAAATGACAGGATGTGGCAATAATTCATAGTCTTTCCGTCTCCCTTGCATAGACGAATTTCTGGCCATAAAATTTGGTTTAACTGATTGGCATAAACATTTATAACGATCTCCTAAATTCAAAATATTTGTATTAATTTATTCGTGGGACAAAGAGATGTTATTGCATATGAGTTTGGCGCTATTTTAAAAAAGATTGGCGTATTTCACACAGTATGCTTGGATCTGTCGCTAAACTAACTACAACACTTCGCTCTAAAACACTGTTTGAATAACACGCGATCACGAAGCCCCCTCTCTCTACCAGAAAATTTGTTTTACACCACCTGAATGTCTCGAAGACAATGTTCTTATGTATCTTTTCAATTATATTATGAAATAATCTTCAGTCCATAGCTGGGATGTTAAACTTGAAAATAAAATAATGTAAGACAGAAGTTTTTTTTTTTTTTTTTTTTTTTTTTTTTTTTACGGCTTCTTTTATCTATGGTTCCTGGTATTGCGGATTGCATTTATATAGCACACGACAAATTCCATCCTTATAAACTTTAGTGCAAGAACACTTTTCCAATACATAATAAGTTAATTCCTTTAATAAATTTAAAAAAAAAAAAAAAAAAAAAATCAATATCATAAAAACTTTCTCTCTACTCAATAATTATATTTGATATAAATATATTTTTAAAATATTAAAATAGTAATATTACTTAATTTTTTATCAATGTAGATTTCCGATTAATTTAATGGATTGAGTAATATCTAAACTATTATCTGCAGTTATTCATACATGAAAAACTAACTATATTGTTATAATATTAAATAACATTCTTTTGCGATAACTATACGTTTTAACTTTTTTATGTCTGACTGAGTAAAATTTTAAAACAGTATGTTCATTTCATCTCTACATAACAAAAGGTTTTAAAAGCTTTTCCTTTGCAATTTTATCTCCAAAAACGTATTACTTTAATATTCATAAAGAGTATTTTTTATCATTTTATATAACTTTAATTTAATGGTTTCTATTCAAATGGGCCTTTTAAAAATTACAATATATTAATATATATCTATATCTATATCTATATCTATCTATTTTTCTATCTCTCATTCTCTCTTTCTCTCTCTCTCTCTGTATATATATATATATATATATATATATATATATATACTTCATAACAAAGAAAAACAAATAGTAAAATAATGTTTTTTAACTATATGATTGACTATTTCCATTGAATGATGCACTCACAATATAACATACCTCTTTATATCATATATTAAGGCTTACTTATATGACAAAAGATTGATAAATTACATTTTATATAATATATATATATATATATATATATATATATATATATATATGCATATATGTGTGTGTGTGTGTGTGTGTGTGTGTGTGTGTGTGTGTGTGTGTGTGTGTGTATAAGGTTAACATAACTGGATTCTTTAATTACACATAGTTGCAAACATGCATTGAAAAAAAAAAATCAAAATTTTAAATGAATATTTTTTGGTTGAAATAAATAAGAATATATATATATATATATGTTTACTTCTTACAAAGAAGACCATAGAAGAAATATATGTTAAGATAACAAACTAGCTACTTCAGTTTATTATGCTTTCAGGACGACATTATTTTATAGATATATATCGTAAAACGTAATTCCACTCATGTCATACTTTTGCCAAAAGAAGTACCAAAAGTACCAGTCATTCATCAACATCATAAGAACTGTTTCCACGAACCCCAAGATATATATATATATATATATATATATATATATACCGGGTGATTCAAAATAGATGTTACAGTGATTATCTCGTAAACTAAGAAAGATAGAAACAAACTTTCAATTACAAAATTGGAACAAATTAAGAGCAGATTTCAGATATGGCATTCTTTTGTACAAAGGGCTGTATACATATTAAATACGAAATTTAATTTTTATACGGCCCCTATTATCATATGACTTATATTTAGAAAAAATATTCTCCTCGTTCTAACAATCAAAAAAAAAAAAAAAAATCATCTCTCTAAGTCAAAATCTCGCTGAGTTATTGCAATTTGAAAATTCTAGCATTTTTCGGTAAGTCTTAAGGGGTTGTATCAAAAGTGAGAAATTGTAATTACTATTGCTTTTGTAATAAGGCACACGTTGATCCGCGTTTGTGGGGAAAAAAAGAAAAAGAAATCATTCAGGGAAAGACGGTTATTTTAACCTGTTTTGTCTCTCTTTCCCCTAGTGAATACACAAGAGAATACTCATTGATAATTTAACAAATAAAATTTACGAATAATTTATGTACTAAAATATAATTTTCAAATCAATTTTCTTTCTTTATACATTCTCTTACTCATATACACGGTGTAGAGAAAGAATTGTTTCTGAGTCAAATTTCCGAAAATTTACTTTTGTTATATTTGCACGTTTTCAGATTCTCTGAATTCAAAAATCATGTTTTTAGCGGTTGGTCTCTCTCTCTCTCCCTCTCTCTGTGTGTGTGTGTGTGTTATTAGAATATCTCAAGAACAAATAGTAGCAGAAAATCCAAATTTGATATTCTAAATCCGTATCATATTGCGGTGCTTCACTAAAGTATTCGTTACGATCGGACAATTGTTTGTTTACAGGGTCATCCAAAAGAATTCAAATACATTACGTCTGTGAGCGGAATTTCTCATATGTACAGTGTGACATGTATAGACTGCCTTAAACAAAATGAAAAGAACAAATTTTTTATACGCATAAAAGCACGTTTTATGTAGATTCTGGTATAGCAACCATTCATCATTCATTTACAGGGTTTCCCAGAGTATTTCGATATATTGGAGCTATACTTGGGAATTGCTGGAAGTGTATTTCATTTTGTGTTACTTGTTTTACATGTAACACTAAATTTACGTACACAAAGCCATGTGTATGTAGTTTATAGACAATATTCAGGGCTCCCCAAAATTAAGGTAAACATTTTATTATTATTATTAATATTAAATGTAATTGGCGTAAGTGTTTGCTGCATTTTTTTTTCCGAAGAACACTGCTGACTCAGAACGCAAAATTAATTTCTCATACCCATACTGTAAACAAAGTAGCTTTTGGAGAGCGATTTTTTTTCTGTATAATATCACATTTTGAGGCCTCCTGAATACGAAAGGTAAATTTTTATTCGTTGATCTGTATATATATGAATTATCAGCATAATTTAACATCAAATAATCTGGTGTGCCACTCACACGACTTTCTCTTACCCAGAAATTTAATACCATAAATACAGGTTGGAAATTAAGAGGTAACATAAAAGTACTGTTATGTAAACCTATGTTAAAATAATACAAATTGGGCTTCGGAAGACTTTTATATGATAATTAGTTTTGTGTGAGGAGGGATCTCCTGAAATTATTCGTTTCCTGAAATTATTCGACGCAGGCAATAACCAAACTTTAAAAAACTTGGCTTTGGTAATAAGGAAGCCTTAATACGTGTAAATACACAAAATACAAGCGATGCATATTTATCTTAAAAACATACATTATTTATCATATGTTATGTCTATGAGAAATTCATTTCGATTCCTGAGCAGCTTTCCTGGTCATGGTAAAATATTATAGTAAAGCACTTTCACTAACAATAAAAAAGAATATTGTAGCTTAGATATTTGCAACCCTGTATATCTTTTGAAGAATATGTACAAACCACAAAGTGCACCTAAATATAAACCTATAGTAATAATATACGGCACAACCTAAAATGCACTTCCATCAATTTTCAGCTATTGTCGCATTATAATCTAGTTATTTTGTGTAGCCCTGTAAATGAACAGTGAATGATTTCCCTGCCATATTCTAAATGAGGCATGTTTTTATGCATATAATATATATATATTCATTTCATTTCGTTTAGTGCAGTCTTTTGGTGTTAAACTCTACTTACCTGCAATTTTCCCCATAGACGTAATGTATTTGAATATTCTTGTGTGTCCCTGTACACGAACCATTTGCTTCATCTCAATGAAAAGCTTAGTGTAGCATCCCTATATGATACATATTTAAAATACTAAGTTTGGAATATCTGCTACTATTTGTTCTTGAGATAAACTGATAACAGACAGACACACACACAGACCAGCCGCTAAAAACACGATTTTCATATTGAGGGGACCTCAAAAGTCTAAATATAACAAAAACTCACTTTCGAAAATTTGGCCCAAAAACAATACTTTCTCTACCTTATAGGTATGAGAAAGTAATAACTACAGGAAATGCGAATTTGGTACTTTGGATTCCATATCTAGTTGCCACTTGAAAAGTTGATGAAGGTTTACAAGTTTCAAGGAAATTGATAACAGACTTGATTTTTGTTTTGATAAGTATAGGCACTATAATTAAACGGGGGTTGAGAAGGGTCGTAACCCCCCTGACATAGAACTATACATCTATACCATACCATATTCTATACAAAATATTATTTTAGAATATAACAATAAATATGAATTTTCTTATGATTTTTACAGTATAAAGTTATTTAAATGTAATTTATAAGAATATCTGTCCCAAAATGCAATACATTGGCATTTTTTGTGCGTTCCTGTACATAAACCAATTGTAGAGAATTAACTAATGCCATTTTAAATAGGGAATATCATATAGTAAACCTGAAAACATATATCATTTCTGAAAATATTTACAGACGCTGGGGGCGAGCAGACGAACAGATAGACAGTCAGACAAAAAAAAAAAAAAAAAAAAAAAAAAAAATCAAATTGAAATCTTATTCACAGTTAAAAATTGTTAGAAAATGTTTAATGTAAACGAAAATGCTATTCCAGCAAATGTCCAATAATAACCCTTAACGTAACTGAATATTTTTGTATGACCTGTAAATCTAATGCTAATCGTACTGTACAGTATAGAAAGCATTCTTTTGTGCATATGAATAACATATTTGAATTTCATTAAGATTTATGCAAAGTAATTAAATTTTGGTTTATAGAAATATCTTCACATAGAACGCAATGCTTTGGAATACTTTCGGGTGTCTCCGTATACAAACCAGTGATTGTGTTTACTCCATTTTCTATAGAAAATATCCGATAGAAAACTATAATAAAGTATTTCAATTTTATTAATATATGCATGAATTAAAAGTATTAAAATATGGTTTATAAAAATACTTCTCATAGAACACAGTGCTTTGGAATACTTTCGGGTGTCCCTATGCACAAGCTAACAGAGGTATTCACTCCATTTTCAATAAGGAACATTCGATAGTGAATTCAAATAACATATATCAGTTTCAGAAAGTTCTATGAATATTCACGGGAGTTAGAGCGCAGACACACAGAAAGACGGATGGACAGACAGACAAATCGAAGTAATTAACACTTTTCAATCTTGTTGGAATTGTTAAAGAGCCGAAGTCATTAAATTTATCAACCATGATGGAAAGTGGTAAAAATAAAGCGCGAAAATTTCACACGGTTTTGCTACTCTTTTAGTTTTTTCCCTCACTTAACGTGTTTTAATTTGCAGGTGACCCCTAAAAAATTTAACTATTAAATTTTTTAACAATACGAAATAATGTAAATTTACATTAAATTCTTAAAACTGTTGATTTCCCGTGTTTGAACGACTTTAGTTGCTATTTTAAAATAAAGGATCTTTTTTTAATTTTTCTCATCTCATAGATAACCCCCTAAAGTGAGCCCGTTGGCATCGAAAAATAGATGCCAAAATTGAAAAAAAAGTGGTGTAAGTCATCATTTTCAAATTTCAATAACTCAGCGAGATTTTGACTTAGAGAGATGATTTTTTTTTATTTTGCTTGTTAGAGCGAGGAGAATATTTTTCTAAATGTAAGTCATATGTAAGAGGGGCCGTATAAAAATTAAATTTCGTATTTAATATGTATACAGCCCCTTTGACAAAAAAATGCCATACCTGAAATCTACTCTCAATTTGCTCTAATTTTGTAATTGGAAGTATGTTTCTATCTTTCTTAGTTTACGAGATAATTGCTGTAACATCTATTTTGAATCACCCGGTATATATATATATATATATATATATATATATATATATATTTATTTATTTATTTATATATGTAGTGATAAGTATAAAGGATTTAAGGCCAAAAACGTCGATTTTGAGATAAGTACATAGACTCAGAAAAAAAATTTCTCTCTCGTTTGGTATAAAGGATTTAAATCCATGTCATTTAGTCTTTGAGAAAATCCATTGCTAGAAAAGATTCAAGTCAGAAATTTAGCATTCATGTTTGGTATGAAAGATTAAGTCCTGCAGACATTTTTTTTCAAAACTATATAAATATGTTAAAAATAAACAAACTTCAAAATTAAATGTATGTAGTTTATTCACAAAATGGTATATTATAATAATATCCTGGTTAAAACTGTATTGAACGAATAAGTTTTTATAAAGCAGTTTTTGAACTTTATTTTTCGTCTCCTATAAAACCAAGAATGTGGACATTCCTCTATACTTATCAATACAGATATATACTAGAAGGTTACGCCCGCTTACCAGGTCACCATATTTAAATGAATTTTCAAAAAAAAAATAATAATAATACTGAATCATTGTAATATAATATATCGCTTTATAATTAAAAACTAAACATTATTTAAATTTTTCATGATTTTACGGGAATTTTAATTAAAATATTGAAATTTTGAATTAAACAAAATATTTTATCGAAATAAATTATAGTCTATAGCACTCAATGATAGTGGAGCCTTAAATTAGTGATAAAAAGTAACAATCACTTCAGTAGTTCTACTCATTACTCTCCACATACAAACACATTTTTCCTCTTTATTAGTATAGATAATATAATCATAATTAGAATATTGTCTTAATAAAAAATATCAAATGTATATATAAAAAATATCAAATATCCACATTCAAAAGGGTTTTTAAACTATTTCTGTTCACCGGGATCTAACATACAAACTCTGCATTCGAAGCTCGACGCTTTACCTCGAAGCCGCGATGATCCAGAACCTTTTGTTGCAACATTTCATTTTTTTTTCATGGGAATTAAACTATAATATTGAATTTTTGAATTTTAAAAAATATTTTAACAAAATTAATTATAGCATATAGCACTCAATGACAGTGTAGCTTTTGATCAGTGAAAATTTTTATTAAATCGGTTTAATAGATCTAGAGATTATCCTTCACATTCAAACAAAATTTCCTTTTTATATATTTGTATAGATAGATATAGATAAGTGAAGCTGCTATTCAAGAACTAATTTTTTCGGATAAATTATCATCTTTATTCTACAGTGAAGATGATAACAGATGGCAGCACAGTCAAAAATTTTAATTAATTAATATATATACACATATATGCATAATATATATATATATATTAAAAATTTTAAAATCGGGATTTACTGCACTGTAACACACTAAAAAATTTTCCTTCACCAATTAATACATTTTTCCTTAATTATCTGAAAAAGTTCCAAACTGGACTTTGGAGGATCGAACTCACGAGCTACGTGATATTAGATTGACCCTCTAACAGAAAAAGCTGACTGATCACAGAAAAACGCTTCACATTTACGTTTTGCTTTTATGAGGATGTTAACTAAAATATTGGAATTCCGAATTAAATAAAAAATTTTATCAAAATTTTTTTATAGCCTATAGCATTAGGGAAAGTGTGGCTTTTCATTAGTGAAAAAAGTTTTTAAAATAGGTTCAGTAGTTCCAGAAATTACCTTATCCATATAAACAAACATTTTCTCTTTATATATTAGTAGAGATATAGATATCGATATCATAAATATAATTAAAATGATGACAGAATAAAAAATAAATAATTTAGATTTCAAGTAAAAACATTTCCCTGATGGGGATCTAACTCACAATCTCTGGATTTGGAGCTCGACGTTTTACCTGGAAGCCATGGTGCGCGACAGCTTTTGTTCCAATCTTCTGTTTTTTTTTTTTTTTTTTTTTTTTTTTTTTTTTCCCATCTTTTTTATGGGGATTGTAATTAAAATATTGAAATTTCGAATTAAAAATGTATTTTATCAATATTAATAATAGCCTATAGCACTGAGGGATAGTCACAGATTCTGATTAGTGATTTATTTATTTATTTAATCGATTCAATAGTTCCTGGGATTACCCTACACATACAAAGTTTCCTTTTTATATATTAATATGTATATATATATTTAATAAGTCACGTGATTAACTCGTTAAATATAAGAGAAGATAAAGGCATTTTAGCTTTGAATAATAAGAAGATTACCTTTCCTCCTTCAAACATGGAAAAGAGATGTCATTCGGAATTTTCTCTGATATCACCCGAATTTGCATGAATGTGTGTTAGAACTCCTTAGAAAAATCCCACTGCGGTAATTCACATAGGCCAGGAGCCATCGTGTATACAATCGATCATTAAAAAAAAAAAAAAAAAAAAAAGAAAAGAAAAAAAAAAAAAAATCTCAAATCCAACGCCAACATTTTCCAATGCTTCATTTTGTTTTTTACATTTATTTATTTATTTATTTATTTTTCATTAAGGTATTTGAACTGCTCAAAATACAAATCGGAACTATGTAATAGTCGTACTATGTCATTTTACTTTATTCAATATTTGATATATTTTGCTGTTATGATGTAATAGGACACAATTGCATATTTTAACGAATTTAAAACTACAACCATATACTCGTAAAAAACAACGAAGAGTAAGTTATAATTGCATAGTAATACAGTACAATTGAATTTATTAATGAATTAAAAACACATTCATATAAATAATAATAATATTAATATTAAAAACTGTGAAGCATAAAATAGAACTGTATATTAAGTATAAATATTTATTAATTCCCCTGATTCAGAACGCAAATCATCTTTTAAAAATTAATAATTTAGGTATAACATATTGTTTTTTTTTTTATTTCAAAAATTTTCGAGCATACTAATTTTTAAATTTATTATGTGCTAAAAATTCGATTTTTTGTTTGTGGAAAATGGTTTTAAGAATATTGCACCTTTTTTGCTTTAACTTATTAAAACTATATATATATAGTCTTTTTATTAAATATTATTTGCAAAAATATCATGAAAACTTCCCCGAAAGAAAATTAGCCTAATATCTCCAAATTATTATTTTTTTTTCAAGATGCTAAACATATTACCTAAATAAGTAACACTATTGAACACTTTATTTATCTCCAAAATACGAGTAATGTTATTTCATTTAATATCAAAAATGTCTTTTTTTTTCTTTTAAGCGAGACAACTTTATCCTTTATAACCATGTTGAAAGGGAAAACATTCAGTCAAGTGGAAAATCGAAATCATTAAATTCAAGTGCACCAGAGGGCCATTAAGGATATGAATTTGCTCCTTCCGATTGCGTCCCCTTTATTTCTTTCCCCAAAAGAATACATTTAAACGCTGAAATATTCTTCAGAATCTTTTATTAGAGATAGTGTAATATATGAATAAACATTTTTCGTTTCGTTGAAATGTTATTAAAAGATGTTCTTTTATGATAAATAACGAGATCTGAATGTAAAGAGAGACACTGAGTTTGGATCTATGGATACGCTTCAATTTACCATTTTAAATTTCAAAACTTTTTCCTTTTTGTTTTATCGAAATATAAACTTAAAAGGAATTTAATTAAAAACAAGAAATTATCATAAACTATAGAGCTATTTAAAACATTAGATGAAAGACATATTTCTTTCGTGTTTTTCTGCATTAAAGAAAACATTTCAAGTGAAAAATTTTGTAACGAGCACTATATTAAACCCTTAAGTAACAAACGTAATCTTTTTAAATAAAATTTTAACAAATTGAAATATGTATTTTTTTATTACTAAACTACTTATTTTATTTATGCACCACATAATATAGAAATGTATAAAATTATTGATAGTAAATTTCAAAAAATAATAAATTAGGCATTGTTAAACAATAGTGATACTCTGATTCCGCATTATTTAACACCATTTTAAAGACTTTAAAATTGTAGATGACAAATGATGTATTAATATACCCATATCATTTTCTTTATCATTTTAACAAACGCATATCGCCTATTCTATAAGAATCTAATATGTTTTAGTTCAATTCGCTTAATCTACCCAACAAACACAATCGTTTCGGCATCCAGTCAGCCCGCAGTCGGCAATGTCGGTTTACTGTCGGCAAAGGCGCACTGTTGTCGGCGACTAATCAGTAGAATGCGGGCAAACGACTGTAGGAAACAACGTCGGTTGCTGTTACCGGACCGCTAACGGCTAAAAATCGGCAAACCATTCCTATCGGTATACGACACTGGGCCGATACATGATATCCGGTAGTGGCCCGAAAAAAATGTGCCAATGTCGGTCGGAATTTGGGACAGATGGCTGCGAGTTCGAATTTTTAAATTTAATGTTAAAAAAATAATAATAATAATAAAGTTTATTTTTAATTTTTTTTTAAGTTTTACTTTCATCAAAAATGTTGAAAATATTTAGTGTAACACATGCTTATATTTGTCATAATAATAATATTATAATTAACAACAATAATACCATTAAATATAAAAGAAATTAATTAATTCAATTAAAATAAATAAACAGTGTTAAGTAATTCATTTAATTGAAACGCCAAAGAAAGAATGAATATTTTTTCATACTTTTCTTTAAAAATAGAGTAATAGTAATAAATAAATAAATAAATAAAAATGATATGTATATTTTGAGCATAATTTAAATATTAAATAGTTTTTAAATGTGTATATAATATGTATTGTTTAATGAAAAAATTTAATCCGTAGAAATTATTTAAATAATTTTCATTAAACAATACACAGATTCAAATCATACTCTATCCGAACTCAAAAACTAAAAACAATTTAAATGGATATTTAAAACCTATAACTCCGAAAGTTCAAAATGTCTTCACTAGATGACAGCTCTAATTTTTTCAGAGAGTAATCACGATACCTCGCCAAATATAGCAGTGAAACATGCTTTTTTATGCCTAAAAAGCACATACGTAATTATATATGCTCGTTTCGTTTTGTTTACTGTAGTTTAAATATGTTAAACTGTATCTTTCAGAAAGTTTGCCTATTTTGTAACGTATTTTAACTCTCCTGGATATTCTGTACGCGAATCATTTGATTAATTTCAATGAAAAGTTTAGATTAGCATCCTCATTTGGCATTGATTTAGAATAGCGAATTTGAACTTCATGATAATATTTGTAACGGTATATCAGGAACGTCAAAAGGTGTAATACACACTCTACAAACACTCAACTGCTTGGGAAATCTTGCGGTAGTCATCAGCTCCTACCTCTCCAACAAGAAAATCTTGGTTAACTGGGGCCCTAACTACAGTGTTTTTCCACAATCTAAGGGCTGCCGCCAGGGAACGTGCCTAGGCCCGATCCTCTGGAACTTGGTGGCCAACAAAATTCTTCTAAAAATGAACTCAGAGAGTTTTAAAACTTTCGCATATGCTGATGACTTCTCTGTGATTCTCTAGGTTTTTACGAGAAAAGATCTGGAGGAACAGGACCAAGCTTCCCTCTCCCTATTCAGCTTCCTATTAATAGAATGAGACCTAACACTGTCACCCTCGAAAACGCAAGCACTAACCTTCTCCTTCCCAAGACTCCTTAAACGGAACACAGTGATGATTATTGATGGCGTCAGTGTCCGTCATGTTTCACAACTAAAAGTATTGGGAATCACAATAGATAAAACCTAAACTGGCTGGCACATATACAAGACCTAATGATAAAAACTTCTAAAATCTTCCACAATTCAGCAAAAATGGGAGGGAAGAAATGGGGTATATCCACATTCTACCTAAAAACCTGGTATAAAATAGTAGTAGAAAAGATCCTAACCTACGGCACTGGCATTTGGAAGTGGGGGGGGGGGACCTCACCAAAGTAGCGTCTAATAAACTTAACTCAACACAGAGAATGTTTTTGGTCCAAATTTCTAGAGGTTAAAACAATCTCTACTGATGTCCTCACAGTCATCACTGGTATTCCACATGCTCACCTCCAATTAAAATACTACTTTAACAAAACTAAGGTCCTGCAATTAAATAATTCCTTTCTCACAGACACTCTCTTTCCTAATATTCATGTCCAACAGCTTTCTAACAGCTAACAAATACACCCAGCACAGGATGCTGCTTTCCTTTTAATAAATTGTTCAAAAACAGCTTTTCCCCGTCTGCTGAACTGGCGATCTACACTGATAGCTCCAAAACCAACCATGGAGTGGCAGCTGCGCTCTGCGTTTTAAACAATGACAAAGTTCTCCATCAGTGGGCAGGCAGGCTCGCAGATCACAATTCGGTCTTTCAGGCTGAGCTCTTTGCCATCTTGAAGGCAGTTGAGTGGTCAGAAAAAAACTCTCCAGACTACAATCAAATTTCAATCTTCAGTGACAGCCTCTCGAGCCTACAGTCCATAGCTCGCCACAAGAGCAGACACCCACAAGTACTTGAAATTAAAATAAAGTTCTCAAAATTAAAAACTAAAATCTCCCTGGCAAACGTTTCTGCCCATAGGGGGGTCGTCGGAAATGAACTAGCAGACACTCTTGCAAAATCAGCAACAGAATCTAGTGGCATAGCCTTGTCACTTCCAGCTCCCCCTTCCTGCATAAAATATCACCTAAATCAAAAACTAATTAACGACTGGCAGGATATCTGGAGTGTGTCTCCAAAAGGGAGATACACTCTCGAGCTAATACCAAATGTCTCACTCAGTATTTGGGACCTCTCCCTGGAACTCTCTGCCTTTCTGTCAGGTCATGGCCCCTTCCCCAAATACCTTCACAGATTTCATTGCCGACGATCACCCTTATGTTCATGCGGCGAATAGGGGACTGCACAACATTACTACTTTCACAACAACTTACAATACCTTACCATTTTAGGAACCCTAACCCTAGACCAGCAACTTGGTTGAACAATATAATAACTAGAAAGCCCCTACGGCTCAAATTAAAGCGCATCTATGCCTTCTTTGAAGATTTATGAAACTCAACAAACTAAATTCTTTCTCTATTTTTCCTTAATTTTTCCTCCTCTCCTACATGGCAAATACTGGTCATGCATGATGCTACAGCATTCGACGTAAGTGCTCTCGGGAAGTAATCATCTAGAGCATGATATTGCTATTAACAAACATTGTTCATAGGGTGTTTGGGCTTGGTATAAAGACTGCGTGAACTTTGTATAAACACTGTGTGAAATTTGTACATTACCTGTATGAACTTTGTAAATAGACTATCACTCGGCTCCGGTCCTCTTCACTTTCGTGCAACTTTGTCGCCTTTTGTCGCGGGAGAGCTCTGTTTTGGCGACTATTGTGATTTTTTTCTTCCTTTTTTTTCGTGTGCTTATGCAATAAAAAACGGGGGAGGCTTAACCTTTGGAGACGTGATCTTTTGAATCTCCACAGTGGCTTTGGAGTCCCTTTCTGCAGGTTAAAAATGCTCAAAACCGCTGCATTGTGGGGAGCGGCCTCCTTCCGTCTTAGAATTTTAGAATCTTAGAAACGTAAACAATCTCAATAATAATAATAAAAATAATTGCATTTATCATTTTAGAAAATTGAAGTTTCCATGAGTTTTTTTAATTAAATCATTTTTTCTCCTTAAACCATGCATTTTTATTTTATTTATTTATTTATTTATTCTTTTATTGACAATCTTATTTTGAAACAATTAAAGAATTATACAATCTCTATCTCAGAATTAACGATGAAATTTAAGTTGTCATAACTTAAATATAGTTTTAGTTTTGTTGCGAATTGCTTCTACAAGGGATAATACATAATAAATTATTAAAATCTACTAAAGTATTAAACTCGAAATAAAATTTTACTAACAGATAAAAGTTCAATAATTTCACTGGACTCAAAGCATTTTCTTTAAACAATATGTAATATATTTCAAACATATATTTTTTATGTAACTATTTGATATTCTAATTTTATTAAAAAAATTATTTGATCAAAACCACAACTTAAAACTAATTTAATTGTTTTTCTTTTGATTTTATTGACTTTTAAAGTTTTAATTTAATTCTAACATCTCATAAAAGTATAGAAGATCTATCTAATATAATAAATAGCGAAACTATCATTTATCAATAAACAAACTTACAAGCGCCAATGGTCGAATGGTTAAGTGCATGCAAAGTACAAAGAGAAACCACTGGTTGAAAGATTTGCGGGTTTCGTCCTTTTCTCGGGTAAGTAAAACGGAAATTGTAAACATAGCAGTTCACGATTTCTTCCCTAGGTGGCAGCGCTGGTTAGTTGGTCAAGAAACGTTTTTTTTTTTTTTTTTTTTTTTTTTTTTTTTTTTTTTCCTGCAAATAGAAAAGGCTGGCATATAGATGCATAGAGAAATATACTGGCATAGGCAAGCCGATGCCAGTTCATTACCGGTATATGTTTGGTTAGGAATCGGTTAGGTGTCGGTGCGGTATCGCACCGGCTGCCTTGTCGGTTTTGCCGGTAACGGACCGATTGTGGACCAGACAATCGGGCGACTGCCGCCTGAAGGCCCACAAAAGTTACGTACCCGAATCGGGAAGCGACATCGGTACGTCACCGCCTAAAACGGCAAGCCGGTAATGGGCCAACTGTCCACCGATAGGTCTGTGTTTGTTGGGCATATTATTTTCTTCCTTTTTCATTTATCTATAACTTTGTGTAATTTATTGTTCCAATATTCCAAACCATAACTTTTCCCTATTACTTTTGTGACGACCTTGGCGTCGTCATCTTCCTTTAACTTATAGTTGACTTAAGGTTGAATGCTGCAAACTGAAATACTGAATTTAGGAAGAAATGACAGAGTCCAAATATATAAAATAAATGAGCTTTAATTGAGCTTAAATAAGAATGAGGGCGCTGGACTATAATGGCATTTAGTAACTTACGACTTAAAATGGGCAGTCCTCTTAAATACTTTGACAGCAATAAATAACCACCGTTACTTTACTTTACTTAATTACTCGCAAATGATCTCAACTACTTTTATTTAAATTAGCTTCTAAGGCCAAGTAATCTTTCGCATGTAGATGGATTCCCTGACGCTACAATGCTACTGGACTTACTCTCTTCTACCCTAAGTCGCTAACAACTAACTCCTTCAACTCTCATACTTTCCTTCCCACTAACTTTCTAACTACCATCCTTCAACTCACTCGCCTTCCAACTAACACTCTTACCAACTCTCAACTAACACACAAAAGCAATCTTCCTTCTCCTTTTATATAAATCACTTTTCAAACTTATTAGCATAATGTCAATTACAATTTTAGTTTAGGATGAGAACTAACTCTATTACTCAATTGAATCCTAAAACCTTCGTATTCATGTTTTACTCGCAAAGTGCGAATTTTAATTGTAGCACTTTGCTAGACCTCACACTTTCACTAAGTAATCATCAAATAAAAAATATATAAAAGAAAAAAAAAACCCATTTGTATTTATTAAGTGCTTTAAAATCATTTTGCGGTTTCATTTCCGACCTGCAAACGGAGAAAAAAATTCCGTTAAATCATGAAATAGCTGAAATTATTTTTTAATGTTTTTATCAATGAAGTTCGCGAAGTTAGCCTATTGCTGGATACCTTGACAAAATTCAATTATATCGTATGACGTAATTTAAATATTACCCAATCTTTTATCTCTCCTTTAGGTTTACAATACAGAAGATTTTAAAATGATTTCAGCCAAATTGGTTTTTAATGCGAATCAGATTTGACGAAATATTGACAGTTAGATGTTTTTTTCTCATTCTAACAACATGTGTATGCCAAATCATCAAAATTAACCAAATGGCTTCCTTTCTGTTTTGTATCTTCAATTCATTAAAAAATAAATAAATAAACTGTTTGCAACTCTTCCAAAAGCTGTTTACCATTGTTCCTTTCGTAATAAGTATTTTAAATGACAATGGGTTATGGATCACATTATTGATTACTTACAAGAATAATAATGTATTTCTCTTGAAAAGGGGATTAATTTCCTATTATTCAGGGCGATTACAGAGCCTCGGGTTTTTAGGACATGGATGAATTTACTTTCGGAATCACCATCCAATCTGTTTACCGTAAAAAAAATAATGGTGCTCAGTTAGTGCGTAAAAGAAATGAAGTGCATTGTAGTCCACAGTATCGATATCACCAATCTGTTGATAATGTGTGTTCATTGAGTTTTTCTGTTATTACTATAGACAATCTCTCTTGCCAAACGAGTCTTCATCCTTCCTAATATTGCCACCAATTAAATCTTCAAGCAAAACATAATATAGTGGTGGCAATATAATAAAACACGCATAAAATTTTAGGAACTATGCGAGACCTGATTAATATAAGTTTTCGAATGGCAGAAAAATTACAAGAAAATTATATTTCACAAGGTATATGCAAATTATAACTGAGAATAATGATAATACAAGTACATAAATACATCTACATTTTAACATGTAAATGAAAATAATTTTGATGAAACATATAATACGATATTAAAATATTGTATACCAACTTAACAGGGTATAATGTAAAATTTTCTCTATAGAAATGTTTTTATGAGAAACGTGTAAAACTTAAAGTTTTTAATTATTGAAATCGAATTCATTGAACATTATTTTATCCTGTTGACCAATCTTATAAATCATGATTTTTTTTACACCTTTTACATTATTATAAATATTTAAGATGTATAGGAAATTAAAGCGGAGAAGAAGATTTTCCGAACACTATAGATATGCAAATTATATATTCTAGATTTAAGTTATAGGGTTTTATTAAATAAGGTTTAATTCTAATGAAAGTATTTCATGTGTATAAACATTAGTAATATAACTATTTCTAAAACATAATGTGTATTGCTATGGTATAAAAAATAATGTACATTTCAAATAAATATTTTGCAGTGTACTAGTTCCAGTTAAAGATATCTAGTGGATATAAAGAATTACAATATTTTATAAATATAAGTTTTAATGTCTTCTATTAATTTTACATTGCCAGACATACTTTTATACATATTTCAAGCATCACTTTAAAATATTTATTTGTAAACTTTTTAAAACAATAATACTATGAATAATAATAATATTCACATTCATGTTTCATGTTTCATGTTTCATGACATATGAATAATCCAACTTTCTATTCAAGCAATCCGGTAATGAATATAAATCGCGTTTCATGAATAGACAACCCATTGTTTACTTATAACTTATACGGCGATGTCCTTTTCAATGCAACCAACTATTCATCAGCAACTCATAGCCTTAAACAAATGGCTCTCTCAGAAATCCTTCAACGGATTTCACTTTCATTGAAGATTTACTGTGTGTTCAGAATAATGCGAGACCGTAATTCATAATTCTTATTTATCAAACCAGAATAATATGAGGGAGGTTAATTACTAAATTAATGAATATGATATGTAAAAATATGTACGTATCGTAGGTACAATATTAATCTTACGAAAATAGAATTTGCAACTAAAACCAAAATTCGCAAATTTAAAACAAAAGCTATGCATCTAAATTTTCATCTATATATTAATAGGCAAGCATAAAATTTGTAGTCCCTTTTTAACATATTAATTATGGGAGCAGAGGGTTGAAAATGGTATCATTCGAAAGGTATCGTTAGCCGGAAGGTGCGAATACAAATATTTTTTTTTTTTACGATGTCAAGAAGGTATTTAAAAATACTTTTATTTTTATGCATTTCCCCCTGTTTTTTCCTTTCATACAGGTATTCCTTTACGTTAAAAAATACCTAAAAGTGGAAAGTTGTCAAATCTGGCAATTTCATAAAACCCAAATAAAACCATAGACATAGTAATTTGCATAGCATCCTTATACGCACTGGCCGTACGTGGAACCACAAAAAATATTTCCTAAGGACTTGATTTATGAGAAATCATTTTTTTTATTTTCTAATTTATTTATGATCTAATTTCTTTCTTTTTTGTTTTATGATTTATGTCAGCTCTAATTTAAAGAGATATTAGCCGTACGATAAATTTCATGTTTGTGTATTAATATGTAAATAATATATATTATTTAATTTTTGAAACTTCAAATGTTCCTTGCTATATGTCTTTTGGCAACAAAAAGTGATTTTATTTATTTATTTAAATATTTGATTCTTTTATCGTTTGACTGACAAAAAATTGTCTATTAAATGCTCATTTAAATCCAAATGTTCTTTGTTATTTGTCTTTAGGCAACAAAAAGTGAGTTTATTTATTTATTTAAATATTTGGTTCTTTGAGTATTCACAAAGAACATTGTTTACAGAGAAATTTTAAATTTTAAATTTATTTATTTGGTGCTAACTTAAAAGAATTCTGAGATTTGAATAAATTTGTGGTCGAATTTCGACCACTGGGCGATACTAGATTTTATAATTACACTAAACGTAACATTAAAAAAAAAAAAAAGATATGCATATCGTAATTTTGTAGAACATTACATTACAAATATTATGTGCATGACATGGAGATAATCATAAGTTTCTTAGGTCTTTACTGTTGCCAAATGTGAATAGAGTTCAAAAGAAATAATGTTTTTCGATCACCAATATATTAATCTGCAGATATATTTACATACGGATAAAATTAGAAAGCAAATGGCCAAGAAGTTATCTTTCATAAATAGGGTTATAAAATAATTGGTATTTTTGATGAACTCAAATTTGTTTATTTTAATTTAATTGTTTCATTTTTATTAAATTCAAGAAAGTATTAAAATTTATGACAGATTATTTGAAAATATGGAAAAATAAAATAAAATAAAAGATTTTTCATTTTGAATTTTGTCTCAGATAGGGAAGAGTGGGGTTGAATAGGACGCAGGATGCAGGATGAATGGGACAATAGCTACATTTTTATGTTTTGCAAGCACCAGAAACTTGACATTTTTTCTGATATATAGCAGTACTAAGGTCATTCATCAAGTGTAGTTTCAGAATTGTGCTATCCATAGAAGGGCAGAAAAAAATTAAAGTGTCTTTTTCAGCTGGAAAAGTAAGTTTTTGATGATTCAATTAGTAGTAGTTAAGACATTAACTATTTGCTTAAAGTTAATATAACTCTTATATGGTGAAAAGGCATAGTCTTTTATTGTGTTTATGTTATTCAAGAAGAACATTGACGATTGTTCATTAAGCCCATTTCCTGTTTTATATGATCATCTGATGGTTGGGAAGAATGGGACATTCCCCACTACGTACTATTTTTAAATTTTACACAAGGATTATATTAAAACGTAAATTAGCCATATTGAATATCAGGATTCTTAATTTTGTGGACACACAAAAAAAAAAAAAAAAAATGAAATTAATTGTTCTGATTTTTGTTTATAATAATTATGATTAAAAAAAACTGTAAGTTAGAGTATTCAATGCAACTTAAATCAATAATTTAAAAATAAATAAATAAATAAACTAATAATAATTTGATTAAAATCACAATTTCAATCAAGCTAATTAAATAAATCCTGGTGATTATTAATGTAATGAATAGAATGCTGATTTTCCCGATCAGTCGGAAACAAAAATTTATCTGTACTCTATTATAATGATTTATCTTTTTCTAGTGTCTTATTTACTTTTAAATTAGGTCTTATTAGATTAAATTACCAATGCCTAGAGCACTAGGATCTGTGCAAACCAAAGGACTTTTGCCTTTTGATGTTAATTTGAGTCAATACATCAGTTTTTTTTTATTAATTTCAGTAAGTTCATAGTGTGTAACAAAACCACATAAATCAATTTAACTTAAAAATTTATTTACTTTCCATTTTATTTTAATTCCTTTGTTAATTTCTGTTCTGTCTCATTCATCCCCATGGGTGGGGATGAATGGGACAATGCACATGCATGTAATATATATATATATATATATATATATATATATATATATATATATATATATTATTAAGTAAAAATGATAACTTTTTATTAAAGTTAGTATATTTATATGTAACTGATTACTGAACTGTATTTATGAGCCATGTTACAAAATTCTGAATTACATATGGCTAATGTTATCAATAATAAAATTGTACTTTTAAAAACTTAAAGAACATGCTTTTATTGAAATGTGAAGTAAAAAGTACAAAATATCTATCTTTATAGTATTAAAATGAAGTGTAAGAGAAAATCGTGTGAGTGACACACCACAATATTTACATACTTTTAAATTTTTAATAAAATAATTTAGAGTTAAACAAAAAATATTTTTAAAAAATCTCCCCTGACTGGGCTCGAACGTTAGACCTTTAGGTTAGTAGCCCGGAGCTTTACATCACAGCCACAACGTTCATGTAAAGAAAGTCTTTTTTTACAATATAGATTTTTTGTTTGCTCCCAGAGCGGTTACAAACATACATACAGGTGAAGCTAATAAAAGCGTGTTAAAAACATGAAAAATGTCCCATTCATCCCCACTCTCCCCTATATTCTGAATATTGAAAGCAGATATAGCAGTAACTGACCGTCATTTGTAAAAAAAAAATTGGTCTGTACATGTTGATAGAAGAAAGCGATAAATGCTAATTGATTTTTGTATAATTATTTTTCTATTTTAAAAATAATTATCTTGAGGGCCAAAATGCGCCATTAGCACACTCTTTTTCTGTTCAAGTAATGGTAACATTGCACTTCATCAGAAAAGTTAAAAATAAAATGTGAACTGGTTGAAAAATCATATTTAATTAACAAAGGATATTTTTTGTTTTATTAAAGCGTTTAAAATAAATGAAAGTAAAATAATGAAATCGTACCTTAAATTGAAAACAAATTATCTCTGAAATAATTAAAAGGTAAATCAAATTTATTTAAAACGAGTTTTATTATATAAAAAAAAACATTTTAAACGCACTTTTGTGTGATAATCTGCTTAATACTAAAGAAAAAATAAACTAGTCTTTGTTTTAGACGCATACTAGATTGTGTATGCTATTTTCAAAAAGTGCTAATATATTCTGGAGATTCGGAAATAAATAAATTGTTATGTATATTTTGAAGCAGTCTTTACAAATTTTGAGTGAAATGAAAGAAGATAATCGTCCACATTTTTTATTTTGTTGAATACATTGTGATGAACCTCAATACAATTACATCAAAAGTTGAAGAATTGAACGCAGTGTTTTGATATTTAATCAGATGTCCTTGTACTTGTACACAAACCATTTTCAGCAGGGAACATTCTATGAATAACTAGTATAACATATATCAGTTTCAAAGATTTCCACGAATATCCACAGGAGTCAGGGTATGAACAGAGAGACGGATAGTCAGACGAACAGAAAGACAAAAAATAAATAAATAAAAAAATAAAAAAATAAAAGATATATTTAAATCATTATCAATCTTAAACATTCACAGAAAGTGTTAAAATGCTTAATAATATTGAAAATGCAATTCCAGACTTTCCAGTTATAGCTCTTAATGTATCTAAATATTTTTGTGTGCCTCTGAAAATCTTAATACTAAATATACTGTAATCTAAAAAAAAAAAAAAATACACATTATTAATAAACGACAGTTTCATTTTGATCTTTGCAAAATAAATGTACTAAAATTTGTTTTATAAAAATACCTGTCATAGAACACAAAGCTTTGGAATTATTTCCGGTGTCCCTGTACACAAACCACATTTACTTCAAACTAATATGTGTTCTTTAAATTCACAATCCCACGCTCTCTATTGAAAATAATATGATTTACGTTGAACGGAGGATATTTTATAAATAATATGTACAAATCGTAAATATATATATATATATATATATATATATTATTTATATGTACAAAAATATTTTTTCTAAAGTGTAGGATAAAATTAGCATTAAAATTTTAGGATTTCAACAAAAACAGCAAATACATTTTTGGCTATAACTGGAAATAGATACTGTAATTGTCTTTTTGATTGCGTTTTTTTTAAGCACTTTTCAAGAATGATTACGAATTATTATGATTTAAATTAGTTTGTCTGTCGTTCTGGCTGTCCGTTGTACGTGCACTAATTTTCGCTAATATTTATAGAATTCCTTGAAATACATTTATGACATTCGGGTTTATTGTAAATTATATAAATAGCGATTTTCACAAACGAATTAACGCATTACTTTTCTATGAAACGTATATTTTTTAATCATAATTTAATACGCCGTACAATCTAACCAAATTAATCTGTATTTTTCAAAAGTACAAAACTTTTTAATTCAAGTGAAATATCTTATAATTAGCGTAACCGATTGTTTACAGAATCTTTACAGCTTTTATTTATTGTGAGAAATAAGAAAAAGTTCAAAAATTTTTTTTCAGCGTTGAGAGGACATCTTTAATTCATCGTCTGGTGAGTATGCAAGCTTTTGACTATATAAAGATCCTTTACTTAGTCTCTTTTTAGTTAGTCTTTGTCTAGCATTAGACAAACAACAGTATTTTTGTTGTCTTGTAGTTATTAGACAATATACTACAAATATATGACAATATACGTTGGGGCTTCACAAAATTAGTGTATTATATATTTTTCCTTAAAACAATGGGAAAGGTATAAACAGAATTTTTGTGAATTTCGTAATTCATAATTCAAAACTTTTCCTTTGCGTGTATTTAAGAAGGCAAATACATTGCAAATTAAACGAGTCAGCCTGTAATTACAATTGGAAAGTTTTATAATCTGTGCGAAAAGCATGAATTTTCGTTATTGTTTACTAATCAAAAGAAAAATGATTCTTTAAAACAATGTTATGCTTGGACTTTTATATAAATAATACTAATATACACACACATATATATATATATATATATATTATGTATAGTTACTATATTTATTATTACTAGTATCGTTCAGTGGTCGAAACTCGACCACGTATTGCAATGCAAAGCAAAACAATAACCTCTTCCTAAAAGGAATTAAAGTGCAGCTCAGCAGCGTTACTTGTCTCTCGATATGCACCCAAATTAAAATAGCACAGATTTGCATGATATTCATCTCATGCACCATGTTTAATTTGGTACGTTTATGCAATACAGAAGTTAAGAAAATCCGGTCGAATTCAAATCAGGAAAACTCAAAACATGTAACTTCATCGAAAACAAGAAAAAAAAAAAAAAAATACCAATCTTATAATTATTTCTTATGGATGCAGAAGATAGAATAATAAATCCACTTTAAAAAAAATAAAAAAAGTGATTTCAGTTAATTGAAATGCAAGGAAATGTCAAAACGTGTAAATTCATCGAAAACCGGAAATCGATTTTTTTTCCGTATATTCTACTTTCTTCTTATATATGCAGAATCTAGTAATAAATCCACTTTTTAAAAAAATAAGCGGCCATTTTTAGTTATTTGAAATGCAAGGGAATCTTAAAATGTGTAACTTCATCGAAAACTGGAAAACATTTTCTTTTTTTTTCTTTCCAGATGTTATACTTTCTTTTTATATTTGCAGAAGGTATAGTAATAAATCCACTTTTTTGGAAAAAAAAAAGTAGTCAATTTCAGTATTTCAGTAAATTGAAATAATTTCGGTTTAAGTTCATAAATATATCTTCAAAATAGGGCTGACATAAATCGCACAGAAAAAATAATAGAAATTAGACCTTAAATAAATTAGAAAATAAAAGAACTTTCATAAATCAAATCCTTTTTAATTTGCGCAATGTTTAATATTATAAGCTTTCGATCTACTACTCATTCATTCAAATTTCCACCATTCTAATGGCTGTTGTCACGTAGAATGAAAAATTTATGAAAGAGTGTATAATGATGCTACATCTGCACGATTTTCTGTGCCTATGGTATTTTTTGAGTTTTAAGAAATTGCCAGATTTAACAACTTTCGACTTTAGAAAATCTTTAATGCAAAATAATGCATGTATAATATGAAAAAAAAATGTGTAAAAAATAAAAATATTTTTAAGTACCTTCTTGACATCGTAAGAAAATTATTTTCATAATATGCAAATCTGGCTAATCATACCTTTCGAATGATATCATTTTCCATCCTCTACTCCCATTATTAATATGTTAAAACTGTACGGAAAATTTAATGTTTGCCTGTTAATATATAGATTAGATAAATAAGCAGATTATTATTATTATTATTATTATTATTATTATTATTATTATTATTTTTACACATTTTTCAGGATCTATTGTATTTTATATTGCAATGATTTATATATATAATATTCAATACAGTAATCAAATGCAGCAGATTTTTACAGCGAGAATCCAAAGCCCGATCAATTTTTACACCGCCAATTACAATAATTTTTCTTGGTGAGAAATAATTATGTTATTTATATGATAGCCAAATAGGGAGACGGGAAGAGTCTGCATCAATAGAAAGTCGCTTTATTTGACATAGATTTTCGGAGTTTCTTGTGGTTTTCTACAAAACCGGTGTGATGACGGGCTAGAATATCTTAGAAAAATCTCACGGGGGAAAACCCACTGGGTACCCAGCGTAGAAAATCGACATAAATATTAAATACTGAAATCTAAGCGTATAATAATGAAAATAACCTTCAATAATTTATAGTAATAATTCATAATAATTTACAATAATTTATAATAATAGTTTATAATAATAGCCTACAATAATTTCCAAAAGGTTTATAATAAACTTAATCAATTGCTGTCTTTCAACATAAATAAAAATCGGAAAAAAAAAAAAAACGGAGTGATGTCATTCAGCATTTTAATTATTTATTTTTCTGGAATGACGTTATTATATGTGCTCAGATCCCGAGATCTCAGCCTATGTGCAAATATTTAACGCAAAAGTTACAAACGTATAGTTACTAAATATATTCTTATTACTTTCTCTTACCCAAAAGATAGAGAAAGTATTGCTTTTGCGTTAAATTTTTGAAATTGAGTTTTTGTTATAATTATACGTTTTCAGGTTCCCTGAATCAAAAATCTTATTTTTAGCGTTGGTCTGTGTGTGTGTCTGTGTATCTGTCTGTTATCAGCATATATCAAAAACAAATTATAGAAGAAAGTCGAAACTAAAGGTGTTATTTTAAAGGTGTATGATATATAGGGATGCTACACTAAACTTTTCGTTGAGATCAAGCAAATGGTTCGTGTACAGGGACACCCAAGAGAATTTAAATACATTACGTCTATATGTGAAATTATAGGTAAGTAGAGTTTAAGGTCTATAGACTGCACTAAACCAAACGTAACGAATAAATATATTTTATATACGTAAAAACAAGCTTCTTGTACAATATGGTGTAGAAATATTTAAATGTTCGTTTACAGGGCAACACAAAAGATCTAGACTATACTAGAAAATTGATGGATGTATACTTCGGGTTGTGCCGTGTGTTATTAATATAGGATTTTATTTATATAGGATTATATTTATGCGATGCGTACATAAATTTCCGAAGATATAGAGTGCTACCAATATTTAAGCCATAATATTCTTTTCTATTGTTAGTGGAAGTGATTTCCTGTAATATTTTACCATGCCCAGGAAAGTTGCTCATGAATTGAAATTAATTCCTCATAGCCATATGGTAACTAATATATATTTTTTTAAGCTAAAGATTCATCTTATAGTTTTTTGTATATTTACACGTTCTGAGGCTTCCCGAATATCGAAGTCTACTTTTTAATGTTTGTTCTTTGTCTGTGTCCGTTACAGTAAATTAAAAACAATTAATTTCAGGCTATACAATTGTTGTATTTTGAAGTTAATATGTGTGTGTGTGTGTTAGCAGAAACGTTTGATCATGACTGATAAGTTTCAAGGAATGTTGTTGTGAAAGATGTGTGAATAATTTTTAAATGAACATTTAATAACAGATTTGAATTCTACATAAATAAAGGTACAGTAATAAAACGGGGGGGTTGAGGGGGCGGTAGCCACCCTCACACAGGACAGCTTGTGAAATAAAACTGTTCCGAAGCCTAATTTGAATTGTTTTAACACAGGTTTGCATAACAGTACTCGTTATCTCTTAATCTCCAATCTGTATTTATTGCATTAAATTTCAGGGTAATAGAAAGCCATGTGAGTGACACACCAGATTATTTTTTAATTTATATATCTGATTAATTTTAAAATAATTTTAATATACTAGTACTATAAATGCATATATATATATATAATATAATGCTTGATATTATAATACTTGAAAATATATAAAATACTAAAAAATATTTTAGAATCAAACTTAAATGAAAAAGTATATTAATATTATATTTTTTTCAGTAAATTCAAAAATTTCCTAAAATACTTAGTGAAATGGATTGAACATTACACGAAAAAGTATTTAGTGATAAGTTATAATTATTAAAAAAACTGTGTTTCGAAGAATTTTTTCCATTTGTCAAATGTAATGATTTCTAATGTAAAAAGAACTATTTCTCTATATATACATGTATATAAAAAATAAAAAAGCTGAAAAACGTATCTAGTAACACCATTTCTGTGGAATAAATGTGGTAAAAAATGTGCCAAAATTTTAACTTTCTGACATCAGTAACAGTACGGAAAGAATTTTGAAAATATATATAATTTAAGAAAGAACTGTCAGCGAAATCAACTTGCAGAAAATTTGGGGAAATATAAAGAAATGATAAAAAGTTATATTTACTTTCTCTTTTAGAGCTAAATTCTAGCTACAAATAAAAATAGCTCATGAACATTAAAAAAAAAAAAAAAAAAAAAAAAAAAAAAAAAAAAAAATGAAAATAAATAAATAAATAAATAAATAGGAAAATTAGTATCATCTCTGTCAATAATTTTTTTTTTTCTTTGGTTACTTTAATATTCTTATATTTTCAGATTATTGAGACTATGTGCTTTGTTAGATCAATCAACATTTGTTATGCAAAAATTATACACTTTTTTTACTATTTATTTATTTTTTTATTATTTAAAATTATTGATAAATCAAGCGTAAATTTTATGTTTCAAAATATTTTTTCTCTAACGTTTTATCAATTTTCTGCAATATTTGTGAAATTTTATGGTAATCCGTTCTAGTTGTATACAACAATTTTGCCGAAAAAAACTATTAATATTTTATTTTTATTTATTTAATTATTATTATTATTATTATTATTATTTGCATAAATAATTGTGCAATTCTCGAAACAAAACACAGACATATTGTACATAGTATGTGCAACAATGTGTTAAAGTTACAAGTCATTTGTGCCTTTATATGATACATGGAGATCCAAAGTATTTGTGCTTTTCTTGAATTTGTGGCTGGTCTACTAATTACATTATAGACTAAATCGATAATGGAAAATGTTAGTTTTTAAATATTCTTTGCATATCTGAAGTTTCAGACCATTTTGTCCAGAGTTTTGTTAAAAAATCGGGAAAAAAATGTTAAAAAAAAAAAAAAAAAAAAAAAAAAAGTTAATAATAATAATAATAATAAGATCGCTCACTTCACATGTACGTTTAAATATCTTCTGAGCTCTTTTTTGCAAACTTTACGGTGATGTATGTGTGTCTGAAAATAAGTAGAAAACGCACTATTCAAATGAGTTGAAAGTTGGTAGAGACCAGTATTGCATTGTCTATATTAGATTTTGATAAGAGTGCAAATATTTTTACTCGGAAAAACTCTCTATTGATATTACCTATTTACTCACATAATTTAAATTGTGATAGATTTTGTTCACATTATTTAATTGATCTAAGAGTTGTTAGTTATGTTATAGGTCTTATCGCGCGACATGTACACATTTTAATGAAGTCAGAACTTGTAGTTCTTTTACAGGGCACCATGAAGAATTCTTCATTATTGCAGCCAATTGACTCAGATTATTTGAAATGCGACAGCATTAAAATGCCTTATCCGAATGATTTGAATATTGATAGGTATGTTGTTATTTTTATAGACTTTGATGAGTGCAGGACTAAAACTTTGTTTACAGGTTTAAAAAAAAAAAAAAAAAAAAAAAAAAAAAAAAATCATAACAGATTACAGACTCTAAGTATTTGAAATGTGCTAAAGTTTAAACTTTACATTTGATTAACCTCTTCGGGAAAAGCGTGTCGCATAAGACTCCACTGCTTTTGTTTTCTTCCTCCCATTTCAGGCAATATTGTCTGTGTGGTTCTAAGGAATCCATTGTTGTGTCCGTCACTCGAAAATTTCGTATTTCGGAAATATTTTAAAAATGTTCAACACTTTCATTTTCTTTCAATGTTTATGTCTGTTTATACAATATAATAATACTTTAATTTAAAACAGCAAACTATAAATAAAGGTTTTTTTTATTAATTTTAATGATTCTTTATTAATTAATTAAATTGGAATGCAAGCACAATTTATTTAGACTCAAATTTTCAGCTGTACTTTTCTCTTCCATTTCAAATGTCAAATGCACAATTAGGACGTTTGTTTGGAATGTCTGGGTAAATGAATTATCATACAATCACGAGGCGTACACAATTAGCTTTTTTCTAGTGGATTGTAAACATGCACGGTAAGCCTGGCGTTCAAAATCATCTCCTTGTTTTTATATCGAATGCATTCAATTTGAATGGCGTTTATGTGTGTTTTCCTTTGCGAAACTTCAGTTGATTTTTCTGTTTCTTTCCACTCTGCCTGAAATAGTATACATAATGCTATTATTTGCTAAGTAATCCCTAACAATAAACATGATTTTATTTATATTCTCCTTGTGTATATTTACATTTGATTTATTTAGAAAAATTGTTTGTTAAGCATATATATATATATATATATATATAACCGTAGGTTGCTATCTATGGGATAAAACTAGTTAAAGTTCGCTTTAGCAATGTTATATTTATTAAAACACACACACACACAATATATATATATATAAATATATATATACTAGCTGACCCGACAAACGTTGTTTTGTCATATAAATTATTTCTAGAGAATATTTTGCTAGAAAAAAATAACTAACTTATTGTAAGTGTGTTAGGATGCGGTATATAAGTGGAAGATGTATGGAGCGCTGTGAACGGTGAAAGAATATAAAAATAACAAAACACCAATCATTTATTTTTTTAATTTATTAAAATTGATTCTTTAAAATTATATACATATCGCTACTTATAACAATATTACTAAAAAACAATATCATTCCCTTAATGCAACAGAGTGTACAATATTTTTTGTTATCCCATCTTTCGCCAATACAAACAAACTGGATGGTTTGCCCACTCGAGAGCCACGTATAATTGTCCGTGTGAAAAACATGATGTGCTCAAATCTAAGCCACAGACAGACATCGTTTGGCCCTGAGACTTATTGATAGTCATTGCAAATGCCAATCTAATTGGAAATTGAGGGCGTTTAAATTGAATTGGCTCATCTGTGGGTATAATAGGAATTCGCAGTAGTAATATATTTTCACCTCGGAATTTGTCATTTAAAATGATGGCTTCGATAACATTTTTCATTAATTTTTTTATGACTAATCGCGTGCCGTTGCACAAACGTGGTGGGTTCAAATTACGAAGCAAAATAACCGGAGATCCAACCTTCAGTTGTAAAATATGCGGTGGCATGCCTGGTAAATCCAATGAGTTTAAAAACTTTGTTGGATAATTTACAGCTTCGGTGGCATCGCAAACTGTATCATTAGATTTGTATGACACCAAGTCTCCTGGTAACAAATGTTGTATCTTGAGATTCAATTCGTTGACGTCCACATTTTTTGCTGCTAAAATTGCTCTTTCTGCCAGCCACTCATGATTTGTGTATCGTCTGTGTACATCGGGAAATATCTGGTCAATAAGAGCATCTTGAGAATCAATGATTGTGCAGAAATCGGTCGGTAATTTTATGCATCCAGTTTCATCTGTAGTAACTTTTCCATCGCCGATATCTAACAATTGTTTTGAGAATAATTCAGCGGATGGATCTTGAAGCTTTTGAACGCACAAATTTACTTTCAGTTGTACTTTTTCAACATTAAGCCACAATGACGATGATTTTAAGCACGCGTTGATCTCATCAGCGTATGTTGAACACGGAATAACGGGAAATGCTTGTCTGAAATCACCTGAAAAGAGTAACAAAGTGCCGCCAAATAGTTTGTCGTTGTTTGTTATATCTTTCAATGTCCTGTTCGACGCCTCAATCGAATGTTTGTGTTCCATAGTGCATTCATCCCAGATAAGAATTTTACACTATTTCAGCACTGTGGCCATGGACAATTGTTTTTTTATGTTGCACACTGCGTCTGGGTTATTTGAATATTTAGTGGCAGTTTAAATAATTAATGAGCTGTTCTGCATCCATCCAATAAAGTTGCTTCAATGCCAGATGATGCAACAGCGAATGCGATGCCATTATTTGATCGTATTTCGGCGAGAATTAGCGAAATAAGGAATGTTTTGCCAGTTCCACCTGGTGCACCCCCCCCAAAAAAAAAGAATCCACCTTGGCCTGCCAAAACTGCGAGCATGATGCGGTCGTAAATGGTTCTTTGTTCTTCATTCATTAGTGGGACATTGCGAGCAACAATCGCTGCCATTTCTACAGTCTTGTATTGTAGTTCACGATTCAATTCAGTGCTTATTAAATCAGATGCATTTCGATTTGTTGAATGCATACCGAAATGACTGAGTGGTAAGTTGGCAATGATAATGCAAAGATCTTCAATAGCAATCAATGCTTCATTGTACATAGCGTCACTGAATACTATCGTTAGATCGTTGCACCGTGAACGATGTTGATGCAATATATCATTAGTCATTGAATATTTGTGATTATCCCATAATGTCTCTGCTTTGGCCGAGAAACATGTAGTCAACACTATAGCGAATAGTAGACGAATTTGTTTTGCTGTACAGTTCAGTCCTACTTCAGAAAGCATACACTCCCACTGGTTGTCGTCTTCCAGCAAGCCGAGTGCAAGGCATGCATCTTTATACGTTGCATACCGTTGTCCATTCACTTTACGTAAATCTTGAAATGACAAAGGGCCGATGACATTAACCAATAACAGTCGAAGATAAAAGCACTCAGTCTGCCTTGGATTGACCGTAAATACTCGTTCCAAGGTGTTTGATTTGAATAAACCTGGACATGCATCAATCGGCGTGCCTTGCTTGCGGGGCATCCATTTTTTTGTTGGAGCCCATGTGAAATAGCGTGGTACTTCTGAATAGAGTAATGTCCGTGCAAAAGCACCAAAAGCATCCGCACGATTACACAATTCAAAAAATTCGGTGAGTGTAGTTTTTTGTGGATTTATAGCACGATCATTCACTGTCTCGCTCGTGAAATATACGCGCTGGCCATTTTCAAGATGGACGGCTAAATGAAGAACTGCTGGATCCCGTTCATGAATTGGGAAACCAAAGATACGCCAAACAGCTTCATTGGAGCTCACGTACCGGCCAGTTTGGTAAAGTGTTATTTAATCGTTGTAATTCACCAGAGGAGCATTCACATTGGTATTTTCAACTCGAAATACAGCCATATCACTGCCTTTATTCACATACTTGCAAATGTATTTGATGCTCTTCACTGAACTGCAGAACTGAACATTAATATGAGCATTGAATGTTTTGCTCAGCAGAGGCGAATATGGGACCACCCATCGGTTATCAATGTCAATATCTATGTTGTTGACATAGATGATCGCCATAGATGATAAGATTGTCCGCCATTATCGGGAATTCTTCGACGATATATTGGATATCCGTCAACATTTGTGATCGTGAAATTTTTCGGAAAACTTTTAGTACATTTTCCATCTGCACAAATAATAATGGCCTAAAAATTCATTTTTCATTTTAACATAAAATAACTCCGTCGGATATTGACGAATATTTTAAAAGAATATACCATTTTAACTAATTTTAACATTTTAACAATATTAACGTTGAAAAGTATTTTAAACACTTACGGTTAAAACTTCATTTTTCATTTCAACATTAAATAAATTCTGACATCGTGTTTACGATTCTAAAATATTAACTTTGAAAAAAAATATTTTAAACACTTCGTAAGATACGGTTTCGATTCTAAAAATATTAATTTTGAAAAAATATTTTAAACACTTCGTAAGATACGGTTAAAAATTCATTTTTAACGCGCTTTTATTAGCTTCACCTGTATATATGTATGTATGTATGTTTGTTTGTAACTTCTCTGGGAGCAAACAAAAAATTTATATTGTAAAAAAAAATACTTTCCTTACGTGAACGATGCGGCGTCGAGGTAAGGCGCTGCGCTACGAATCTAAAGGTCCAGCGTTCGATCCCCGTTGGTGGCGATTTTTTAAAAATTGTTTTTGTTAATTCTAAGTTATTTTAATTAAAGATTTAAATGTATGTAAATATTACGGTGTGTCACTCACACGATTTTCTCTTACCCTGAATTTTATTACTAATATAGATATTTAGTGCTTTTTAGTTCACATTTCTATAAAAGCGTGTTCTTTAATTTTTTAAAACTATAATATTATTCATTTCAACATTAAATAAATTCTGACATCGTGTTCACGACAACTCACGCCATCTAGGTGGAAAAGTTGTTGAAAGAGGTGGTTAAAAATTAATTAAGAAAGAACTAATTAAGTTACAACTTTAATTTGTAAATCTAAACCATTCTCGAATCCACCTGAAGACACACAAAAAATTTCATTAAACTCAGTCCAGCCGTTTAGGAGGAGTTCAGTGACATACACACGCACAAAAGAAATATATATATAAAGATATGTGTGTGTGTGTGTGTGTGTACTTGATACTGAGAGTTTACCTATTTAGTCCTTTTACAGGGCCGCACACAAAAGGTGTAATTGCATTACGATCCATTAAACGACATATAACTGGAGAAGAAACACTCAAGAGAACACCCTATTATGACTTTTCGCTTAGTTTATTTAACATCTTCTTGCTTTTAAAAATAACCGACTATTACTTATCGTTTCCAATAATAAATGGAGCCTCTCTAGTATTACATTTAGTTAACATTATGCAAAAAAAAAAATAAATAAATAAATAAATAAAAAAATAAAAAAATGGTCTGTTTGTTTTTAAAATACAGTAATATATTTAAAATTAATGTACAGTCACCCAAAATAAACGCTCCCCCCCCACCTAATTTCGCAATAAGTTGTCGTAGAAACATGTGATTGGTACCAATCGATTTATAATAACGTCTAGTTTAGAATGGTATAGTTAGATTTTGCTTAAGGGGTCGTTTACATATTAAAACTGACATCAACTTCATTCATTTCAATGGTAACCCCCATTTTCTATAATTTATTTGAATTCTTTGGATCAAGTCATCACTGAAAATGATATAGTTTATATATTTTGCTCAATTTTTCATGGAGTTATAAGCTGTCAAAGTTTGGGGATGTAATGTTAATTGAATGTGACAAACATTAATTCATATCTTCCAACATAATTATGATATTCAAATTCTGTTTATTTTATACGATAAAATGAAGTGAACCAAACATATTACATGCGTATTTTTGATTTAAAAAAAAAAAAAAAAAAAAAAAAAAAAAAACATTTTTTGAATTATGAAAATTATTAATAATTTCATATTTGAAAAAAATATGAATTACGATCTACGTTAATTTTTGCATGAATAGAACGGGCATCATCAAAAACATGGGTTTCCAAATTTACAGCTCGTTCCTAACATTATTTTATGAGTTACAGTTATATTTAATTTGTTACTGCTGTTAGGGGGCCGTCACCTGTTATAATGTGTATCCTCTGTGAGTAAATATCTGTATATATTTTGACGAAAAACAATTTTAATTTATATTTTTGTTATTCTAATTGCTTTCTAAGGAACATTTCGACATTTATCATACAAATTGGCTAATTTTTATAAAATTATAGCAATGCAGACGAGATATTGTGAAAGAATTCCATAAAAAAATGAAGCCCCGCCTCCATATTGCAAAACAATATTAAAAAACTAGTTCGCATATTCGTATTTGACTCTGTGTATAACACTGGTACGCATAAATGTCAATGGCATTAAATGCATCGAATGCTGAAGACAAAATTTTAATGATTTAATTGCAAATATGTAAAAAAAATTTGTTTTATAATGTAAAGTTTTAGAAAATTATGTAAAGCTGTGACTTCCGTTGCAAAAAGGAATATACACAGCTGCCAATATTTTAATTTATTCTGGAGTAATTTTAGCCCCCTTTCTAATTCGTGCCACTTATTTTTTAAAAGTATTTTGTCTTATTTTATCGAAATTATGTATTGAAGAAACTTTTTCTATAAAGAAAGTGGTGCGAAATAAAGGCGGGGCTAAAAGTACTCCGGAATAAATTAAAATATTGGCAGCTATGAATATACCCGATCCTGAAATGTCAAGTCTTTCTTCTTAAATGTTACATAACTTTTCCTAGTTTCTCACTGCTAAAATTCTATTTTAACTCAGTTGTCCCTCTCATTTGTACTTGAATATTGTAGGGTTCGTACACCTCAAGTTAAATATCATAATATAGGAAATGCGGTAAGGCGAGGATTATCGTTTGAAGGAGCAATACGCATTTTTTTTCTTTTTTCTTTTTTTTTTTTTAAACTATTATAATTAACATTTATTATTTTTTATAAGATTTTTTCAAAATAATTTTCTGTTTTAATTTTGTTATGACATTTTCGCATTTGTTTACTGTACGTTTCTAAGCTTTGTGTTATTTAAATTTTATCGCATGACGTAACATAATATTAAATTTTTATTTAATGTTTTTTTAATGCAAAATCAAACTGTGGAAGATTTTTTTTTCATTAAATATATTATTGAAACAAAGCACAATATTTTTTATTTTAGATTATTCTAATCACGGCGTAAAATATGGGAAAACAATTTAAAATATGTCTCATTACTTTTAAAGATATAGATTTTATATATTAAAAATTAAGAATTCAAGTACAGTAGACGACTGCAGAAAGGGGAATATTCGTTCTAGGCAATAGGAAACTGTTTTTCCTATATCCATATTTATTTTCATATGAATATACATAATAATTATACTCTTTCTAGTGAAAGTATTTGTATTCATATTATTTTGTTTATATAAATATGAATATAAAGAATATTCTTAAGAAATATCGTAAAACACGAATTGTGAAAGAAACGCCCACTGGAGGAGTTACAGATTTCCAAATGACGTGAAACTACGTCAGCAGTCGCGAAAATGTTAAATATTCTTTCTTAGATTTTAGTTTAAATCTTGTTATTTATATTTTTGTATATTATCTATTGTTGGTTTGTACGCCTAAAATTAAATGTAAAACTTTATAGTAACACTTATATGCGGGGCTTACGGTATACAATAAAAATATACCCAAAAAGAAGTAGATAATTGTTTTTCTTAAATATTAAACACTTTTTATTTTCTTTTTTTTTAACCGCTATTGATATTATTATCATTATTACAATTATTCTTTTAGCTTGGTATCTAGATTTTTGTAATTCAACTTTGTAGGGTTCATATGATTCAAGCTATTTAATTTTCTTCGTGTGAAGTGATATATTTAACTATTCAATGTTTAATAAATAGAAACCAGTAAAAATCTTTTAATTCATAAACTAACACAGTAAGTTCGGCGAATTAGAATCGTTTTATAACTAACATTTCTGAATTTTTTTTCCGGTGGGAAATTTAATAAATAATGTATATTGGGTGGTAGATCACGATTTATTTTTTCTAAATGTATAGACGGTCCCCTAACACATTTTCACGTGTAACTCTGTTTACAATTGATTTAAAGTATATAAATAGGTAATTTTCCGAACTGCCTTGATCTCATAAATCTGAATATGAGGTCAAAATTGGGGTCGTCATTAAAAAAAATGAAGTTTATGCCTGTTTGAATATGTAGATAACCCCTTAAACAAAATATAACTACACCGTTAAAAACTAGACGTTATTTCAGATCGATAGGTACCAGCCGCATGTTTCTACGATAATTTACGGCGAAATTAGGTGGAGAAGAGGCGTTTTTTTTTTTTTTTTTTTTTTTTTTTTTTTTGGGGGGGGGGGGTGACTGTACATAAAAATATACCTATAGATACAAGTTAATACCGATATTGGAAACTTTATTTTGCTAATTTTAAGTAAATTAATTAAAAAAAAAAAAAAAAAAAAAAAAAAAAAAAAAAAACAGAATAATGCATATTTAAACTGAATCTCATATGTAATATAATCCTTTCTTTATCTCTTTTTTTTTTTTTTTTTTAAGGTTAAGAGTTCATTGCTAGCGGACCTATTTAAAAAGAGTTACATATATTGGATTCTAACTATTGGATCTTATGTCTCTATTGGATTATAACTTCATGTTTTTGAGAATTTCAAAAAATTCACCTTTAGAGTAATTTTTGTTGGTAGTTACGATATGCTATCTACACTTCTATAAGTCGAAATATTTCAATTATATTTTCAATTGGTAGCAGTTTATCATTGCACCAATTTTGGCATCACTATGCAGCATTACGAAAATCGTATGCAACGAGCTGTTCGGGATTACCTTTTTTTAACTTAGATTTTATAATACAAATTATACTTATTTTATAATACTTAGATTTTCAAAAGACTATGATTTTTCATCCATAAAACGACTATTGCCTACTTATGTATCTTATAGATTCCAGAAAGCATTAATCACTCCCCCCCCCCCACACACACACACCTACACACAAGTACATAAAAATAAATAATTAGATAAATAAATAAAGCATTTCAATTATTTTAATAATTTTACATGGATATCAATATACTATTTTACTTTGTTTATGACCATTTCATTAAATCTTGTATTTGATTTGGTTTGTTAAAGTGTATATATGCAAATAGTATAATACCTAGATTTCTCATACCATAACTTATAAGACCTTGTTATCTGCATTACTTTACAAATGAATTTCTTCATGAGAATCGCATACTGGAATGCCGTACAATACTTAATTAGTATTCATCTTCGAACTGCAACCAAAAAATAGGAACAAACATATTTCTTATTTATGCTAACAATGAATAAAGACAGCTTTTTTTACACATGACAAAAAATGAACGCTGTTTTTTTTTAATTTCGTATATTTCATCGAATAAATTATACATTTTTTATATCTTGATAATAGAAAATAGTAGTGAATTTTTTTAATTATTCATAAGTATTTTAAAATTAATTATAAATAATTGCCTTAAATCAAATTATTAGGAATGTAATTTAAAATAAATCAAAATAAAGTTAGTGAAAGAATCTTTGATTTCTTCATAAGTATTTTAAATTTAATTATATAATTATAAATAATTGTCTTAAATTAAATTATTAGGAATGTAATTTAAAATAATTCAAAATAAAGTTATTGAAAGAATCTTGAAATTCTTCATAAGTATTTTAAATTTAATTATTTAATTATAAAAAATTGTCTTAAATTAAATTATTAGTAATTTAAAATATATAAAATAAAATTATTGAATTCCCTCATTAAAAAAAAAAAAAAAAAAAAAAAAAAAAAAAAAATCATCAAAGTATTACTGAAGTCTGCTAGGACATTATTCGTACGAACCCGCCCTTTTTAAAGAATTCTTCCACAACATCTTTTATGTAAACAAATTAACTTAAAATTATAAGCTTATTCTATGACACAAATAGTTATAAAATTTTACTGGTGCCGAAAAATGAGGCCGGTACGTAGCCTGTATAACCATATTGGTATTCAGTGGGAAAAATCAAAATAGCATTAAAAGTTTTCTTATGTGCTTATGTTGCTACACATTTTCGTGACGTTTACGACCAAATGAATAATATTTATATTTTATTTATATTTATTAATATTATTATTGCAATTTTCGGTTAAATGCTTTACGTGTGATGCATCAGATACGCGTTGGGGTCATACTTAGCCTTATGGTTTTAGTAAAGTTAAATAATTAGATATTTTTGTTTGTTTGTTTTTAAGCTTCAGCTTCATATTAGAACAAAAAACATGTAAATAAAAATATTTTCTTTTATGTAGCGATATTCATTTAAAAGGGACAATTTCAGCTTTACGGATTTATGTTTTTGCTGCTTTTGTATTTTAATTTCTATTGCCATTAATCGAATGATGCCATAAAACTTCATAAAATATTCAGTTTTATAGAAAAAATACAAGTGGTTTCTATTACTTCTAAAGATGTGCTAGGAAATATCTTTTAATTTAAGTTTGATAATAACTCCTTTAAATTTAAATTTTTATGTATAATTATTCAACAGTAACACAATTTTAAACTTTTTATTGCTCCTCTCAGTCGATAGAATGATCAGTAATTAATAGACTACTTTATGTATACGGAAAAAAATAAAGTACCATTTACAAAATCCATTATCAATATTGAATTTTCAAGATGTTTAGCATAATTACTTGTCTTTATTTAGTTTGCACTTATTTCAAGAAACTAATTTTGAACTTAAAAGAATATTCAAATTTACATTACATTAAATAACTCAAATTAAATTTAAGTTGTTTGAAGTGAGCACAAATTGATGAATAAATTTCTGTTGTTAGAAAAATATATAAAGTGTAAACATTTTTAATATCTATATGATATTTTGTAGAGTAATTATTAGTGTCTATTGTGTTTCAAATTTTTATTATATATTGAACTATTTTTCAAAACAGGCTTCACAGAAATTTTTATGTATTAATATATATATATATATATTTATATTGCATTTCTTATAAGATCGAAGATGAAAACATTGATGAAAATTCTCAATAACCAATTACATTTCAAAAAGCTTTTAAAAATTTAGTGAACATAAAAACAATCACTTTAATTTGTATACGCAATTAAAAAGAAAAAAATGGAAAACTCATACCTTTCTTAACATTTCAAAAAGCTACTTTTGAAATGTTATGGCATGTAGAGGGTCTTTTATTTTTCTTATATTCTTATATTAGATTTTACTTTTCTTATTTATATTACAATTTATTTTTCTTATTAGTGAAGCAAAGATGAATTTTGACATTACTGTAAACTCAATTAAATTATTCTTCAGAAGTTTTGTACAGCTGAAATTTTATTATTTTTCTCAACAATAACAGAATATAGTTGCATGTTAAACTAATTAAAACGCAGAATAATTTTATATTTCAGACATTTTTTTTATGACTAATAATAAATCTTGGAATTTCAAAAACAATCCAAATGTTAAACATATCTATTATTATTTATTTATTTATTTATTTTATCAGTATAAAATATTTTATATTTTATAAATTTAACTGGATATAGAAAATAATTGCTTCTTATTTCCCAATCGTGCTGATACATCGTGTTCATACATTATACTGATGAGTGCTTATATATTCATAAAATTATGTAATATTTAAGTTTCATTTAAAAAATGTAAATTGTTCATTTTGTTGTTGCTTTATTATTATTACTTTTCATTTCAAATTACACGCAATTGCTATATTTTTCCAAACCTTTCTTTCTTATTTTATTTATTTATTTATTTAGTATTTTTATAATAATTATACTTTTTGAAAATTAAGCACAGTCAAATAAAAGGACATCAAACTTCATCTAATTTGGCCAAAATAATATCTAAAAAAGAAACAAAGTATACAGTTTCCAATGTATTAAATTTATTTTAATTTAATGTCACAACATTACATTAAATTTTGTAATAAAATTTATGTGAATAGATAATTTAAAAAATAATAAGATTGTTTTTTCTGCCAATTTTTCTTCTGAATGAAACTTATTTTAAAGATTTAGTTAGTTTCTTAATCGTTATTGTACTTTTAATAAACAATTCCCTTCTACTTTATTATTATTATTATTATTATTTTGATATTATTTTTATTAATAAATTAAATTTTAATGCTTAATTTTTCTACAGTTTCTTTTTAATGCATTATATATATATATATATATATATATATATATATATATATACTCAACTAACTATACAACTAACTCATAGTTTAGGTTTAAGTGATATACGTCATTTCTCTTCTGCGTAAGTATTTTAACATGTTTTTACTATTCAGTGAAATTTACTTAAATGGTAATTGTGACAATAAATTTATACGTAATACATCTAAATAAATTCATTGTTGGTATTTTCATCTTTCTCTCATTTGCTGAGTATTGTAAAGGAATTAAATAATTTAATATATATATATACATATATATATATCTATATATATATATATATATATATATATATATATATATATATGATTTTTTCCGCCTCAGAGATCTTTCAAATGACTATTAACTGCACTTTCCCTCTTCTAATAAAGTCCTTTCTTTTTCTTCTATTAATGTTATCTTTAATCATATTCTCAGGTTATTTTATGATTTCAAAAACCGAAGAAAATATTTCATTTGTATATATATAACTCTCATAATTTAATACAGCTTCCAATTTTATTATTATGTATCTGATGACGAAAGTCAGAGTCTTTTAAAATGCATTGTGCTTAATATTTTTATTCTTATTTTAAGAAAACTTCAATATTCCTGACAATTGTGTTCTGCACCGTTCGTATTATATTTTATTGTAAAAAATGTATTTAAATATTTCCAATATAAAAGCTAAATGCTGTGCAACATATATATTTTAGACATAGAGTGACTTGAATATACGACTTTGATTTCGGAAAGAAAATAAAAATATTATTTTCTTTTAAACAGAGTAAAAGACGCTGTGGTACCTATAAATTACATAAAACTCTGTGCAATCGGTGTATCCAGAATGCGGGATATCATGAGTAAAAGTTAAAAATAATACACAAAACGCCATATATTATGAATTGTTAAATGGGCAAATCTTCAGTTCTTGGATGCGTGCTACAGTGTTAAAAATTATCGTTCAAAGTTTCACCAAAAGAATAGTGCTAAATAGGCATTTTAAATGTAACCTAAGTGTCACTATTCCAGAGGTGATTAGTACTGAAATTGCATTACTAAAGTGGTGGAGCATTGCAGAAGAATATTGGTTGAAGCTAATTGGAACCATTTTTGTTTGGTGAAATGTAAGATTTTATTTTTAACAATATACTTCTATCCGACCCCATATGCATTTGTTGTTACTTGAATAACTACGACAGTCACAATTTCTTACTTTCCAGCTAACAGAAATCTTCGAAAAAAAAAAAAAAAAAAAAAAAAAAAACTATAAACAAATTAAGAAAAAACTGTAGTAATCTGAAGGTAATTGGAACAATCCCAGTTTAAAAAAGTCTTCAAGAAAACTAAAAAAATGAAGAAAAACTGCATCTAAACCTGAAGGTGTTTGGAACAATAATAAGTTTAAGGGGAATATGTTTAGGGGGGGGGGGGTACCTGCAAATGTTTTGCTGTTCCAAATACCTTCAGTTTATCTGCAGTTTTTTGCATTTTTCTTCATTTTTATAGTTTTTTTTTAAAGACTATTTTAGGTGGGTTGTTTCAAATACCTTCAGATTATCTGCAGTTTTTCTTCATTTTTTATAGTTTTTTTTTTTCTTTTTTTGAAGATTTCTTTTTAGCTGGTTTGATTGCATTTCAGTTGCTTAATGACCACTTTTTAGTCATATATATATATTTGTGTGTGTGTGTAGAAACTCACAGATATTTGCACAATTAACGTCTGAAATACAATAAACCCTCAAAAAATGTTTTACAATTGCAATACCTTCGTTTCCTTAGATGTATTGCTGATTTTCTGCTAAGCGTTTGATGAGTGAAGCTCATCCTGGTGAAGTGAATGTCTTAATAACTTTAATTGCTCAATGAAGAGATATGTTAAGTATAATTTATAAACAAACATGCAAAATATATTCAGTGTTTTTTTTTTTTTTTTTTTTTTTTTTTTTTTTTTTTTTAATTACTTACAATAAAGCGATTTTTTTTTTTTTTTTAACATCAAATAAACAAAATGAGAATAAATCAAAATTTGACTTTTACGAAGAAGAACTGCAATTAAATTAGGAGTTTTGGAGTAAAATATGTCTAAATACATCTTATATTAATTGGATAACCTGTTATTTATATGCACATTTATTTAAAACTTTTCAAGCAATATATACTAAAGGACAAAACGCACTTGTATATTTATTCATTTCTTTTTCTTTCTTTTTTTTTTTTTTTTTTTTTTTTTTTAGCAACCGCAAATTTTATAATTAAAAAGTAAATTTTTTATCAAGTTTTATTACGTATTTATTTGCATAAAACTTTGGATTGAAAGAAATTTTCAAAACAAGTAATATAGTAGTTAGGAATGTTCTAATTTTAAAACGTATTTCAAAAATATAAAGTATATAGCGAATAATGTTACCATAAAAAGTATAAAATTTATAATGGAAAGTAAAAAAGTAAAATATTAATAATAGCAAACGTTTATATGCTGAATATAAAAATAAATAAATAAAAATAAAAGGTTAACAAATAGTAAGTGAGGCGGTTTTTAACGTAAAGTTCCGGGCTCTTTAAATAGGAAATTGAGTTCTAATAGGCTGTATTACAAATCCAAACGAGTTGACCGCAAATTAAAAAGACTATGTTTGAAATATTGATTTGCAACATTGTCAAGAGATTTATAAAAAGTATCTGGTAAAAGCATTTACTTAAAATAAGAGCTGCGACGATTAAACAATGCAGATTTAAGGGACAGGAAACCTTCAAAAAATATATTATTAAGAAAAATGTAGTTAGAAAATAAATAAATAAATAAATAAATAATAATAATAATCAGGAAGAAAAGAAAGAGTAAGGATTATAGCTTATATGAATTGCTTGAAATTTCACAGACAATTTCGTGCTTGGGTAAAAAATAGTAAATCCATACACAATAAATCAATCAGGTAAATAAAAAAAAAAAAAAAAAAAAAAAAACCTATAGGACATTGTGTATTATTTGCAATCTCGCCATGTTCTTTTTTTTTTTTTTTTTTTTTTTTTTTGAATTAATGTTGATGCCTTGGGTGTAAGATGAAACAATAAGCTCTAAAATTTCAGAGATATAGAACTCGAAATTCAGGGCATTCTTAATATGTATTAGAAAAGTGCAAGACAATATCATCTCTAAAACTTAATATTTGGTAAAGGAAAGGTATGTCTGACATACAAGTTGAGGAATTTCCAAAATATTACTGTGGAGACTTCAGACTCGAATACGATTATATTAGTGATGTAGACAAAAATACTGTTCGTCTGAAAAAACGTCATGTTTTTTGTTTATCCATGCTATGTATTCACTGTATTACTGCAGCCGCAAATCTTGAAGTCCAGAGTCAACAGAACTAATAACAGAATACCTCGAAGGGGTGCCTTGATAAAATTATAATATTTTGCACATTGACTTGCTAACACTGACTGTTGTCCAACAGACAAAATTTATAACCCCCCAACACACACACACACACACACACACACACACACACACACACACACACACACACACACACAGTTTTTTTTTCCATTCATAATGCAATTCACCACTGTCATACAGACACTGATGGACAAAACTTTGATGAAAACCTGCATCTCGGTGCGTATTGCCAATAAAAAGCTATGTTGTGTAAAATAACACGATAAATCAATATTATCTACTGATGAACACCAAATAATTATATTATTGTAAAAACAATAAATACTATCATTTAAAACGGGAAAATGACATTGTCCAAATTCATTCAACAGTAAAAAGAAATATTAAATATAAAGATAAGTGCTTTGCTGCCATTTGTATAGCCTACTGGTGAAACAATAAACGTGAGATACCTTAGAGTCGTAAAGGGTGATCACTGAACAAAAACTTGCTGAAATCCTCAGGTTGTACGGCTAGCTTTAGACACGGTGCATAATAGTAGCGGCAAAAGCGATCGTGACGCAGCTTCCGTCTCAAGCTTATACGAAGAACTACAGAGGAATCCATTGGTGCATGACCAGGTACTCCGATAGCTATCAGATAACAATGCATAGCTGTCAATTTGTATATATATATATATATATATATATATATATATATATATATGAATTTTTTACTAGATATTTTTAATTGAAATTTTTAATAGCTTCTTTAGCAAATTCCTGTGACTAAACATGATATTTTTTTTAGAAATACTGGTATAGAAAAAGAAAAAAAAAGTATAAAAAACGTACCTATGTCAACGTCACACATGAATGAGTATCTCATTTGACTCTAGTTCTGCTACTATCAGCATAATTTCTTATCACAACTGTTGAACAATCACACTGTAACTAGAGCCCCTTAAATAAAATTTATAGGCCTGCGCATCGCCGACATTTTTTTTTTCCTCACAAGAGCACAGCATCCCCGCTTGGCGTCCTTATCGCTTCACTAGTGATTTTAAGAAATCTTGATCTGAAGCTACGACTGGTCAAGATAAGAGCAATAAGCAACAATAATATTTCTAAAAAAATAATTTTTTCACAGTACATTCTCAGGATGTCCTTTTATTCTGAGGATATCGTATGGATGTACTGGAATAAAATATGTTGTTAGGGCAGTTTCTGTTTCTTATACAGAATGTCGCCAAAACTCAAATGCACAGTAATAGAAGGTCTGTGAACAGTTTATATTCTCTTCTTGAAAAATTATAGCAGTTTATCGTATAACAAACTCCCATATCGTAGTTTACTTAGCTAAAATTTTGAAATATAATAAAAGATTTTACTCAAAAGTAACGTAAGACGATAAAAAAAAAAAAAAAAAAAAAAAAAAAAAAAAAGATTGTCGTTTGTTTATCAGAAAAACACGCTGGGTGCCTTCCCTAAGGCAACAAAATGCCTGATGCACAACCTCTTATATATATAGGAGCCTTAACTGTAACCATTTAGAGAATGAAAACGTGCCACAGCTTCCAACCTGATTACTTGCTGAATTTTCCTGTTTTTTATTTATTTATTTATTTATTTTTTATTTTTTTTTTTACTCAAGTAGGTAAGTATCAATGCAGTTTACAATTTCATTTCTTATTTAGTCATTTAAGTTTTAATGTTTTAATAATTATTTATATTTAATTTTAATATTTAACTTTTTTTTTAACTTTAATATTTATATTTTTAATTTTATTGTTCATTTTATTGAGTTGTTATATAAAAACGAAATGTTATTTTGTTAAGCCTATTGATAAATCATTCTTACCAAAAATTTGGCAAATGTCTTCACAAACTAGTGTCACTGACAAATTATAAAATCCTTCCCAAATTAAAGTATGCATATTTACAGTTGCAAATAGAAGAAATTGGAAATGAACTCAGCAATTATGAAATAATTATGACATGCTTTCCCGTATTATAGGGTTTAGTTGTAGTTGAAATTTTTGGAATGTGATTATGAAGAAATATTTTTTTAAGTATAGTTACATATGTTATAAACATATCTATATTACAGTAAAGACAGTAATATGCTCTAATCGTTAATTATTTAACACTCACCTATGTTATTGAACACAATTATTTTACAGGTGAGAGTTAATTAGAATACTTTGTTATTTAATGTTATTTAAAATACAAAAAAGTATGATCATATGTTACTCGTTAGTTACTAAATACTTTTCATATTACGGGATATAGTTATAATAGTCATTAAAATCTAGACAGTTCGTTAGATGGTGACTTATAACGTATCTACTAACTTCCAGGTTATTCGAAGAAGGATTTTTGACGTAAACGTGTTTACTCACACACTTATATGCAAACACATACGTACATGCTAATAAAATTTCAAAAGCAAACATGGAAGGTTTTAAAACATATAGAAAAACAAAAAAACTCATATTCAATTTTTTTCATCACAACAATTTCTTAATATATGTTCATAATGTAAAAAGTAAGCATATAATTTTTAAAAATAGATTTTAAACCATGCAATTTGAGAAAAGATACTGAAACTCTTTTTATTGTGCTTTATTTCACACTATAATGGATTTTATCATTCAAAATCTTCATTATGTATTTCGAAAAAAAAGGAGTGCAATTACACGAGTCATTACCATAATTGGATTTTCAACATGTTTATCATAATTGACTTCTTTTTCAGAATATTTAAACGATTACTAGTATTTAATTTGAAACAAAAGTATTTTTTTTTTTTTTTTAATTTACGACGTAATAAAATTTATGAATTAACCTGAAGATAACCTAACAACGCATTTAGAAAATAATGAATATTTTTCTGCCATTAATAATCTTGTAAGCTAGAAATGAAAAAAAAAAAAAATAAAAATAAATAAATAAATAAATAACAGAAGCATAATTACCATTATATATTTTCAATGTTTGCATCATGCAGAACTAGTGTTTTTAAAAGTTTATCTTTAGAATGAATTTTAATATACTGTTTAAAATAATAACTTCACATGTGCATTTGATGGTTTATTTCAGATGAGAAAACAAATTTGAACTAATTAACTTTCAAAAAGTACTGGAAAATATTTTTAAAAAACGCAAATAAAAACATTTTGAGTTTTAATAAGATAATTACAATAAATTTTGAAGAGACTCAACAATTATTTTTTCGGAAACTTTCGATAACATATATGTGTTCCGTTTGAAGTACATTTCTCAAAGAGAAAATAAAGAAACAATTAATGCAAATATTTTACAGTAAAATTCAAATATCAATATATTCAATTAATGAACAGGCACACACAAAAACATATATCTTCTTTATTTATGTTATAAAAAGTAATATTCTAATGCATTTCTAAAAACTTGTCGGATAGCATTTATTTTTGCACATGACTCAATTTTGATTTTCAACAAAAAACTAATATATTCTTATTTATGAAAATATTTGATCACATAAACCTTTAAAACAATTTATAAATACCGAGTTGTAAAAATTAAAACCTCTAAATAACATATATATATATATACATATAAGTGTGTGTGTGTGTGTGTGTGTGTGTATGTGTTTGATTTTCAATGCAATTTTTTATGAATCATGATAAATTGTCTGAACATAATTTAATTAATAAAAATATTACATATAAATTTAGGTAAAGTGTTAAAATTAACTAAAATTCTAGCTGAAATATATTCATTAATGAGGTTCAAGAGAGACAAAATAAATTTTACAATCACAAATATATATATATATATATATATATATACAGATTCTGTTTCAGTGACCTATAACATGCCTACAAACTTTAAATAAATTGGATAATTTATTTAAACGATATCACATTTAAAATATAGATTTTGTAGGCGGTATTGTTAAATATTATATATATATATATATATATTTGTAATATTCAACATGCACATAATCAACCTGAATACAAAAATTCGTGGTTGAAGCTCTCATTGATTCCTCAAGACAAACTACATTAAAAAGGGAGCAACTGAATTTGCCCCCTTTTTTTTATTTTTTGAAATATCCTGTAGAAGATGTGCAGTTGTCTTCAACCTCTTTTTCTAAATTTTGGTTGAGTTCTACAAAAAAAAAAAAAAAAAAAAATCTGCATTTTGGGAAATACCCCCCCCCACACACACACACACATTAAAGAAATATATATAATCATATAAAATAAAAATCATCAAATAAATAAAAATAAAACAACATAAACTTTTATTCCCCTTAAATTAGAAAAAGTAAACCGATTATTACCATGTTTTTTTTAACTTTGATTTTTGTTTGTTTGTTTGTTTGTCCAGTACAATGTTTGCTAGTTTAATATTAAAATGACTTTCTTCAATATGTATACTTCTAATTAAATTGAGATTGAATTTTTTTTTAAGTATTGAATAATTCAATGCTCATAGACGACACAATCATATATTGTTGTAAAAAACTAAAGTTTTTAAATTTTTTTATAAGGAAACTGCATAACAATTTACTTTTTAAAGATTTCTATTTATTTATTTATTACGAATTGTATTTAATGAATTATCTTTTGTTGGACATATGCATTTAAAGGCGATTTCTAGGTTTCGATTTTTGAATTTCACTCATTATGAACTTTTTTAATAAAAAAATTAAAGAAATACATATATATATGTATTTAAATAAAAGATATATCAATATAAAAATAGAAACATTATGCGCCGGTTATATCTTTCGAATTTTTTTTTTATAACCGGCGCATAGTGTTTCTATTTTTGAAAGACCTTTCCACGGATATATATTTTATTAGAGGGAAAAATGTATATATCTATATATCACTTTAATTTTTTGATTAAAATTGTCCATTATTATTATTATTATTATTATTTGGAATGACTAAAAAGCTCAAATATACAATTAGAAATAATTAAAATAAATGTATAGTCAAATAGTTTATTTGGATATGTAATGGTGTATTTAATTAAAAATTACAAAATCTTTTAGTTTATGCAAAATAAAATTATTTGTAATGTTTAAAGTATGTATACATTATAAACAACTTCGTTTTGATACCATGGATACTACTAATAGTTTTGTTAAGATTACTGACAGTCTAGAAATTAAAAATAGGCATATGTTTAATTATTACAAGCTAATAAATACTAAAAGTAATAACTATAGTTACCCTTATTTAGTAGTAATTCCAAAATTTCATAAAGATCCTATCAAATTTCGTACTGCTACTGTTGCCTGTAATGCATATACTTCTAATGCAAATATTATGTTGTTAAATATCCTTAAAAAATTACATAGTTATATTGTCACTAGCAAGAGTAATTTTTTTTTATAAAAAATAGTTTTCAACTCAAAAAATTAATTAAAAATGTTATTGATATTACTGGTATAAAAACATTTGATTTCAATGATCATTTTAATATTATTGTTATTAAAAATATGTTTGATATTATAAATAAACTTTTCGTAGAAAATATGCAGTTTCTAAATCTAAATAATAACATTACTCCTTCAGCCTTTAAAACTCTCACTAGGTTTAACCTATACCATAACTATATTTTATTCAATAATTCTTTATATAAACAACATTTAGGGTTGCCACAACATGGCATTGCATCTAGTATGTCAGCTGATCTATATTTATATTTTTATGAGCATGACACTGAGTGTACTAATTTTAGATTACTAAGATACATAGATGATATAATTATATTATATTTGTATAAACTTAACGCTAATCTAGACATACCTGTTAATTAACCTAAAAATTTGTCTCTTAGTAGCACTCATTTGGAATCTAGTGTTATTAGTTTCTTAGATTTAAAAATTATTCATAATACTAATAGAAAATTGGAATTTGACTTATATGATAAACGAAAAGATTTTCCCTTTAAAGTAAATTTTTTTACCAATTTCATGTTTACATAAATCTGTTTTTGTCAATATTCCTCTTAATTTTAATCTACGGATAAAATATTTAGTGTCTGGTAAATATAAAAAATACAATTTCAATTTTTTTTTTTTATTTAGCATTAATTAATGGATATCCCAAACACTTAATTATTATTTTTTTCCCCTCCCAATTTTCATTCCAATTTAAACTGTAATTTAGGTGTAGAAATTTTTATTCCAATATAAACCGTATTTTAGGTCTAGAATTTATGATACTTGATTTTAAATAAGGAATTGTTAAATAGTTAGTTTTTGTATTTTTATTCCCATTACCTTCCAAAATTTGTGGCAAATTACAATCGCAGATGGCAGCACTATTCAAATATCTATACTGAATATCTGAATACAAAACATTTTTTTTCTTTTTTTTTTAGCTTGAATAGGTTTTTGTCTACTCTACATTTGCTCCATGCTTCCTGGCTATTATTGTACAGACATTATATGTATTTTATTTTATTTTTATTTTTATATTTATTTCATTTATTCATTTTATTTTATTTTCCATTATTTTCATATCATTACTGTAGATAGCCGCACTATTCAAGTTACTATAATTAATCTGAATCCTAATTTACGTAAGGATTCAACTTGTTTCGGTTTTTGATTTCTCTAATTTTATGTTTGTTCACTGCTAACATTGTGCTGACGAACTGTGCTTTAAACTAATATCTGCTTGTTATATTTTAAATGTGCCTCGTTTTTCATAAACTCTGTGTTACCTCTTTCTTGCTTTTTTTTTGTGAGAGTTTAAAATTACAATCTTTATTGTGTTTTATCAATAATATTTTTTTATGTAGTTTACTGGATTAACATTTGTAGTGGTGAGTTTATTTTGATCTACGTTTTTTCTTGTTTTATTTCCTATGGGTGTTTCATCTGCGTATTATATTTTATATGTGACTAGTATTTAATAAATTTTGTGCTGCTTTTTTCTTCCTTATTTGTGCTTGTTTGGGGCTTAAAATTACAATGTTTATCAGTGTATTATCACTAATAATTTTTTAAATAGTTTATTGGATTATCATTTGTAATGATGAGTTTTTTTTTAATCTACTTTTTTCTTGTTTTATTTACAATGGGTGTTTCGGGCCTGAGAACAAAGAAATTCTTAGCTTTGGCTTTCTTTGTGACAGAAAAGCATCCATTCTTTAGCATGTTTGCATTCTACCAGGCGCTTGATAACGTTAGAATGCAAATAATGTTTTTTTCTCATTCCAATTTGCTATAATTCATTTAGATTTTACTTTATTTCTTTTTTGGTTTGATTTGGGTGGTCTTCGTTTTTGATCAGAATAATTCTTTGAATACTGAAATTTAAGCATCTTTAAATTTCAAATGTTTGCACTGACATTATATTACTACTGAACGTTCTGTTTCTCTCTCCCCCTCTCTCTCTATATATACATATAACTTTATCTAATTAATTTTTCTTACACTTTAAAAAGAGTCATTTTATTTAATGTGATATATATATATATATATATATATATATATATATTTTTTAATACAAAAATATTGAAATTAAAAATGAAAGTAATTCCATCTTCAAAAATCCCTTGTTATCATCATATATATATATATATATATATATATGTGTGTGTGTGTGTGTGCGTGGGTGTGTGTGTGTTTATTCTTAAAAATTTCTAAAATGTATTTCATATTATGTACAGAGAAATCAAGTTTAATAGCTATTAAAACATTGACCGATATGTATTATTTAATATACTCTATCTACCAATAAGTATTAGGATACCTTCGAAATTAGACGTTTTGTCAAATACCTAAAAAAGTTCTTAAAACATAATCTTGCATTTTTGGTAGTGTAAAAAACATGTTATACCTCATATATTTCAAAAACGGTCGTGCCCTGAACAGGCAAAAGCGACAAGTAAAAAAAATAAAAGTAGTCAAAATATTTCGGATCACCCTGTAAAAAGTAATGATTTAAGAGAATTTTTTGCATTACATTTATAAATTTGTATAAAGCTACCATATATATTCATGGAGGTATAACGGTTTATTTAAAAAATTGTAAAAAAAAAAAAAAAATCACATTTTTAATTATAACACGTAGGGTATTAGACCCATTGCTAGGACATTTTTAGAAAATTTGGCATACTACATTTGACACAGCATACTGAAATAAGATTTCAAAAAATTTAAATATTTTACAAAATATGAGTATGTATTTTTACTAAATAATTTTTAACTACACATGCACTAGCATTAAAAAAAAATCATTTACCTAATGTAATAGCGAAAAGTATTGAACAACTTATAGAAAAACCTGAAACAAATATAGTGATAAAATCTTTTTGTAAAAAAATAGAACCGACTCCAAAAAGCAACTACTATTCAAAAAAAAAAAAAAAAAAAAAAATGAAATGAAACTAAATTGCGCTTAAAAGTATAAAATAATTTCCTTCGCCAAACAACCTATAACACTACAATTAATCATAACTTTTGAAGTCGGCGCAAAATTACATAAATTTTAAATAGTTCTTAAAGGTTTGTTTTTAGATCGGTGTAGCAACAAATGCTGTCGTCTCGAATGATCCATTTTCATGTTTCTTTTATTATTTTATCACTGTATACAATTGGTCCATTGGTAGTAACTACACAGAACAGTGAACATTCTTCACAATGCGGTACTTATGTTTCTACGAAGTTAGAGTTTCCTTTGCAAATTTGGTATAAATTTGATAACTATATCATCCTTGGTGGCTTTTAGATTTGGCGTTCAAAACGTATTGCAAAAATATACACGCAAAATGTATATTTTCATAATATATTTTGTACGAAGTATTATTTCATATTTTTGATTACTCTCTTAATATACCTCATCAAATTAATCATGATATCCCAAAGAAATTAAATATGTTTGCCAGATAATTTTGCGATTTTTCTTTCACCAATGACGTCAGATACCAGCATCTTCGCCAACTTTTGCTGCTTACGGAATCTTATTTGTTTACTTGAATCAAAATAGTTTCCGGCTGCGTTTTCCAGGTGACAATGTGAGATGTGTATTTTGAATTGGATTTGATTTTTGTATTGAATAAACGCATGAATTTTTATTTAATTTTGCGCCGACTTCAAAAGTTATGATTAATTGTAGTGTTATAGGTTGTTTGGCGAAGGAAATTATTTTATACTTTTAAGCGCAATTTAGTTTCATTTCATTTTTTTTTTTTTTTTTTTTTGAATAGTAGTTGCTTTTTGGAGTCGGTTCTATTTTTTTTACAAAAAGATTTTATTTTTCTGTTTTCAGTGAAAACTTATTCATACAGCAGAACATCAAAAGACGTTCGACGGCAGTTTCACAAATCACAACTTCCAAGAAAAGTGACATAACTCAAAAAATGATTTATGTCACTGAAAAATACATGAAATGCACCCAATGTGAACAAAATGTTACATCTCCATCTAGAAGTTATCCACTCGAGAGACAGTTGTGCCTGTTTTATTCTAGTCAAGTTATTTTTTAATTGATTTTTCTCAAATGCTGCATTTTTAATTTGCGTCACTTTTCTTGCCTTTATCGGATATGAGCAAAAAACTATCTATTCAATGAATATACGTTATGTTAAAAAGTATTTAGAAATATAAAGAACGGATACGCTGCATTCGTAACTAAAAATTCTTTTAGGCTTATATATTGAACTTTACAGTGAATACGTGTCACTCGCTGCGCTGAAATTGCGCAGCGTAAAGTTCAAACAAAGAGCAAAATATGCATTGCAGCTGACAGACAGAAGATTCAACATCGATACTTAGATACTGCTTTTACCAGTGTAGCTGCATGCGTTCAGCAGTTAAAGTAAGAACAAACTTTTGTGAGTATCCTGTAATTTGTTTATATCTTAATGAAATCATAATGAAGCATATTTCAGGCCAAGATCATTATGACAACAAAAAAAGTATTAAAATTTAATCACCTCTTATGAAGTTATAAGCTAACAAATTTCAACAACAACAACAACGAGAAACATGGTTTGTATTGAGAACCTCTTCCTTTATGAAGTCGGTTTAAAATGTCTATGCGTTAACCGATGTGACCGCTTACAATAACCATACTTTGAATTTTACATAGCATAAATGTCACCCGCTACGCTACAACATATGCAATGTCGTTCAAGTGTGCACATAATAGGAGATTGTGAACAAACATATGCACGTTTTAAGCGTTCTGTTTTTAGCATTAATGTCTAAACTATCTTTTCGTTCTAAATCGATGATGCTCTGCAATTTTATAATTCACTTTTTCCCTTGTCTTGAACTGTTTCCGAGATAGGAACGCTAACTCCACTGTTTCCCCTCTGGTGGCGCTGTAGGCGGTTGAATCGCGTAGCACATATCCACTTTACTATACCTACATACCACTTTTATGACTATAGCTGCAGCTGTTTAGCAGTTAAAAGAGTCGGGACTGACTTTTTTGGGCACCCTGTATTTCCTTTTGATCGTTAAGAAATTGCAATGGGACCTATTTCAGCCCAAGACCTTTACAATAAAAAAAAGTACCAAAGTCGGATTATCTGTTCAGAAGTTATGAGCTAACAAACAAAAATAAAAACAAAAAAACGTACGGTTTGAATTGAGAAGCTCCTCCTTTTTGAAGTCGGTAAATTAGAGCATCTCTTACGAAGTTATAAGCTTACAAACACCAACAACAACACATAGCTCGAATTAAGAACATCCTCTTTTCTGAAGTTGGTTGAAAACGACTTTGCGCTAATCGATGTAACCGCTTACAGTATCAGTACTTTGAACCGCAGAGTATACGTGTCATCCGCTACGCTGCAAAATGTGCAATGTAGTTCAAATGTGCACAGTGTAGGAAATTGCGAACAAACAACTGCACATTTTAAGCGTTCTATTTTTAGCAATAATGTCTAAAAACTGTCTTTTCGTAGTAAATCGATGATGCTCTACAACTTCGCAATTAACTTTTCTAACATCTTGAACCGTTTTTGAGATAGGAGCACTAATTCCGCTGTTTTTCACCAGATGGCGTTTTATTTTATTTAGATTGTAAAGATATTACAATGAGACCTACTTCAGACCAAGATCTTTACAACAAAACAAAAAGTATCAAGTAACCGTATTTTGAACTATATAACGTATGTCTCACCAGCTACACTACAACGTGTGAAATGTAGCTCAAGTGTGCATAGTATAAGAAATTGCGAACAAACAAATGCACGTTTTTGCATTGTATTTTTAGCATCAATGTCTAAACTATCCTTTCGTACTAAATCGATGATGCCCTGCAATTTTATAATTCTCTTTTTTCCCCCTGTCTTGAACCGTTTCCGAGATAGGAACGCTAGCATGAATGTCTAAACTATATTTTTGTACTAAATCGATGATACTTTTCAACTTTATAATTCACTTTTTTCTCTAGAACCGTTTTCGAGATAGTAACACTAACTCCGCTTTTCTTTTTCACCAGGTGGCGCTGCAAGCGGTTTAACCTTGTACTGCATGGCCACTTTGCTATACTTACATACCATTTTTAACACTATAGCTGCAGCCGTTTAGCAGTTAAAAGAGTTGGGACTGATTTTTTTGAGCACCCTGTATTTTCTTTAGATGGTAAAGATATTACAATTGGACCTAATTCAGACCAAGACCTTTTCAACAAAACAAAAAGTGTCAAAATCGGAGCATCCGTTCAGATGTTATGAGCTAACAAACATTAAAAAAAAACATACGGTTTGAATTGAGAACCTTCCTTCTTTTTTGAAGTCGGTTAAAAATACGAAAACTTATGAGAAACAGAATAAACAGGATTTCAGTTTTCTCAAAATAAAAGCTATACTATAAGGTGTTTTACTCACATTTTTATTTGCATTCAATCAATGCCCTGTGGTAATACACTGTGTCACGGATTGTATATAAATATTGTTAAAACCCCCTATCATCTTCATTTTTTGAGTGGAACTTAAATTCTTGTAATTGTATCTCTCATAACTTTTTGAATTCCGAATATTTGTTTGGGGTTTTCATGTAAGTTGCTCAATAATTTTGGCTTTTAAATCATGCAAATAAAATTTACTAAAAGCTTGCGCATGCGTAGTTAAAAATTATTTAGTAATAATGCTCATATTTTGTAAGGTATTTAACTTTTTTTTTTCATTCTGATTACAGTATGCTGTGTCTAATGTGGTATGCCAAACTTCTTAAAATTGGTTTTGCATTGAATATAATACCCTATTTGCTATAAATAAATTAGAGGAAATATTTTTTTTCAATAAAAAAAAAAAAAAAAAAAAAAAAATTATATCTTCATGAATATATGTGAAAGCATCATAAACATTTATATAGATAATGCGCAAAATCTTCATAATCCTATGCGACAGCCAAAATGCATTTAAAGCATTACTTTTTACAGGGCGGTCCAAAATATTTTTATTTTTGTTTAATTTTTTACTGGTCTCCTTTTCTTCTTTAGGACACAACTTTTACTGAAATGTATGAGGTATAACATGTTCTTTACACTACCAAAATTTCAAGATGATTCTTAAAGAACTTTTCTACTTGTTTGACAATATGTGTAAATTCAAAAGCGTCCAAATACTTATTGGTAGATGGTGTAATATAATTCGTTTATATTAACTATAATACACTTTAACTTTAAACTAAAATAATAAGAGTAATATTGAAAACATAATATATTTAATTTAATTATTAATTTTTTAAATTAATTTACAGCTTTAATAATGTTCAAATAATAAAATAGTAGAGTTTCATCGATGGTATCCTTAATTTCCCCTAGGAATAAAGCGTTAAACCTATAGCGGGCATGACTTACTAAAAACAATATATATATATATCCCTAGTGATACAACTACAGATGAACTAAAATGGCAAAAGTTTTCATTCACTAGTCAAGCATGATATCAAGGGACGAGCTTTTAATTTCTTTAATGTAATGAAAATATTTTGTTTACAGAAGTTCTCTCATGGGTGAATACTATTCTAAAATAAAAATTAAATTTCTTTAAACAGTTAAATATATTTTTGCATGAAACTCCACATTTTAAGATTTTGTTTTATGACCTGAAAAAAAAAAAAAAAAGGTAATTAATTAAAACAAAAGGTTATTAAATAAATAAATAAATAAATAAATAAATAAGTTAATACAATTTTTAGAGTTTCGACCAATAATTTGTAATAATATATGTATTAAATACTAACGAACTGTTAATTTGTATTTACTATCAAAAAGTAGACTAATTTTGATAATTTGATGCAAATAATAGCATATCTTAAATACGTTTTAAATTAACTCAAATTTTACAGCTTTTTTTTCTATAAATAAATTTTCGTACAAAACTCCGTTTACATAAACTGACACATTATCATTTACATTAGTTACTATTTATAATCAAGTAAATTTTCTTTAACATTCATAATACATTTTTATTTTTATGCTCAAAAGAATTTCCTCACTATATCAATAAATTATTATTTTTGTTTGTATTAATACCTAATAAATATTACATTAAAATCTTATTTCAGCAAAAGAAACTGTAATTTAAAACAATCTCATTCTTCTAATAAGATTAAATTATTGAAATGTTTAAACAATTAAAAAATAATTTTAATTCAGATTTCAGGTATTAGATTAATTCTTTTTTTGTTTGACATAATTAATGACATATCTTAACTATATTTTAAACTGAGTATATATTAGAAATTAAATAAACTGAGGTAAAACGGGTAAGGAAATAATTATGTTAAGGATTACGTTTATGTTAGTATTTATATATAGTACAGGGAATATAAAAGTAGAAGTAATTAAAATTTTTACTAGAGGTTAATTGGTTAATATATTATGAATTAGATGTATTGTGAGATTGGAAAATAAATAATACACATACTTTAGACCTACACCTGACTCGCTTAAATTAACTCAAAATTTACAAGTTTATATATATATATATATAAATTTTGATACATAAAACTGATTAAACAAACTGCATAATACCATTTATATTAAATACAATTTATTAGGAGTACCTTTTCTTTTCGATTCACATTCAATTTTTAATTTAATGATCAGAAGAATGTTATCGCTATATTAGTATACATACATATATATATATGTGTGTGTGTGTGTGTGTGTAATTATCATTAACAATTATTCAATTATTCATTAGAATCTTAATTTAGCAGCAGAAACTGTAATTTAAAACACTTTCATACTCCTAAAATAATTAAATCATAAAATATATTTAAACAATTGGAAAATAATTGAAATTTATAATCGCCTCAAAGAATGTAAATATGTTTTATAACGAAACATAAAAACCTAACCATTTCGCATTTATGATATTTACTGTCGGCAGCAACATTGTTCGAGAGCTAGCAATAGTTCTTATATAAAAAAGTACACTTAATACTGTTTTGTATTTTAAACCTTGTCAAATCATGTTCTTAGACTGACTAAGTGCATACACTCGACAAGGATTTATATAACAAAGCAGCATTAAGTGTACATTTTTTTTTAATATGAATTATATCTATCGCTCGAATAAATTTGCTACCGACTGTATATTAATATTACCATAAGTAGTTATGCGTAACAAAACATTAATACATGCATAAATACTAATTAATTTCAGACATTAAAATACAATAACATACTAACTAAATATATATTAGCTAAAATATCTAGCTTTCACATTTTTTTTTTTTTTTTTTTTTTTTTTTTTTTTATAATTAACATATTGATCAACGTTAAAATAAAATAAAATAAAATAAAATAAATAAATAAATAAATAGAAAGTTTAAAAATTTATTGCAACCGATTTGCATATTTTTTTGTAAAATCATAACTAAATATGAAATTATTTTTGCCATATATGTCCATTCATATTATAAAAAGCTTTTATATTTCATTTTTTATGCCACACATTTTTAATAAAATAATAATAATAATAATAATATAAATATTTATTTTATACTAGCAGGCTTTGCCCACTTCGCTAGTCACTAAATTTAAAGGAAACTATTTTCTATATAGCATTGTAAAAATTAAATAAAATAAAATACTGAAAATGCTCAAAAGTTCACTTCAGCTCCCTGCTGCCTTCGACAGCGATTTGGTCAACCGCTGAAACTCGGGCACCTGCTCTTATTACCTGCGACAATGGTTTACCAATGAGCTTCCATTTATGTGCTTATTATATAACAGTTTCAAAATAGATAGTATCGAAAAAATTCGAGTACCCTTTTATGTTTGAATCCCAGTTACATGTCAACAACACTATACGCGGTGCACATAATATTTGCTTTTAACGTTATCTCCTATGCTTATTTTGTTTATCCAATCAGCCATAAAATGACAGCAATTTCACGCCAAATATTACAATATACTATGACCGGCTACGTTTGTCGCATGAGACAATTATTATTATTTTTGTTTGTTTGTTTTTGTGTTTATATATAAATCAGGGTTTGTAACTCTGATTATAATACAGCCTTAATATAGTTCTGTTTGGCGCCTTTTGAATTTTTGTCACCATTTTAGACTTAATCCCTTGTAACAATATGCTACGAGCGCTATTTCTGCCGTATTTTAAACAAATAATCTTTTTATTTTTTATTTATTTCCCATTAAACGTATTTTTATTTATTTATTTAAATATTAATTAGAATTAATCAAATAATTTTGTTCGACAGCGTGCACGTGCATTAACAAACAGAGGCTCATTTGTTTATATGATGAATTAGCATAATGATTATTATATAATAATAAATAAATAAATAGGTAAACATTATCGTGCTACACAACTTTATTATGTCGCTCCATTGGCGGCTTTTGAAATTTTTGTCGCTATATTAGCGATATATATATATATATATTTCTGAAAAGGGGAAGGCCATTTTGCTAATAATTTTATCAGACACCTTTTTGTTTATACATAAGGATCCTTCATATTCTGCTTATATTTTTAATGGTTAATAGTCTCTAGGTTTAAAATAGTGCTTGCTGAAATAAATTTGCTATTTTTAAAACTGCATTTTTCTGTAACCTTTCTATAAAAATAAATCATTTATGTTTTTATGTTTTTGGTACGCTACTTAGAATAAAATAGATGTTACTTATATTAAACTTCTTGTCGAAAAACGTGCAGTGTACTTCAACACCAAAATTTAAAAAATCGCCCAGCAGGATCTATTAAAGAAACTGATAAAATAAACAAGTGCGGTACATAGAGTTTAAATAATCTATTAAAAAAAAAGTTTTAAAACCCAAATTATTAATGTATCGTATCACATAAATCTTTTCAAAGTTAGAATAAAATGTAATTAAAAAAAAAAAAAAAAAAAAAAAAAAAACAGAAAGAAAGAATCTTTTTTGTTTGTTAACCAAAAACATTGATGAAATTTGAGAATTTGAAATGCAAGTTGGTCTTGTGGAGTACAGGCTGTGTATTATATTTTTGTGTTCGTGAGAGAAAAAAAAAAAATAATAATAACTTCACTTTTTAATCCCACTTCAAAATCATGTGACATAATGTGAAGCAGATTCTTTATTATTATTATTAATATTTTTTTTTATTTCTCCTAACGGTTTTCTTACAATCTTCTGCTGTTGCCACCTAAAATTCATACTTTTATTAATTTAAAAAAATCTAATTATCCGACTGATAAGATGTTTAATCCACAGGATTCACAAAGATTTTCCCTTTCATTTGTTACCCTATTTGTAAAGATAAAACTGATATTTCTGATTTATTTTCAATTTTTTTAAATTTATTTTCCACATTTTAAATAAATGTACTTTTTTTTTTTTATTCTGCCGAAAAAAAAAATGCAACAATTAAATTATGGATAAAATTTAAATGGCTTATTTATCAGAAATTAGAAGTTTATTATTTTCACATTTTAAATAATTAAGAAAAACTAATCGAAAATTCGAAAAACGGGCTTCGAGGTGCACCAGGAGAGGTCATTACTAACCTTCATGCAAATGTGTGTAGCTCTGCGATCAGCCGTTTTTCTAAAACGCTCTGGATATACATACCCAATGACACACACACACACAAACATCTGATTTTATTATATGCATGGATTGGCATATTTTTTAAGGAAGCTTTTCTAATTTATAGCTTGTTGGCTTTCTTTAGTTTTTTACATCATCATTTATTATCATGCAGTGCTTAAAATCATAAACCTGTATATTACTCAGTTTTATAAAGAAATGAAAGTAGTTTTTCCCGTAGTTCTTACAAAATGTATATAAGACAAGGCTTTTAATTTAAATTTATGCATTAAAATATTAATTTTCAAATGGATATAAAAAATAGATATAAATTATAAACTAATGCTTAAAGCAACTAATTTCTGTATGGACAACTATTCATCTACAAGAAAATCTTGAACATATTTATTGTTCATCTCAATCCATAAAAACAGCAATAATGAATAGACTGCATTATGTATGCGTAAAAAGGTTTTCCAATTAATAAAACCCATTATCGAAATTGAATTTCCCATAATGTTTAACAAAATCACTTATCTTTATTTAGGTTGCGCTTACTTCCAGCAACGAATTTGAAACATAAAAATGTATTTAAACGCACAACACATAAAATTAATGAAGTTATAAAAAAAAAAAAAAAAAAGTATTAACAAATTAATGAATATTTTCCTGTTGTTAGAAAAAACACGTAAACTGTAAACATTTTAAACTGAATGTATTTATGCTATTAACTAGAATAATTATTAGTGTACATTGTGTCTTAATTTCTTATTTATATATTGAAATCTTTCTAAAAATTGCTTAAAACAATTTTAGATATCTTTTTGAAAATAATGATATTTCATATATTTTAAGATCGAAGATATTTGTGAAGGAAAATACTAAGAAAGTGATTAAAACTTATAAAGCAATTATAAATTTAAAAGCATAAAACTAATTGCTGGAGTTGGTTTATTTAATTAATGAAAGTAATGAAAAACTCTTATTTAACTTAACATCTCAAAAGTTTATTTTCAAAATATTGAGATATAAAAGAGGAATTATACTTTTTTTTTTTTTTTTTTTGCTTAAGTCATAAAGCCAAATTGAATTTTGTACCTATTCTAAGCTCAATTAAATTATTCTTCAGAAGTTGTGTGCGACTGAATTTATTTATTTTCCCAGCATTAAAAAATTTTAATTGCATATTAAACTAATTATTTTTGACAGAATATGTTTATATGTCCGACACGTATTTTTTATGATTATTAACAATTCTTAAAATTTCAAAAGCAATTAAAATTCGAATGAATTATATGTATTTTGATTTTTTTGTAAGTACAAAATTTTTAAGTTTTTTTTTTTTTTTTTAACGGTTAAGTAAATAAAATAATTGATTTTAATTCCTCATAGTACTCGTGCATCATATTCATGCATCGTAATATCGTAGTGTATGTAAGAGTACTTAGGTATTCTTGTAATGTTTCGACTATGGTTCTTACACAATTTAAAGAATATATATAAATTTGTATACATTTCGAGTCCGGAAATCACAAAATCGAAAGATTCCTGTCTAGAGGTTATTCAATTTCTTTGTTATTAAGTTAATCTTTTGGCTAGTTGATTTGCTGGTGAGTTTTTCAGACTGTCTAGACATAATCTGTTAATCACCATAAACTGTAAAGAAACTTGCAACAATTGTTTCAGGTCGAAAGAAAACACGACATTTCGATTAGACGACGCGACGGTTATTGTTTTTTTTTTTTTTTTTTTTTTTTTTTTTATCGATCCCATAACAATTGTGCGATTTTTGTTTTGCATTTAATGGTTTTTATTCAAAAGGTTTTCCTTGTTAATTATAAATTCCAATCCTGTGGTGCTTTTTATTCTTAAATGTAATTTTCTATGGTATTACAAAAAATAATAAAAACGCAATCTAAATTATCATATAGGTTTAGGACCCTTGTGCAGTCAATCGGCCTTAATACCCACAACCCAACCCTAAAAGTATTATAAGGAATATATTACTGTTAAGAAAAAAAAGTATTTAATAGATTTTTCTTAAATGTTTCAATTTGTTTAATCGATAAGCCTGGTAGATTAAAACTTTTCATATTTTGTCTTTGATATACAGTAGCATGTAATTAAGATTAATCTTCCTTGTAATCAGATTGAATTCTGCAACGCAATCTCTTCTAACTTTTAAAAAAATATTTGAAATGAAACTGATACTTTGTTATTTAAAGGTTATTTAAAGTAAATAAACAATTGAATAAGTACAGCTGTTTAATGCAAAGAATGTATTTTTTTCCCTTTTTAAATAAACAAAGAACTTCAAAAGTAGAAATTGTCTCAACTATAATTTTCTTAAATTAATAATTTTTTTTTTCACAACTATTCTATTGTAGGAAAACATAAGTTTTTCTTCCGAGTCAGTAAATGAAATTACTAAACATGCTATTTTTTTATGTTTCTGTAAAATACGTTTATGAAATATTTTTCTTCCTAACATTTATTTTTATTACTTCTTTTCTGTTATTATTATTATTATTTTTTTTTATGTTTGCATGTATGTGGGCATAATAGGACAATATTAGAAATATAATGTGTGTATAAAAAGAACATAAGGGCAAAATAAAAAATTCATTTTCATAAAAATGTTTAAAATGAACAAATCACAGTCTATTCTCTGTAAATAAAATTGTTATATTAATTTTTGTAGTTAAAGAATCACCGAGCACTTTTTAAATATATATATATATATATATATATATATATATATATATATATATATATATATATGTATATATATATTATATATATATGGTAGCTTTTGCATGGCGGATAGAACGAAATTTATGTACATTTTCTCATAATTTCTATTAAATCACTTTACACACATATATATATATATATATAATATTTAAAATCATAAAAATAAAATATATTTACTTTTTTTTCTGATTGTTCATCTATTAAATATATTTCAATGCGGCACACAAGAAATATTAAATCATGATTCGAACCAATGTCATGTCCGTGCTTAATTGAGTAAGTATGTGTGTAGAGTTGCTTTAGTAACTAAACGAAAAACAAAATGCAATATATATATAGAGAGACATAGATAGATAGATACGTGTCTAATTGCTTTATGAACTAATCTAAAAAAAAAAAAAAAACACATGTTTCTATATAAATTATAGAAACTGTGAGTTAAAAAAATAAAATAATAAAATGCCAGTGCAAGTAAAAATACAGATTTTCTATTCAATAATACAACCAAAAGTGTCTCTCGAGCTTGACAGTAAATGAATGAAGAGCGAAATTTCTAAGTGATTGACTAATAGAAACTTATATATATACATACAGTCGGTAACAAAAATGTCCGAACACTAGCAAAAATTCCTATGTAAAAAAAGTACGCTCCATATGGTTTTGTTAAATAAATCCTTATCGAATCATGTTTTTATACTGACTAAGAACAGGATTCGACAAGGATTTATTTAACAAAACCGTATGAAGTGTACTTTTTTTACGTAAGAATTTTTGCTAGTGTTCGGACACTTTTGTTACCGACTGTACATATATATATATATATATATATATATATATATATATATACATACATATATATATATAAAATCCGGTCTTAGGAGAAAGCTTCGTTCACCTATCTAGTGACAAGACTTACAAAAAATGAGTTTTTTTTTTCTTTGTGTGTGTGTGAGTGTAACTGTGTTCCAACTTCAGTATTTGTAGAATAGAAAGTAATTGATTTGGAAAGTGATGGTTTTAGTCTTTAATTACACTGCTATGTGATCCAGCAGCAAGCTTATCTTAGGTACCATGTTAAGGTGCCTGCCTACCTTTAAAATGCAATTTTCGGTAAAAACTCCGATTTTTCATTTTTGTGTTAATATTAAAGCCTGACATTTTAGCTTTCTAAATCAGTTTAAATTTTGTTTCTATCTTGCTTAGAACCTGAGTTACAGACATTTTAATATTAGTCACACGCCAGTTTTTGAAACCGGAAGTGACCGGAAATGACCCGTAAATCTTTGTTTACATAAATGTTTTACTCAATATAAGCATAAAAAGTTGTTACTGAATTTAAAATAAATTAAAAAATGAAAATAAAATACTTTGAAATAAATCAGGAACTTACTAAAATTACTTTTTATTTAATAGGTAAAATCTGGTTTTTAAATATGTTTTCTGCTTTTTCTCAAACTGAGATTTTTAACATTTTGCTTTATCTCAAAACATCATAACTTCAAAAGTTATAATTGAAACGTTATGAAACTTTGACAAAATACTCTAGAAGAGTTGTTTTAGGGATTGAACTAGACAATGAATCTAGCTAAATTACTTTTTTTTTTTTTTTTTTGTCGATAGAATTTATGAAAAATCGTGTAAATTCATGATTTTTTTCAGCATGTAAAAATATTATCGCCTCTAAAACCTTAAATAACATGGTTATAGTTCTGAGAGTAGTTCACTCCCTTAAGGACCTTCCAGTAATATAAATAAAATTTACATAATAAAAATATCTTTATTTAAATCTGTATTATCATATTTTGTAAAAGTCCTTTTTTTTCGCAAATTTTATGCATATTTTGAGCCTAAATTTCAAAATATTTTTAAATTTGCATATTTTATTTTCAGGTTATTTACTGTGTTTTATTATATTCTATCACATAATGCACATAAATAGGCAATTTTGCAATTATATAATAATAATAATAAAAAAAAAAAAAAAAAAAAAAAACCCTCCGACAGTAGGACAGTAGGCAGGCACCTTAATAATGAAACATAACTACGTATTTACATTATAATAATTACCCTTTAAAAACACATCTTCTTTCCAGGATATTTATAGGTTAACTTGAGGATGAAATAGACTTCTTTAAGATGAACTGTGGATAAGTATGTTTGTAGGGTATGCACCCATATTTATTGTCAAATGTTGTCAAATTGTGCATTTATCATTTATGGTTTGTGTGCAAATTAGATTGTTTTATGTCAAATATATATTTTTTCATAACATAATGTACCATAATTTTAGAATGCACGAAGCAAAAAAGATCAAATGCGAAATTTATCTATACAAATCAAAAATATATTCTAGAATAGTTTAAAGAAACATGTACTAATCCAGAATACTCACGCTTCAATCAATAATCAGTTACATAAAGAAGCGAAGTCAACAAAGCGACAGTGACTGAAAAAGTAGATATGAGCTGGTCTCTATACATATATATATATGTATGTATGTATGTATGTGTGTGACTGTGTCTGAGTGTGTATGGATTTTTTATGGTCGGATAAATATTGACATGAGGCAAATTTAAACATATATTTATGTGTGTGTTTTTTAACAATTTATCAAATCACTTTCATCTGTATAATCAGTTAATTTTGTTGCCACGTCATATAAAAAATATTTTTCAAAATATACGAACGGTGTTATCTATCTATATATCAATAGTCAAGCAAAAATGTACGGTACACTTTTAACATATTAATTATGGGAGTAGAGGGTTGAAAATGGTATCATTCGAAAGGTATGGTTAGTCAGATGTGTAGAATAGAAAAAAAAATATTTTCTTACGATGTCAAGAAGGTATTTAAAAATACTTTTATTTTTATACATTTTGCCAAATTTTTCCCTTTTATACACGTATTCTTTTACATTAAAAAATATCTGAAAGTAGAAAGTTGTTAAATCTGGCAATTTCTTAAAACGCAAATAAAACCGTAGACAGAATAATTTGTATAATGTAGAATCACTATACTCTCGACTACAGATTTTTTATTCTAAGAGAAAACAGACATCAAAATGGCGGAAATTTGAATGCATGAGGGGTAGATCAAAAATTTATATTGTTTAAAGTAAAAGCAAGTTAAACTAGTATGTTGTGGCCACCACAAGACTTTCTTCTATATTTTCCTATATACATATTCAATCAGTAACAATATTTAAAAAAAAAAAAAAAAATACAATTTTTTTTTATTTTATTTTATTTTTTATTTTATTTTTTTGTTAAAAGTAAAAAAAATCGATAACTTTGTTTTAAATTATCACAGATTTATAGTTCAACCATTCGTTTTAAAGGTAATGACGAGATCTTTCGAAAGATACCCATCTTGAAAATTTACCCCCCCCCTAGTGGGGGAACCGGTGCCCCCACATGCACAAAATTTTTTTCGTAGTTAACTACTACTATTATCAATAATTCATATTAATTTTACAATCACAAGTTTAAAATAACGCTCATTATGTACATTTATACGAAATTTTCTCCTATGCTACCATGTTAAAAATTTAGAAAAATGCGATCACAGCGCCACCTGTTGAGCTATTGATCCCAAAATGTAATCAGCACCAAATTATGTCGGGGACCAACTAAATACCAAGTTTGGTTAAGTTTCGATAAAAAAAAAAAAAAAAAAAAAAAAAAAAACGATTTTTTTTTTGTTAAAAGTAAAAAAATCGATAACTTTGTTTCAAATTGTCACAGATTTATAGTTCAACCATTCGTTTTAAAGGTATTGACGAGACCTTTCGAAAGATACCCATCTTGAAAATTTACCCCTCCCGGGGGGGGGGGGGGTACTTCCCCCCCAGGGGGGGAACCGGTGCCCCCACATGCACAATTTTTTTTTCGTAGTTAACTACTAATATTATCAATAACTCATATTAATTTTACAATCACAAGTTTAAAATAACGCTCATTGTGTACATTTATACGAAATTTTGTCCTATTCTGCCATGTTAAAAGTTTACATAAAATGCGATCACAGCGTCATCTGCTGGGCGATTGATCCCAAAATCTAATCAGACCCTTTCCATGTCAGGGTCCAACTATACACCAAGTTTGGTTCAATTTCATTCATCGGTTCGTGAGATACGGTGAAACATACGAAATTTTGCGATCACAGCGCCACCTGCTGGACGATTGATCCCCAAATCTAATCAGCACCATACCCCGTCAGGTTCCAACTATATACCAAGTTTGGTTGAATTTCATTCATTAGTTCGTGAGATACGGTGAAAAATACGAAAATTTGTCTTATACTGCCATGTTAAAAATTTACATAAAATGCGATCACAGCGCCACCTGATGGGCTATTGATCCTCAAATCTAATCAGCACAATGCCCCGCCAGGGTCCAACTATATACCAAGTTTGGTTGAATTTCATTCATTGGTTCGTGAGATACGGTGAAAACACTAAACCACTGACAGACAGACACACAGACAGACATTTTTTAAAAACTATCAATTCGTGTTCAGGACATCCCAAAACGTGTACATCTGTCAAAAAACGGAGGTCGAAAATTTTCGCGAATCCAATACTTTCTCTATATTACATATAGAAGAAAGTAAAAAGGATTTGATATATATATATATATATGCATATATACAACATATATATATATATATATATATATATATATATATATATATATATATTATTTTTTTAATATTATTAAGATCTAATTAATTTAAATCTAAAATTAATTTAGATCTAAAAGACCTATTTTTAGGCAAAAACATAATGCATTCCAATTAACTGAAATGAACTATTTTTTTTAATGAATTTATTACTATACGCAAGCGATGTGATGACGTCCCTGACCGTCCATGGGGCCAAGCAAAAATTCCCTATGTTAATCGTTAATTGGATCGATTTTAAACATTAATTGGTTTAATTTTAAACATTAAGGAAAATTAACTCCCGATTATAATTCCCATACTTGGGTATAGTTTTATATAAGTTACAGTATGCGTGTGTAAGATTGTGTTAGATTTTTTCTGTCAAATTCCTAAAATTTTAATTTTAAATTTCAATTATCTAGAAAAAATAAGACTTACTAAAACAGACTTACATTTTCGATTATAAACATAAACATTTCAGTAAAAAAAAAAAAAAAAAAAAAAAAAAAAAGATTCATTTCAGCAGAACAGATTTGATATCTGTCGTCCATGGTGAAAATAAATAAATAAATAAATAAAATATCTCTAAATTATCTGTCGAGTATATTGAATTCCTTTCAAATAACATGGTTATTTTAAAAACGTACATTAACCAGTTAACGCCCGAATTAATTTTGCAAAATAATATTGTCTGATTAATCCATTTCTAAATTAATATAGACAACTGACAGTGAAATATATTAACTTAAACAATTTTTCTTATAGTTTTAAATTTAATGCCTATCGTGATTTATTGACGTTTAGTGTTCTATCGAGAAAACATCGAGATAGAAAAATCTCGAGATAACAAATTAATTTCCTATTATATGTTGACAAAGGTCTCGAAAGTAAAGTATTATAATATATATTATTATTCAACTTCATTTAAGTTAGTATACAATCGGTAACAAAAGTGTCCGAACACTAGCAAAAATTCCTATGTAAAAAAAGTACACTTCATACGGTTTTGTTAAATAAATCCTTATCGAATCATGTTCTTACACTGACTAAGAACAGGATTCGACAAGGATCTGTTTAACAAAACCGTATGAAGTGTACTTTTTTTACATAGGAATTTTTGTTAGTGTTCGGACACTTTTGTTACCGACTGTACATGCGTAAAAAGCAAAGATATATGCGACGAATGAAAAATCATAAAATGACTATCCAAATCACGAAATAATAATTAATAATATGCACATAAAACTTTTATGGATCATTTAGTGTGGCGCTATAAACTGTCACTAAAAAGAAAAGATATGTGCGACGAATGAAAAATCATTCATATCGAAATTATGAAATAATAATTAATAGAATGCACATAAAGCTTTCAGGGATCAATTTAGAGTGATGCTATGAACTGTCACTAAAAAGTAGAAATAATTCCAAGAAACCACGAAAAATTTACGTGCCATTTTATTAGCTGTTCTCAAATGAGGACAATGGGCGCTAACGGGTTAAGGAACTAAATAGAAAAATTGATCTTTTTTTTTTGTTGTTGTTGTTCTAATTGATGTGCAATGCCTATGTTGTCTTTTTACTATAGCTTCAATTGAAAGGATGAAATCTAAAATTCCTAATCAGTTGAAATTTCTTTTTATTATAAATTACAAACTTTAATATTTTTTGTAAGAATTTCGCAAATTTTTTGAATTATTTTGCCGTCCCCCCCCCCCGCGACGGCAGAAGGCAAAAACCCTTTTATAAGCATAACCCGGCTCCAAATTACTTCACGGTGAAGAAATTGCAGATGGGGTGATCAGACTGAAGTTTAAAATAATCATTTTCTGCGATTTTGAATTTTTGGATCTTTAATAGGAGAGAGGGCTAAAACGATTTTCGGAGGCAAATTTAGCAAAAAATGAATTTTCAAGTAAAACTCTACCAATAACAGCACAAAGTTATAGAGAACCGCCAAGAGTCTTCTTGAGGATATTTCCAAAAACTCTTTTTTTTTTTTTTTTTGCGATTTTCATTTTTTTTTTTTTTTAGGGGGGAAGGGGAGGGGTTAAGAGGTTGGCAAATTCGAGCGTTAATTCATCCGGGAAAAATCTATAGGAGCTGAGGTCACAAATTTTAGTGTGTGCTTATTTACGTGTTTCCAACACCCATTGTAACGGGATTTTGCGAAAGTTCCCCATTTACCCCTTGGGGGTGGGGGGTGGGGGAATAAACATATTTCCAAAAATATTTCAGTAAGATTTATTTTTATGTGTGTGTGTGTGTGTTTTTTTTTTTATGGGTTCCCAACATGCACAATATAAAAGATTTTTCCCTCCCCCCTTTAAGGGGGGGGGGCAAAAACACGCTTATAAGAGTAACTCTGCTCTAAATTATCACAGGATAGCGAATTTTTGATATGTCGATTGGTTATGCGTACTCAAGACACATACTATAAAGTGATTTTGTAAAATTCCGTCAAATTCCCCATTTGGGTGGGTGGGTGGGTGGGGACAAAAATCATGTTTCCAAACATAACTTTGCTTGAAATTATCTCAGAAATATCAATTTTTACGTGCGGGTTGTTTATGCGTTCCCAATACGCACTATAAAATGATTTTACGAAATTTCCTCATCCCCCAATTTAAGGGTGGGGGAGGGGGAGGTTAAAAAAAAATCGCGCGTTGCCGCTTTGACTGCAGCACTCGTGCTTACTTTATTCACCTGATGAAGGGTCGTGTGTTTTTTTGACCAGAAACAATTGTTGCGAGTTTATTGCATTTTATGGTGTTTATTCAAAATTTGTAAGTATTACAGTTATATATATATCTAACTCATAATATAAAGAGATTTTGCGGGATAACTTCCTCTTTCTTTCCTTTAAGAGCGGGGAGGGGGGGGGGCTAAAATATACATTTTAAAACATAACATTGCTTTAAATAAACTCAGGATGTAGATTTTTTAATGTGTCGGTTAGGTATATATGTATGCAACATGTACTGTAAAGGGATTTTGTGAAATCACTCCCCCTCGTCTGTGGTGGGCGGGGCATTTTCAAGCCTAAATCTGCTCCGAATTCCATTAGAATAGCAAAGTTTGGTGTGTGGGTGTTGATTAAGTGTACGTAATATGCATTTTGATGTTGTTTTGCAAATCTTCCCACTTTACCCGCGAGGGAGGGGGAGTAAAATACAGGCAAAGCACTACCGAAACCACAGGGGCTCTAAGACTGGAAGTGTGGCGAGTGGGAAAACCGCTACCGAAGGTAGGGATAACTTTAACTTAGATTTTGACTTGATTTCAATACATTTATTATTATTATTATTATTATTATTAATATTATTATTAATAATGATATGGTATTTTGAGATTCATTCAATATAATGACCAGCGAAGTGGGCAAAGCCAGTTAGTCTTTAATAAATTAATTATTGCTTAAATCTGAGTGGCAAACTCAGATTAGTATCATATTTAAAATGCAACAAAAATAAAACATATTCTTATTTAAAGACTTCTTATTTGAAAAATAATAAAAACCCTTTTTCAGCAATTAACATCTAATTGCGGCTTCCTAATGCCGAAGAAAGTTCAGCAAATAATGAATAAGTAAATAGTGCTATCTTATCACTTTCACAAATAAACTGAATTTGCCTTCCTCTTGAGAATACACACTTTTATTTCATTTAAGATAATACAATGTTTTGTATTCTATTGGAAGTCTTACACTGCGATAAAAGCGAACTAAATATATATTAAAATATATTAGTAATTATATGCTTTTATGTAGGAGAAACAAAATATTAATTTCTATAGAAAATTTCATATTGTACAAAAATATTATGGTCAAAATATCTATATATAAAAAATCACATTAGTTTTTAATTTTAGTACCAACTTTATATAATGATAATATTGATATCAATAAATAAATAAAGCTAATTGTTTACCAGATTTTTTTTTTTTTTTTTTTATTAATTTATTTTTTATGACAATTTATAAGTTTACTCTTGCTTTCATTTTTATTGATATAGATTTCAAAATGTCATTTTAATGTTCAATACTGCGAGATATTAATCACGAATCCTTAATTACATATTTCATTTAACCAAAAATGTAAAATATAAATCAAAGATTAATTTTATCATTTTTAATAAAAGTAATACTATGGTGATTCTTAAAAAAAGAAAAAAAAAGAATATAATATTTTTTAAATATTAAAAAATAAGTTTTTAAAAATTATCTGAGTATAATTTTATTGCATATTTCAATTCAGTGAAGAAAAAAATACTTAAATAGCTACTTTGATTTTTTTCAAAATAGAAAGTTTATAAAAAAAACTCTTTAATAAAAACAGTCGATTTTTAGCCATCAATCAATAGTAAATTTATGTATTTAAACAAGCTGTCGAGCGAACGTTACATATGTACCTCAGTGTGTGCCATATCTTATGGACACATGTGGTAATATAATGGATCGTTTTACTTTTAATGTATTTACAACAAATTTTGTTTTTGTTTTGTACACGGTTTCATTTTTCATTTACCAGAACAAAACGTTTATTTCAAACACTTTTTAACAGAGGTGAAATGTGTTTATGATTTCGGCTTGTTTACCCATAGCCTCCCTAACTAGATGCCTGTCGCGTAGCTCGGAAACTGGGCAACAGTTGAAACGGTAGAGAGCGCCACCTGGTACAGATCGCGTGACTTTTTTATTCAACAGCCACCAAATTTTTTTTAAAGTGGGATATGATATGCATAAAAGGAGAAAACAATCGAAGAAACGCCGATTATATATATAATTTCGTTAAATTATTGGTGACGTTAAATTATTGGTGACATTGGTGGAAAAAAGCCCCATAATCTGTACTAGGTGGCGCTGTCTACCGCTTCAACTGATGCCTAGTTTCCGAGCTACGCGACAGGCATCTACTTAAGGAGGCTCTGGTTTACCTATCCGCCTGTCTGTCCGCGTTCTATCTCCTGAGAACAAAAATGGAATTTCTTGAAAATGCCATATGTTATTCAAGTTCGCTATGAGTTTTTTTCCGTAGAAGGACACCAGAAATTATTCCAAAACACTGCTCAAAAGAATGCCTTCTATAGTATACAGTACAAATATCATTAAAATTTACAGATCCACATAAAAAAATATTTATATATTAAGGTCAATATAAGAAAATAAATAAATAACATTTTCATTTTTATTAAGTATTTTAATATATTTTTTAAACATGTTTATGAGTCAACATGATTTGAATTCGTCTATATGTCAGTCTGACTATCCGTTTGCCATTCTCCAGCGTACGTAAATATTTTTAGAATTTCTTAAAATTATATATGTTGTTCAAGTTCACTATAGAATTTCTCTTATTTAAAATGGCATTAATAGGCCGTGTACAACTGGTTTGTGTATTGGGACATCCCCCAAAAAATTAAAGATTAACAGGGCTACAGTAAACTATTCAGATACATTGAGGGCTATAGTTGAGAATTACTGGAATTGCATTTCCGTTTGTGTTAAGCATTTATAAATTATTTCAACAATGTTTAAGTGTGATTATGATTTCAGTCAATCTACCTGTCTATCTTTTCGTCCTTGTATTTTAGTCGCGCGATAATGTAGCCAAAAAATATCGAGAGTTAAATGGTGCAATGAGTACGTACAGTTGAGAAGTGTTAGTAACCAAAGTTTTTGAAACATATAGATATTATAAATGAAGGTGATGATTTATTAAAGAATACATATGACGAAAATATTAAAAGCAGAAAAACCAAGCTTAAAAAAAAAAAAAAATAATAATAATAATAATAATAATAATAATAATAATAATTTACTTAAAAGAGAGATAGAGAGAGAGAGAGAGAGAGAGTCAAACTTTTGGGCGATCTTAAGACAAGACTACCAGCTTTTAAATTTATTAAAATCTGTTTATGAAGGAACACTAATATTATTTTTGTATCATTACTGTTTTGTTTGTTTTTTTGCATTTAATTATCAATTATTTTTTTTTTCCTTAATGAATTCTTTAATTCACTATTTATTATTTTTTACCTCTTTTCATGACTCTATTTACAAGATTAAATATCATTATTAACTGGGCGAAAGAAATGTATCATCTTGACTTAATATGTATCATAAATAATATGTTTTAGAACATAGTTCTAATAAATGTAAAATAAACAGATACACAAATATATATATATATATATATATATATATATATATAATTTATTTAAAATCAAATAATAAGAAAACTTAGATCAAACAAAGTTCTAAGAAGGAAACCTTATATTATTTTAATAAGTTGCTGGGAGTTTAATTAACGAGAATTATCATCTTGGCGAATATATTTTTTTAAATGAATCTAATTAGTATAACTCAAAAAATATAGGTATTATCCATATATATGTTTCAAAATTTTAATAAAGTCTTGAAATACTCGTGTAAAGGGTCATCATTAGGGTGGTTCGAAAAAATCGATTTTTTTATTTCAGAATCGCGTTACCTCTCAAAAGTTGTAGTTTGGTATCCTCAATTGGGGAAAAATTAAAAAAAAATTCTAAGTTGACATCTTCAGTTCGCGCATGAGGCTGAAAGTTTGAAAAAGTATGTTAAAAATTGAAATTTTCAAAAAATAATAAAATTAGTTTTTTTGTAATTTTTTATAATGCAACAGCCATAAAATGTTAGTATATAGCGTAATTTCAGCTAAAAAAAATTATAACTTTTAGATGATATATTCTATTCGCGCATGAGACTTAAAATTTGAAAAAAAATGTCAAAACTGAACACGAACAGTAATTGACCGGCAAGCGCTAAGTTGGCGCCACGCAGTCGCATTCTTATTCCACCGCCGATTTGTCTAGACAGTAGACACATTCTAGTAGATAGTTTAAAGGCTTTCTCTCACTTTGTCAGTCAGTTAGTAGCCGCTAAGCAAGTAGGATCTTTAATTTGTAACTGTAAGTGAATCACAAAGTGCAGAGTGTTTTGCTTTGAGTAGATTAATTTGTAAATTTTTATGCTCAAGTTTTGTTATATTGTTCTCCTTTCTCCAAATAATAAATAATGAGACCCCCGAAAACCTCTAAACGCTTAAGTGTTCGTCCGCTTTTCGGTGCATCAAAAGCGTTAAGTCAAACGCTTAAGTGTTTGTCCGTTTTTCGGTGCACCAAAAGCGTTAAGTCAAAGTGTTTTACCCACATGTGCAGATGTTTTGTTAGCTTTTTTTGAAGAAACAACAAAATCTGTAAAAAACGAATCTTTTTCAAAGATTTCAGATTGCATTGCTGCTCAAATAGAGGAACTGTACTGTAAAGCTTCTATACCAACGGTCAGTCATGAACGTAGTATTGTTAAATTGATAAAGGATTACCATAATAAGTACTACACATGAAGAAAGTCATTTAGAGCCTGGAGGAAAGTATCTGGGACATTTGACACCTCCAAGGGCCACTGGAAGTGAAATAGCTAATAGTATATTTTGCTATTTTGAAAACAATAACTTTGGTTATGTTAAGCTTGTTGCAGTTGGATGTGACGGAACAGCGACCAACCCAGGATGGAAAAACGGTGGTATTATTCGCAACCTTGGGCTTAAACTTGGTCGTCCTTTACAATGGCTTATATGTTTATTACATTTCAAATAATTTCCGTTGAGACATTTTGAAAGTGTAGATGGTGATACTACAGGACCCACACGTTGTCAAGAAGTTGACTGACTGTGAAAAACACCCTGTTGCTAATTTTGAAACGATTAATAGTGAGGAGATAAATGTAACCAAAACTGAATTAAGCAAGGACAAACAGTATTTACTTAATATTTATCTTGCAGTCAAGACAGGAAGTGTGCGCCAGATCTCGCTGTGAAAGATCCTGGTTCTGTTAGTAACTCTAGGTGGTTAACTTGTGCAAATATGATCTTAAATCTATATATTTCTGAAGTAAAACTTTCTGACGATATTAAACTGCTGGTCAGCTATATTATGAAGATATACGCTCCAGTATGGGTTGGAACTAAAATGCATCCCTCTGTAAAGTTTGGAGCAGTTCACGTGTTTAAATTAGTACAGAAGACAAGACAGCTGCCCGACAGGGTATGTAAAATAATTCCCCTTGTCATTTAGAGGAATGCTATTTTTGTCATCCCGAAAATCTTTTAATTACAATGGTACTAGATGAGAGAGTGCACGTAAGACAGCTAGCTTTTCGAAGATTGCTAAAAGCAAGAAAACAAGAACCAAAAGGGAAACCGGTGCGAACTTTTCAACCACCGACCATAAATTTTGCAGCTTAAAATTACATTGAACTTATTGATTGGTCCAAGTGCAAACTAACACCTCCTCCAATAATGAGCAATGTGTCAGCGCACAGCCTAGAATATTTTATTAATACTAATGTTCTCCCAGAGTTAGAGGTAATTAAATTTCCTCGCCACACGCAAAGTGTCGAAAGAATTGTAAAGCTCGTAACAGAATCTTGTACTAAAGTATATGGAGAAGAGAACAGGGATGGTTTCATAAAGACAGTTTTACTCTCAAGGTCAACTATGCCATCATTTGACTATAAATCTCAATTTAAAACATTGCCAACACATCTGAGGAATCTTAAAGACACAAAAAATCGGTAAAATCTATAAATCATATTGTAATTAGCTATGACATGCAATGTTATTATATACATATAAATATGTGTGTAACTATACTTGTACGTATAATACTGTGATAAAAGGTTATATTCAACAAATTTAGAATTTTTAAAATACTTTTGAAACGTAAATATGTCACGTATGTAATATTGTATAATAAACACGTAAATTTCAAATTTGGGGCGAATTTAGCCCAATTTAAGGTGTATGCGCGAACTAAAGATATTATGTAAAAGCTATAAAATATTTTTTTAGGTTCAAACTACGCTATATACGGACAATTTATGGCTATTGCATTATAAAAAATAAAAATAAAAACTAATTTTGTTATTTTTGAAAATTTCAATTTTTAACATATTTTTTCAAACTTTAAGCCTCGTGCGCAAACTGAAGATGTCAACTTAGAATTTTTTTTCCCCCAATTGAGGATATTAAACTACAACTTTTGAGAGGTAACGCCATTCCGAAATAAAAAAATCGATTTTTTCGAACCACCGTAGTCATCATGTAACTTATCTTTCCAGAAATTAGGTAATGATTAAACATGTTAAAAAATGGATAAGTTAGAGATGTTTAAACGGAAGAGAAGTTATAGCATCCTATTTATTCCTTTGATAGAAATATTAGTAGTAATTGAAATTCTTCTAAATTAGAATATCTCTCCAATTAACAGAAATATGCATAATGAAACAATTATTACGAAATTAATATTATGTAAAATGTCATTTTTAATAAAGCTAAAAAAATAATAATTCCAAATGCTAGAGATTTTAAATCAAATGACTTTTGCAGCAAACCTATGAAAAAGGAACTTTGTAACTTTCCTAGAGTTTTAAATTTCAAATCATCATTTTTAAATTGGTTTTGCATAAAATACATTCAACAATTATGAAGAATGTCAAAATATTTTCTTAATTTCATTTGACAATATTTTCGTTCATAAAAATTGTTTTTTAAAAATTTTAACTCAAATGTAAAACAAGATAAAATACTGATAAGTAAATAACGCAAAAATGCTCAGTGAATTTTTAAAATTCGTAAAAATATACTAAACCATTTTTTTTCCATTTATCTTTTCCAAATTATTTTAGAAATATATCGTTTAATATTTTAATTACTCAAAATTTAATAACATAGAAATCCTTATCTTAAAATTACTTTGCTGACAAATCTTTCGAAATTGTTGAATAGAGAGTTCTTTAAATCAAACTTCTAGACATTCAACTGACAAATAAAATCACTTAACAGTACTATCGACGAATTTTAAAGATTCAAAGTAAACCTAAATTTGTAAGGATAAAACCTTTTAAAGACAAAAGAATGAATACCGTGATTAATGATATATAGAGATTATTAAAACAATTTTCTGTATAGTTAGAAAATGTCAACGGAAAAATATTTATTTTAAGATCATTTAGCAAATATTTCATCAAGATAAATTTACATTAATTTAATAATAAAAAAGCTATTGGATTATGTTTTAGAAATAAATATTAATCATTACATCTAAAGCATTAAACAGTGTAATGTATTATTTAAAAGAAAACATTTTTTTTTTTAATATATATATATATATAAGCATATAATCTTAATACATTTTTAACAGTAAATGTATTTTCATTCTATCAGTCTCATACTATAGGTTACACGAAGTGTAATATCAATTTTCCTATTTCTTCCGAAATTAACATTGCAATAATAACTTGAAAACTTCGAACATTTTTCTACTGAATAACGCTATTTGCATCTATATGTTCTTCGTCACTACTTCATTCATTTAAATTTATTAATTTATTTCGATTAATTTTTAAGCACAAATTATTGATAGTTTGTAATCATATCATAGAAAAAATATCATTCTGATTTCGTAATTTATTTCTTAAAAAAAAAAAAAAAAAAAATACACATATATATATATATATATATATATTGTAAATTACAGAAAATAATAAAAAATATAACAATGTACAAATACTTTTGGAAAGAAGAAACGAATATGAAATATTTTATCCAGATATAAAAACAAAGCCTAATATCATTTTTCGAAACTCAAATGTATTACATAATTCGACATATATATATATATATATATCAAAGTCGTTCTGCTAGCAGAGTACTAACTGATCTATATCTTTATTAGTATGAAAGGTATTTATCTTTAAATAATGACCTAAAGTTCTTCAGATATGTGGATGGCATTATCGTTTTTATTTTATTAATGGTAGTACTACATTCTTCAATGTTAATCAGTCATCAAATTTTTCACTAATTAATAATAATATAACTAATAATAAAATAAACTTAAAAAAAAGACCATGGCTTTTTACAATATTATATATATATATATATATATAGAGAGAGAGAGAGAGAGAGAGAGAGAGATACGAGGGCTGTTCAATAAGTAATAAGACTATAATTTTACTGTACCGAAACTACTCATCATAATAATTATTTCTGTGGGATGAAGAAACGTTGCTGTCTGTATTAATAAAGTATGTCAATAGACGGCGCACATGGGCTGATGTGACTGAGTGTCACGTGACTAAATGCAAGCTAGTTTCCACGCGCCTACGAGCCGAGGTCAGTCATCGAAATGGAAGCATCTTTGGTAAAGCATTATCCTATCAAATTTTGTGTTCATTTGAAAAAATCGGTATCAGACTTTTTTTTAAATGATACGCGATGCTTTTAACGCGGAATCAATGTCGAGGCAAGTGTTCGTCATTGGCATAAAACTTATAAGGAAGGGAGGCAAATTGTGGAAGATTTTGAGGGAAGACCTTCAACGTCCATTACAGAGACAATGATCAATACAGACGTGGCAATCATAAAGAAGGATCAAGAACATTAAAAAAGTATACATTGCTTATCGATGGCCTCTTATTGCTCCACGATAATGCAAGACCACATACTGCTGGTTGCGTGGGGGGCGTTTTGCAGAGGAACAATATAAAGATTCTACCTCACCTTCCATATAGTCTTGATCACGAACCGTACGATTTCTGTCCACGTTCTGAGCTCAAGAAACCCCTGCGAAACCGCCAATTCGAAAGAAAGAAAGCATGTGTAACAGCTGGGGAGGCGGTTTTGAAAAGACTCTCAAAGGACAGACTTTCATATGTGTTTAAGAAGTGAACAGAATGTTGAAACAAATGTACCATGTCCAATAGTAGTTACTTCAAAAAAGATCATGTAAATTATGACGATTAAAGGTAAACTGTTTTCTATATAACTTTAGTCTTATTACTTATTGAACAGCCCTCGTATATCGAGGCGGTTCTGCTAGCAGTTTACTAACTGAGCTATATCTTTATTACTATGAAAGGTATTTCTGTTTAAGTAATAACCTGTAGTTCTTTAGATATGTGGATGACATTTTCGTTTTTATTTTAATAATTGTGATACTATATCCTTCAATGTTAATTATCCTTGAAGTCTTTCACTAATTAATAATAATATAATTAATAATGAAATAAACTTCCTTAATTTAAAAAATGCACTTTGACCGTAGTAATTTATAATATGATATATTTGATTTATATATTTATATATGTATTTGAAGTTAATTTATTTACTCATTTTAAATCACGCCTACACAAATAAATTTATAAACATATTTTTATTAATATCTTCTATAGAATAAAAAATCTATGTTCAGATAAATATGAAAATGAAAACTTAAATTATATCTCTTATAAGGCTAAAGTTTATATTTATCCTAAATATCTAGCAAATTATATTTTTAAATGAAAAACTTAATTTATTCTTATCCTAGTTGAGGTGTTTTAAAATTATATAATTTGTGCATTAGGTATTTTAGAACAAATTAATCTTAGCAGAGGAACTGTGCTAATACTTTTGTATATACTTTTATGAATATTGGAAGTTATGTACACAACATGTCTGACATATTACACAGGACTGTTCAATACGTCAACATTCAGCTACAATTACAGTTTTTACAAGTTATCAAAAAACCCACAGCAGTTTGATATGAAGTGCGCCTTCGGAATATATGATGTCGAGTCCTGGTGCTAAACATATAATCTGTCACTTTCTACAATTGTTGTGCATTGCTTGAACACCGCTTACAAGACATTATTACATGCAACTGCATAGACTCTGACTCCTCGAAAAAAGTAATGCAGAAACATCATGTTACCTTCATAGCTCACGACTCCTATGACCAGAATGAGACAAGGAAATTTGTATTCATGACTGTTGGAATTTCCTCTGGTGTTTTACAAACAAACGTTCAGTTATTCAAACTTTGCCAATCACTGAAGCAAAAGAACAGCCCGTATTAGTGGAAATGCCAGTGTTTTGCCCTAAGTGGAATAACAAATAAACAAGTTTGACAATGCGTGACGTCATCTGCGCTTTCCTTATACGTGATTACTGATTGGTTTAGAATTAATCAACAATATACATTTAAATGAAAATAAGAAACCTTTAAGTTCGAAGGATAAAAAATGTAGGTATTGTATGTATTTACTGTGGCTGAAAAGAATTAATATTTTCTCTTTTTAAGAAAATAAAGGTTAATGTTTACATCATAGTTGGAATGTTATTGTAAAATTCTGAACGCAACCTTCCCTTTCCACAAGCGTAGCGTCGCTGGTTTATAAGACTTGCAGATCAAAATTAGGTTTGGACGAAACTGTGAAAGATAGATTTACTTGCCCTCCGTATGCGCCCGGTAATAAGATGGATAAAGAAAGTGGAGGGTTTATATTTAAGAGGGAAAATGGAATAATTTCATTTTCAGTGAGAAAGGGGGCGGAGCTTACATTCGAAGGAGGGATTATTTTCGGGATTTCACAGTACTTTAAATTTCTGGTATTTGAGGTTGTTTTTCAATTCATGTATTTTAATTTATGTATTATTTACATTCTATCCATTTTTTTGTATATATATATATATATATTTTTTATTATTATTATTATTATTTGTTAAATCTCAGTGTGTGAATATAAGCCCTAGGTATTTGTAAATTCTCAGCATTTGCTAACAGTACACCGAGATATCTACCTTTTGCATACAACATACAATCTAGGCTTCATATGAAGTATAACATTTGTAAAAACAACACTACATGTTAAAAACTCACACACACACACCCGCTTCCTCTTCAGTGGTGGGAACAGCAGAATATACAATTAAGTAAACTGAAAAGGCCTAACAATTTTCGGGAATATGGCGAAACCAGCATGCTTCCAACAAAAAACAACGAAATGCTAAAACAGGATTAAATTAATGTTAAATTATATATAACAACAGTAATTCTTAAATTAATGGTAAATTAAATATAACAATATCAATGATTGATAAAAGCAACATAACCAAAGTAATGTAATATATATATATATATATATATATATATATATATATATATATATATATATATATAAAGCCGATATTTGTGCTAAAAGTAATTTAATAAAAGACATGCTAGATCGTCATGTTCCCACCCAGACCTGAAAGGCAAAGCGATATTGTAATAAATTGAAATAAATTTAACCAACTGCATTGCCGAATTGTAGAAACAGAACTTTAAAGCAAAAGAAGCGGATTCACATGTAGTGGTCCATTACTGTCACTGTCTCGTTCAGTGTTCCAATATCATAGTCCAAACTCTCCGAGTCGTTCAGTACCAAGTAGCTGCAGTCCGACAGGAGGCGTTTCACAAATTGGATTTCGGCCATGAGCAGATTTATAAACTTTTATAATTTATTGACGAGTATTTTTAGCCCCGCCTCTTTTTTATACCGGAGATTTAAAAAAAAAAAAATGATGTTCTTGTTAAATAATCTTTGTCATATACTAAACAGAAATAATCTACAAATTTCTGATGTGAAAAGAAGGCAGGAATAAAGATGTTCGTGAATAAATTATAAAACTTGGGAACTCTGGCCATGAGTCACATCGGCAAGCACCACGAGACACCAAATACCATAAGTCAAAAGGCATTTCCGCCAAAGAACTTCTAATAGATAAGAAGGGAAGGCTACGGAAAGTGTAACTAACGAAAGAGTGCATACAGCTTTGCTGGAAAGCATGTTCAAAGGAAAGTACGTTTTCCCCCGCTCTATCTGCGAAATCGCCAAGTATACTGTGGCAAACCTCAAAAGCGTCACTGCGCGCACCATTTTGAAACTGAATGTAGTTGTCAGTTGTCGTTGACCGTTGTCGTTATCCTCTATCGTGTTAAAAGTGATGTGTCAATTTTCTGTGAAATCATAATGGATTAAACACAGCCTGAAACTACTTTTAGTTTCATTGTAGTCCTGAAAGGTAAATGATATTTTGCTTACCACTTACAAGCTAGCACAAGTTTTAATATTCTTTGGCTTTGGGCTTTGTACCTGCTAGTATTTTCAAGTTGAAGAAGCTGTAAATTTACTTAGTAATGAAGTGAGTGTTTTATTTATTTTTTCTTCTTTTTTAATTTTGTATTTGAGTCTTTAAATTTTAGGTGTTGATCTAGGTTTAAAATTTTGGTACACTTTTTTAAATCAATAAATACTCTCGTAAAATTTCTACTGTTTTTGTAAAAAAAAAAAAAAAAAAAAAAAAAAAAAAGATATCGAACTTTAACATTAGCATTCAACTGATTTCCTGTTTAATATAAAAATATACATATATAATATTAAGCTACCAATGTTTTATTGAACTAAGTGTGTGCATATGCAGTAATTTCATACAATATTGAAAACAGGTTTTAGGCATAGAAAATTTTGAGTTAATCATTTACTTAAACCAAAATATTTTTGAAATGCTTGTTTATGAATTTAAATTTTGTGAAGGAACAATCTAACACTCCCAATTTTAGTTTAGATTTTATTTATTGCCTTTTGATTTTCTTTTAATTGCAAATTTTAATTTTTGTTTACATTGATTAAATTTTCTATCAGTAACTGCATTAACGATTTTATTGGAAATAATAATAATGATAATCAAGCACATTTAAGAGATGAAGCAAAATTTTTGGATAAACAGATAGTCAATGTACAATGTCTATTAAAACAATTTAGGCAATTTAGATCAATATGCATTTGTACTATAATCCTGAAAATATTGTAAATATGTGTTCTGAATTGTAAAAGGGGAATGTGCATTTTTTTTTTTTTTAAGCAGTGCTTAAAATTATTTTAATCCTTAAAATATGTTCTCTTTATTTAAGAAATAATTTCTATTAACCCTCTGTAACTCATGACCTTTAATATTTTTGTGTTTATTTGTTTCGTAATAATTGGAAAAAAATAAAATACACGTGTTTCAGGTTTTTTTTTTTTATTTCTCATAAATTTCGAAAAAACAAACAAAAACACCTACAGGCAACAAACACTTTTTAGCATAAAATCCTATAAAATACGTGAAATTGGGTCAAAATCAATATTATACAATGAATTTGAAACACTTACCTCTTCACTGTTTCAATATAAAACACAAAAACACACGAAAAACTATTTTTTATTATTTTTTGAATCAGAGCCGGTCCGCACTTGTCGTTAGTTACCCACTGTCGAGTAATGAACTTCAACTTACGACATACGGCGCCATCCAGTTGTGTTTCTAGATACTAGATTCTCTAACTGTGAGTGTATACGACAGGCTACAGTGCGTGATTACGTTGTAGAACCGATTCTTTGAATTTGAACCACGATCGAACGGTATGTTGCCTACAGTCTACAGTATGGTACAGAGGGTTAACATATAATAAGAATAATTTCTAATTTTAATTATTTCTTGTTTATAAACTGTTTGGTTATTTCTGTGCAATTTTACTTTTTCTTTCAACCAGTTAATTTGCTCTCTCCTAAGTAATATCATTTTTTTTTTTTTTTTTTTTTTTAAGATATCCATTATTAAAAATATCTCATTGAAATCAATTAAATAAATATACTAAAAAATAATTAGATAAAATTTCTGGTTTTCTTTTAAAGTCGGATTCTGAAAATACCTAAAATTGTAATGTGTTATAAGAAATAATATATTAATAGAAATTATTTCTTATAAGAAATAATAATAGAAATTTATCATTCTAGAACGCTGTATCCATTACAAAGTTTCTTCCTAAATCAGTTTAATTTTAAAATGATAATTTTTAAGTAAAACTAACTCCATGAGTTTATTTTTAATTAATTTATTTTTTAATAACACTTTTAGCTAATAAATAGGCAATCACAAAGGATCTAAATGCTGGTTTATGGAAAATTTTAAACATTTAATTTTTTTACCTTTATTATTAAATTGTGAGAATTAAAAATAACTGAAATTTACATAATAAAAAAGGTTCGTAACACTATTTTAAGACAATATATACCTTATACATATATATATATTGGGTAGTACTTTTCATTAAAATTTATCAGTGTTATTCAACATTAAAAATATTTTTTTTATAATTGATACATTGGTAAATTTAAAAATACAAGCAACTCCCACTAAAACTCGATTACTATCAAAAATGCATAAGAATCATGCATAAGAATCACAGACCAATCAGTACCAAAGCGAGTATAATGGATTCTTTTCATTATACTCATTAAAGGTTCTTTGACGAAAATTCCCCACTTTCCACTTTGCCTGGAGCGATAATCCTCCTACGTTTTCTGCTGTCAATAATCTACCAGATTATAATAATTATCGCTTTTGTCGATACTGCCAAAAGCGCCCTTTCGCCAATTTACCCCTGTATATTCACTTTACAACATAGCTATATGCACTCTTTCGCCGTTTCCCGTGGATTTACATTACGTCTACGGAGCCTTCCCATCTTCACGTATTGAAAGATCTTTGTTTCCGCTGCTATCACCACAATCGCAAACATTTATTAAAATTATCGGTGTAAAACTTTAGGAAAATCAATGGCTAGTTATTATTGTAAAAAGATTAGCACTGAATTTAAAAACTTGATAATTGTAACTTATGTCTATTGCATATCTTATAAAATATATTTAGTTGACCAATTAATGTAAAGAAGTAGGTGTGTCCACATTCTTTAATTTTTCAATAATCTCATAACTATTGTTAATACACCAAAAATAACTTGAATTTTATATTTATTTTTTAGAAAGGCATAAATTATTTTGAAATAAAATTGAATTTTAATATTGACACATTTATTAACGCTACAAATGGTACAACGAATATGTCTGAACTTTATTGGTTTTTTATGGAATTTAGGTTTTAAAAACAAAAAAAGGTAACTTTCCATGATTTGGTAAAGTAAAATGTTTATTAGATAAGCTTTTGCACTTTTTGGTTTCAGCAGAACATTTATTATATATAGAATAGCTGTCCAGATTATATTTTTCATTGTACTTTAAATTATTTAATTCAGAAAATATTTTTTCAGCATAAAATTCTTTTCAAATGATAGCGTAATTATTGGCAGCTTTATCAGTAGGTACAAAAATAAGATTTGCTGGCACTTTTTTTATAAAACTTAAATCACCTTTATTTAATTTTTGATATGCATAATTATTTTGATTTAAGTTTAATTGAATAAATAGTTGAATATATAATAATTGAATAATTATGTATATCAAAAATTAAATAAAGACAACTTAAGTTTTATTTAAAAAATGCAAGCTAATTTTACAATTCGGCAATGCAGTAGGTAAAATTTATTTCAGTTTTTTGCAATAACTGTATGCCTTTCAGGTCTGGGAGGGGACATGACGATCTAGCATGTCTTTTATTAAATTACTTCTATTACAAGTATCGGCTTTATATATATACTAGCAGGATTTGCTCGCTTCGCTGGTCATTATATCGAAATGAATTCTCACTATTTCATATCATTAATAATAAAAAATTAAAAAAAAAAAATGAAAAAAAAAAAGCAAGAAAGAAAGAAAGAAATCAGTCACAATGTAAGTTAAAGTTCCCGCTACCTTCAGTAGCGGTTTTCCTGCTCCCCACACTTTTCGAATTTCGAGCCCCAATGCCTTTGGCAGTACCTTACCTATTTTTTACTCCCCTTCCCATACGAATAATGTAGAAAGTTTTGCAAAATTTCCTCCCATCAAAGTGCATATTCCGTACACTTAATCAACACCCAGTCATCAAAATTCATCATTCTAAGGTAATCTGGAGTATATTTAAGCTTGTAAACTTTTTTTTTGTAAACTCTGTAAACTCTGTTCCAAAGTACCTCAGGAACCCCGCCTTCCTCTTCTGGGCTGGCGGGGTAATTTCGCGGCTTTTTAACCCCCCCCCCCACCAGCTCATAAAGAAGGGACAGGGGAGAGAATTTCTCAAAATTTCTTTAACTAAGAGTTAGATACATATAACCGACCCACACATCAAAAATCTCCTTCCTATGATAATTTAGTGAAGAGTTACACATGAATACATGTTTTTTGTCCCAACCTACCAAGAACGGTAGGGTGGAATTTCGCAAAACCACTTTGTAATGTGTGTGTTGAGTACGCGTAACCAACTGATATATCAAAAAATCGCTTTCCTGAGGTACTTTGGAACAGAGTTACTCTTAAAAATGTGTTTTTGCCCCCGCCCTTAAAGGAAGTAGGCAGAGGGAAATTTCGTAAAATTCCTTGATAGTGCGTGTTGAGAACGCATAACCAAACCACACATAAAAATTAATCTTACTGTGAAAATTTTAAGCAAAGTTATGCTTCGAAACGTCTTTATTGATCTTCCTTCCTTAAGGGGGGAAATGGGGAAATTCTCAAAATCCCGTTGCAATGGGTGTTGGATAGACGCAAATAAGCCACACACTAAAAATTAGAGGCCTTAACTCCTATGGATGTCTTCGGACAAATTTTACCCGCTTGGCTGGTCACTATATTTAACAAAATTCTTTTCTACATCGCTTTATAGATAAAAAATAAAAATAAAATTCATTGAAATTGCTCAAAAGCTCGCTTCCTGTGTGTGTCACTATTGCATGCGTGAATGCCATACAAGTGGGCTTCCACTTTTGTGCTTATCAAATGACAATTTCGAAACAGACAGTATCGAAAAAATTGAAGTAGCCCTTTTATATCTGAATTTTAATTATTTTTGAACAACACTGTACGTACTGTACATAATATTTACTTTTACGTTATTTCCTATGTTTATTTGATTTTTCCGGTCGACCATACAATGACAGCAAATTCACATAAAATGTAATATTACAATATGCTGTGAGACAACTAACTTTTTGTGGCTATATGTATTTCGTAGTTAGTGGTTTGTATATAGAAAAGTAAATAAATATTTAACCTTATCGTGATTATTATAGCTCCCCTTGGTGACTTTTGAATTTTTGTCACCATTAAAAAAAAAAAAAAAAAAAAAAAAATACATAATTTATGAGATTATTGTTTCTGTTTCTTTCTTTCTTTCTATTTTTTCCCCCTCAATATTTTATAATTTATATGTTTATATGCTTTATGGAATTAAACTTACTTGGCTTAAAGTAGCTATCACGAAAGTAGACTTAGCGAAAAATGTCGTATCTGCTTCAGCATCAAAAAAAAAAAAAAATACCCTGCATTATGAATAAGTAAATCTGAATATAATGCTGAATTAGCTTTCATACCAAACGTATTATACGTGCCAATAAATAAATGAATAAATAAATAAAAATTTTATTAAAAAGCAATCTAAAATTGATTTATGTTAAAAAAGATTATGAAACAAAATTTGAAGTAATATGTTGGATTTTTAATATTATAATTTAATTTTGATAATGACGTCATTTTGTCATAACCTAAGCAAATTTATTATTTAATATTTCTTTTACTATTCGCGTGAAAATATTTTTTATTATATGTCATAAAATAAATCAACTCGAAATTTTTTTGGCAACAATTAAAAATTAAAATAATTATTTTCAAAACTTTATTATAGAAGACATATCTATATAGTATACAGAAGATATAATATGGATAATGTTTTCCTTCCTTCCCCTCCTCTTGGGGACTGAATTTCTAAAATTCCAAAAATTGGTTTTTAGGTATTTGTGTTAGCTATATTTTAAAGCAAAATTTTACGGATATCTGTTTTTTTTTTTCTTTGAGATATAAAGGTTTTTGTGAAATCACGTTTTGCCTCCTGCCCCCCAATTAGGGACCGAGTTTCAAAAATTTCAGAAATTGGTTTTTAGGTTTTTATGTTAGCTATATTATGAAACAAAAATCTCACGTATATCTGTTTTTTTCTTTGAGATATACATGTTTTTTAAGAAATCACTTTTTGCGCATGCGAAATCACATTTTTCTACGCACCCCCTCTTGTGGACCGAACTTCCAATATTCCAGAAATTGATTTTAGGCATTTGTTTTAGCTATGTTTTAATGCAAAAATTTTACAGATATCTGTTTTTTTCTTTGAGATATGACATGTTTTGTGAAATCACGTATTGCCCTGCCACCCCCCCCCCTTGGGGGACGAATTTCGCAAAATCGCTTCTTAGGGGGTCTTTCACTACAAGTTCTAAAATCTGATCCAGTTTCGAGTCAGTAGCCCCAGTATATTTTGCTGTGCGTTGATGAGTCAGTGAGTGAGTGAGTAAGTGAGTGGAAGTACTCTTATATATATATATATATATATATATATATATATATATTTACTATTATATTACTTGGTTATGTTTCTTTTATCAAGCATTGATATTGTTATATCTAATTTACCATTAATTTAAGCATTACTATTGTTATATATAATATACCATTAATTTAATCTTGTTTTAGTATTTCGTTGTTTTTTGTTGAGAGTATGCTAGCTTCGTCAAGTTTCCGAAACCTGTTAGGCCTTTTGAATTTACTTAATTGTCTGCTCTGCTGCTCCCACCCACAGAAAAGGAAGCGGAGGCGTGTTTTTCAGATTTTTTTTACAAATGTTTTTGGTTACTTTAATTCATTGTTTTAAGTTTATTAACGTTTTTTCTTCTTGTTTGTCACGCGCACTTATCTTCAAGTCCTAACCATTTGTGCTCCGCATATTTTCCGTAAGACACACCTTTTAGCGTTCCTTTAAAACGTCACACGCAGGGTCGTAGTCTCCACCTTTTTTTTTCAGGACACTTTGAGAAATGAGAAATGTATGCCGTTTTTGCTGCCACTTTTTTTTTTATATAATCATTTCTGTTCTATTTAATAATGACGTATTCCTTTAAAAATACAATAAAAATTTCCCTAAAAAAAAAAGTGGTGGCAAAATAAGCGAAAATTTCTCTTCCTTAAATGTATCCTCAAAAAAGGGCGGAGACTACGACTTCTGCACACGTGTACAAGGTTCCCACAGCCACGCCTTTTTTCAAGGACTCTTGCACGACAATAAGTTTAAAATAAATTCATTTTTAAATATACAGTGTACACTTAAGAAGAAATTTATTTTTAGATAATACTGGTGTAAGTGTCCTTGAAAAAATTCGGACCGTGGGAACCATGGTATAGTTTCCAGTTTACTTCCTCTTGGCTACCGAAAAATTGTAATAATTTGTTTTATTTTACTTCATCATTAAATAAAATAAATCTTTCTGTTAAAATTTTCCGGTAGCCGAAAGGTAGCCTATAGTTACACGTTTTAGAAAAATACATTTCATTTGCAGAGGAACAACTTAAGGCGTGGCTCGATTTTTTAATGTCCCCTCAGAAGGGACATACGAGCGATAAAGATTAACATATTTTCAGAATAATATATTTTTGTATAATTTTTAGTGCGGCTTTTGACGCTTTTTTTAAATACAAATACCCTTTAAATATTATATATATATACACACATATATATATATATATATATATATATATATATATATATTATTATATGTATATATATATCTATATCCTTACATTACTGCGACGCGCAGAAACCACGGAACAGACAATAGTTAAATTTATTAAAAACTTTAATATAATTATAGCAACTAAAGATAACATATTTCAAAATGAATAATTTAATTAGAAGTAGCTTGTAACTGTTAGAGTAAAAAAATAACACCTGTTCTTTAATGGTGAAAACTTTTAGCAAAATTTCAATGTTGTATCGGCAATGTTATCAATTGTATAAGAAAAGGATGTGTTTGACGATAAAAAGTAATATTAAACCTAAACAATCGAAATGACAAGACAAGAATACAATACCAAGCACAAACGTTTAAAACTTACAAGTAAGCAATAAAATAGGTGTATATATATATATATATGTATATGTAAATTTTCAAAACGAATTTAGATTTACAAAAATGAATTTTTATTTATTAATTACACTAGAATTTATATATTAATAATCATTAATCAATAATAATTAATAATCAGTAACACATTTTTGTACATTTATTGAAAAGTAAAATTTTTAATCAATAGAACTCACATAATACGAATTTAAATGATAAACAGTGATTTCTTTTTAGCTTTCTCTCTTTTAAATCTTTAAATTATTCTTTAAATAAACCTATATTTTAATTTGATTTAAATCAATGTTGTAAAAAAATTAACAAAAACTGTCAGTACAATATATTAATAAATTCGTGACTAAATAAAATACATCATATGAATTATATAATAGCAAAAGGAGGAGAATAAAAATCTCCTTTTGCATTATATCATAAGGTTATATCATAAGGCTTTTATCATAAAACTCAGACGTAATTTTACACGCATTACATATTTGGAATAAGTGTGGGCGTTTCTTTGCAAGATATTTTAAAACATACGGATATTTAAAGAAATGATTTCTTAAAGGAATAAAAAATAAAAAATAAAAAAAGATGATAGTACGAAAAGCAGCAAAGATCTGAGATATACGCATATATAGAGTAAATATAAATCAGAAAGAAGAAAATTATTTGAAATTCTATTAACAAAGTTTTCGCAAAGAAATATCAACATTAATGTTACAAAAACGTATTTTTAATTTTTATTAAGTAATTGTAGAATTATACACTATATTATTCCAAAGAATATAAAAAATAGAAACAGTTAACGTAATTTTTGCTGCGAGATCAGTAATATGTGATCTATGAATCCCGGAAAAAATCGCACCGGAAAAAATCGCACGGAAAAAATCGCACCGGAAAATCGCCCCCGGAAAAAATCGCCCCCGGAAAAAATCGCCCCCGGAAAAAATCGCGCCGGAAAAAAATCGCACCAGGAAAAAATCGCACTGGAAAAAATCGCACCGGAAAAAATCGCACAGAAAAACATTCATGTTTGCGTACACACATGCCTCTCTCCCCAGAAAGCAAAACTCATCTTAAGATTCATATGGGCCTTAGGCAATAAATTTTAAATTCTATTTAATCTTATAAACGAGGTTACAGAAAAGAAATGGGCGGTGATATTACTAAATTGCATGCTCTGTCCCTCTAGATCCGGAAGAGTGGTTATATATGATAATTTAACAACTTTCTAGAAATAAAATTTAAGAAAATAGTCAATGTTTTAATACCAATCAAAGATATGGGGATTCCCAAAAAAAAAAAAAAAAAAAAAAAAAAGGACACCGGAAGAAGGGCATTCTTCCAATTCGCGAATCGCAAAATAAATAATCTGGTGTGTCACTCACACGACTTTCTCTTACCCTGAAATTTAATACTATAAATACAGGTTGCAGATTAAAAGGTAAGATAACGAGTACAGTTATGTAAACCTGCGTTAAACAATTTATATTAGGCTTCTGAAGAGTTTTATATGATAATTAGTTCTGTGTGAGGGGGGCTACTTCCCCCCTCAACTCCCCGTTTCATTGATGCACCTACACTTATATAGAATTTAATTCGGTTATTAAAAAATAATTCTGTTTTTAAAAATTAATTTATTAAAATTCATATTTAAAAAAATTATCTTTTATGATAATGCAGACGATTTCCATATTAGAGAAGTAGTATAACACCAAATATCCAAAAAAAAGTCCATTTTATTCTCAATATTTAAAAAAAAAAAAAAAAAAAAAAAAAAAAAAACGATTTTTTTTTTTCAAATATTTTTTTTTGGTAAAAAAAAAAAAAAAAAAAATCGATAAATTTGTTTTAAATTATCGCAGATTGATGGTTCAACCATTCGTTTTAAAGGTATTGGCGAGCTCTTTTGAAAGATACCCATCATGAAAATTTACTCCCCTCGAGGGGGTACTTCCCCCCAGGGGGGGGTGGCGAGGCCCCTACATACACAATTTTTTTCCCAGTTAAAAATCTCTATTACAAAAAATATATATTCATTTCATTTGGTTTAGTGCAGTATATAGACGTTAAACTCTACTTACCTGCAATTTCCTCCATAGACGTAATGTATTAGAATTCTCTTGATTGTCCCTGTACACGAACCATTTGCTTGATCTTAACGAAAAGCTTACTGTTGCATCCCTATATGATACACATTTAGAATACCAAGTTTGAACTTTCTGCCATAATTTGTTTTTGAGATATGCTGATAACAGAGAGACACACCGCAGACACACAGACCATTTGCTAAAAACATGATTTTCGTATTCAGGGGACCTCAGAACATGTAAATATAACAAAATCTCGCTTTCGAAAGTTTGACCCAAAAACAATACTTTCTCTACCTTATGGGTAAGAGAAAGTAAAAATATCAAATAAGGAATTTAAAGAATAACTTTCAATTGATTTGGTGCAACATTCATTGGAAAAAAGGGGGAGGGGAGACAAAGTGCAGGTTGAAAGAAAACAATTGTTTTTTATATCATCTTCTTACCAATTTTAATTAAACATTTTATAATCACGTACAATTTGTGAAAAAATTACAGTAAGTGTCAGACATACTTGGGGGTGGGGGATTAAAGAGGGGGGGAGCAGAGGAAAATAAGATGATGTTTTATATCACTATTTTACCGAATTTAATGATATATTCTATAACAATCACTTACTTTTTATGAAGATCACAGTGAGCGTACTATACACCTGGAGGGGGGAAAGGGGGGAATAGATGGAAATGAAATATATTCTTCTTTAAACTACCCCATTATCGATTTAAGAAAAAAAAAACTTTGTATAATCATGTACAATTTGTAAAAAAAAAAATGTATAAGACATATATATATATATATATATATATATATATATATATATATTATTTTTTGAAGTGAAAACTTCTTTATGCGCGTTGAGCACTTTTAGGTGAACAAAAATCATGAAACTCGCGTCATCGTCAGCGAAGGCTTTCCATGAGAATCGAAAGTGGAATTCGAGATTTCAGCTGATTTACACGTATTGAGGTGTCCTGAATGAGTTTTCTTTTGTATCTCAGCTACTAATTAAAATAATTTCATAAGTAATATATCATTTGAAAGCTTTGTTGAGTTGGAATCGAAAAGTAACTTACAGAAATTTCTACCGCCAGATGGCGCTGTAATATTTTAAAATTTCAAAATGTTAATTTTTAATTATGATTAAATTATTTTAATGCATCATTCGAAAGATATTTTAAAGTTCTGTTATATTATCGAAAGTGGAATTCGAGATTTTACCTGATTTACACGTTTTGAGGTCTTCTGAATGGGTTTTCTTTTGTATTTCAGCTACTAATTAAAATAATTTCATAAGTAATACATCATTAGGAAGCTTTTTTGATTTGGAATCGAACAGTAGATTAGAGAAATTTCTACCGCCAAGATGGCATTTTAATATTTAAAAATTTCAATATTTGAAATTCTAATTATGATTAAATTATTTTTAATGCATCATTCGAAAGGTATTTTTAAGTTCTTTTATATTATCGAAAGTGGAATTCGAGATTTTACCTGATTTACACGTTTTGGGGTGTCCTGAATCGGTTCTATTTTGTATCTTAGCTACTAATTAAAATAATTTCATAAGTAATCAATATTTTTACCTAATATAAGGCTTAGTTCATTTAATTTGGGAGGCTACAAATATTGTGCCGAATCATATAATACAGATCATAAACACTTCTTTACAAACCAAAAATAATTCGAAAATAATAATCTAATAGCTCGACGATACAATTCACAAGTTGCTTAGTTTTCACTTCTATCGTCAGTCCCCAAACACTGCTTTGATTTTTTTTTTTTTTTTTTTTTTTTTTTTTTGGGGGGGGGGGGGGCGCAGAAAAATAAAATATTTTTCATATCACCATGTTACCGATTTTAATGATATATTCTATAACTATCACTTGCGTTTTATGAAGATCACAAATGAGTGTATTACATACCAGGGGAATCAAGGGGGCGTAGATTTAAGTAAAATATATTATTCTTTAAACTACCCTATTATCAATTTTAAAAAAACTTAGTGTGTATACATCTTACTGTTTAAGAAAAATTACAGTGAGTGTTACACATACACATATCTGGGGAGCAGAGTGAAGAAAATGGTTGTTTTTATATATAAGTAATATATAAGTATATAATGTTTTTATATGTAAGTAAAATATATTATTCTTTAAACTACCCTATCATCAATTTAAAAAAAACTTAGTGTGCATAAATCTTACTGTTTAAGAAAAATTACAGCGAGTGTTACACATATCGAGAGTTACACACATCTCTCTCTCTTTATATGAGTATATATATGTTACATAGCTGTTTAGAAATACGTTCTGTGATATAGTTTTATTCTCTGTGCGATTTTTTCCAGTGCGATTTTTTCCGGTGCGATTTTTTCCCAGTGCGATTATTTCCGAGTGCGATTTTTTCCTGTGCGATTTTTTCCGGTGCGATTTTTTCCCAGTGCGATTATTTCCGAGTGCGATTTTTTCCTGTGCGATTTTTTCCAAGTGCGATATTTCCGGTGCGATTTTTTCCGTGCGATTTTTTCCGGTGCGATTTTTTCCGCCTCCCGTGATCTATAGGAAATAAAATATTCACGGTCTACTTCTGAAACATCTGAGAGTGAAAATATATAATATGAACAATGAGATCTCATGCTCCCTCTAGTGAGGAAAATAATTCCTCTGTAGTTTCTAAATAATGTGTTTAATCTAATTATATAAAGACTCAAAAACCTTAAGCAAGTAAAACCAACAGTTTGCAATAACGCTCTTCTGTTTCTAGACATTATTTTCAGTACTTTTTCTCTTTCTTTTTTCTTTCTTTCTTTCTTTTTTTTTTTTTTTTTTTTTTTTTAACCTAACATAAAAGTGTCAGCATCACTATTCCGTACCACACCTAAAACTTTATAATACTTCAGAGTTTCCTGATTTTATTTAAATTAACATTTCTGTTACTTCTTGATCTCAAGCAAAGCCGAGTGATACCCATTTCTCGCGCAACACTGCAGTATTGGTTTTCAATTTCCTTAAGTGCATGCTTGCTTCCTTAAAATATTTAAAACAGTTCCCACTAAAAGTCAGTGCTACTATTCTTGTTTTGTAGATCGTAAATGTGACATCAAAATAAAATAAATTATACAAACTTCAAAAAATGATTCAACGTAATTTGAAATATGATGCTCGGTAGTTGCAGCAAAAGGTACGGGCTGCTCTTCTGTCGGAAAAGGAGCCGTCTAAATTGAAGTATCATTAAGTTGTTACCTGTTTCAGGACTTCAAGGACATTGCTGGGGGGGAAAAAGTATACTTACTATCTTCCTCTATTTTTTTTTTTTTATGACTGAATAGAAGTAATACAGTAAGACCCCGCTTAACGCTGTTTCATTTAGCGATGTTTAGTGCTCTTTTATTTCAACCCGGGGATTCCCCGAAATTGCTTGCAGCAGTACGGGGATACCCCGAAATAGTAGATAGTCTCGTTTAACGCTGTTTCGCATTACGCTCTACTTTGATGGAACGTATCCCCCGCGTTAAGCGAGGTCTTACTGTACTTAATAAATGCAGTTACGATGATGGGATGGGCTCTGAAAGAAAATAAAAGACTGAAAAGATCAGGAATAATATTTATTCAGGTAAGTAAACAGTCGTCGATTGACGCTCAAAAATGACATCATACACTATGCGCATGAAGCCTAATGGTTGAGCTACATCTTCTAATGATGGCTCTATGAGAAAATTAAAACCCATTGAATCTGTTCCTGGTTTTTTGATCACTGGGGTCATACTCACTTATTTCTGTTTTTAAATAATTTTAAATACCTTTCTATACCCCCCCCCAAAAAAAAAAAAAAAAAATAAATAAATAAAATAAAATAAAATAAAATAAAAATAAAAATAAATAAATAAAATGAAATAATAATAATAATAATATAAAAAAAAACAAGATCTGTTAAGAAACATTTTTTTTTTCATGCTACGTTTTTATTGCTCTTCAGCAAGATTTTGATACCAACTGAGATTAAATTTTCTGCCTTGTTTCTAAATTTTAGATTTTCCAAAATTTTCAAACCCTTTCATTTATAAGCTTTTATTCAACTATTATTTTCATTAAACAATACCTCTAAAAAAGAGTTATTTTCATGCTGGAAAGATCATTAGATCTTCCTACAAAACCTTTCCGGCACTATCCGAAAATTATTTCGGTGGCTCTTTTACCTCTTGATTCTGCCAGTCATAATGCTATAACAATAATTCACACCTAATAATATCACAGCTAATTCTCATTAGTATAGCAATCAGCTATATGAAAATCATTTCATTTATTTAGTGAATTTCTAATATATTTAGAGGGGCGGGGAAGCTGTGAAAAAGGTCACAGCATAAATGTTATCAGTTTCTAGTGCCTCAACCTCCATACCGGAACAGATCTCGTTCCTTAAAATTAAATTTACTTTAATTACAATGATTTACTTTTCTTCTGCTTTTTCAAAAAACATTGGCGTAAACCGATAATTTATCTTGTCTAAAGATTGGCAATTTCTTTCTTTCTTTCTTTCTTTCTTTTTTTTCTTTTTTTTTTTTTTTTTGAATATCGCTTTATATGAAAGATCACTGCTACCATTTTTTAATAAAATTGTAATTGTGTCTGTGTTATTTTCCTTGTCTCTAATCATTATCGATCCTGTTTGTAAATACAATTGCGGATTTTTATTTATTTTTTTTCTTTCCTGGAGTATTTTTCAGTGCGAAATCGAAACCATACTTTGGTCTCCGATTATTGTCGGGATACGTTTAAAATGATAAAAAGCAGATAAATTATTATTTATTTATTTTATTTTATTTTATTTTATTTTATTTATTTATTTATTTATTTATATTTTTATTTTGTGCGTGTGTCAAATATTGATTTTTTTTTTTTTTTTTTTTTTTTTTTTTTTTTTTTTTTACTTAAAGAATATCTAATGCGGTATATATATATATATATATATATATATATATATTTCTTTGTAAGCAAAAAAAGCTACTCTCTTCTTTTCACAATATTTCTTTTCCTTATCTATGCTAACAAGCATGCATAATCTTGGAACCTGTTTACTATTACTATAATTAAAGTACATTTCGTTTATAACTGTAATCAGCTCACTATCAGAAATACAGTTGTTTAATTATTTGCCATAATGATTAAATTTGTATTTATTCTCACATTTGAAATTTTGTTTCCCCGTGTTCTGACCCAATTGTTTCTGTTCAATCTTATAGATACTATAAGCTCGCTCTCTACTTTCCATTTCGTTTTTTATAGATTCCATTAATTGTAATACTACTATCCTCGGTCTTAATTTGTAAATTTATAAAATAGCTTTTATTTTTGGCATTTTAATTTTCCAATTTTATTATTATTATTATTATTATTATTATTATTATTAATGTTCACAATTTTTTTTTTTTTTTTTTTAACAAACTTAAATAAATGTATTGAGACATAATAATAAGTTATTATATTCGTTGGTAAAGCGATAACGCCATAAATTACAGTTTATTATATCTATATAAAGTAATTTAGGAGATCGAGGGCTGAAAAACGTATTTACGTCACTTATGCTGCTTTTTTTTTTCCCATTTCCAGAGAATGAAAAAAAAAAAAAAAACTTAGATTAACAAAAATTAAAAATTGTATATAAATAATGATTGTGAATTTAAATTACGAATATTTCATCATCTGGTTACAAAGTATATATATATATATATATATATATATATATATATATATATATATATATATATATTGTCTCATTCAGGTGACATGGCAGTCCTTACACCATATCAAGAAACCTTTGACATTTCCTGTTTGTCTAATCATTGACAGAGGGTGCCGCATGTGCACGTCCACTGCATTTTCTATCTCTCAGAGAAATTATCCAGCATTTTTTTATGATACCCATTCGAACGTCTTCTGCATTTGCTGTCCCTCGGGGACATTTCCCCAACAACTTGGATAGTTCCCTCCGTATAATCCTCCGTTGGCTACTGAATCTGTGAACCTGTGTTTGGAGCCGTACATCTGCAACCCCGTAGAGGGCTCTGCTACAAGTTGGAGTTCAGATGATACCTGTACCACACGAGCCTGGCTGCCATTTAGCTTAATCAAAAACAATAGACCAATTCTGTGTCACTATGAACAACTACCTTTCTGGTTCTTATGTTATTCTAATATTATTTATCTCATGCTTCAGCTATTTACATAAAACGATCTTTATACTTGATTATGTAATTTTCTTTTATATAAGCCTGCAATCAAATCTTTAAATCACATACCGTGAGCAAAATTTAATGATCCATATATATACATAACTCCAGGAATAAAAAAAAAAAAAAAAAAAAAGAAAGAAAGAAAGAAAGAAAGAAAAGAAATTGGTCGACAGGAAAAATTTTTGGTAGCCAGTCAAAAATAATAAACAAATTAATAAAATAAGACTGATATTATTTATTTATTTTTCATTTTTTTTCAATTTACTTAAAATAGAAACTAAATAAAATTCTGTGTATAAAAAACGAATACTAACTAGAACTGGATTATACATCTCGAAACACCTGTTTAAATTAACATCCTCAAACCAGTTTTATTATTTACTCTGAATCGATACGCCATTGGTATTGGCACATCATTATACGGGCACAACGATTCAACACCGGGTCGCAAAACGAACGGACGAAAGCGATGTAAAATGCTCAACACTGGGTTGTTACATATGCACAGTGGAACGCGGCGTTAATTCTTTATTGGTATATAGATAAAACACTGTGTCTCAATTCAAAACGACGGTATGTTCAACATGCACAGATAGCCACGAGTCGCTTTTTCATTCTACTTGTTTCTTACACAAACTGATATGAATTACACTGGAGTTTAGCATAGGTTTCGGCATTTGATTCTGGGCCCAATTTTTTCACCAAAATATTAAAAATTAAATATATATATATATAATATTTATTTGAGTTTTCGTTGGAAACATAGTCGCCAGTATTTCACGAGCCCTGTATATATATATATATATATATATATATATATATATATATATATATATATATATATATATATATATATATATATATATATATATATATATATATATATATATATATATATATAATGTATTTGTATTATATTTATTTATATGTATACATGTATATTTATACTTAATTTCATGCAACTAAAAAGAAAATTCCATATTTAAAACAAACAACCTCATATGTAATATAGTACAAAATTCTTAAATATTCGATTTAATAAATGTTAAATATTCTTTTAAATTATTAAACTAAGCTTATTAGAGAAATGTATCTATCTAGTAACATTTAATGTACTTACAAATTTCAAGAACCTTGTCAAAATCTTTTGTTGAAGCTTCAAAAACAAACAGAAAAAAAAAAAAAATGTATGAGCGAATTCCACTTCCATTTCTTTCGATATGGAAAAGTTTGCCATGCGTAATTATTGTTATCTTAATTAATTGAAAGAACACCTGCTTCTGATATTTCTGATGATATGATAAGGACGTATTAAAAGGAAATCTGAGTAGAGGGAAAACAAGAACATTGTCAGAATAAATCTTAGATAATGAAATAAAAATGTACCGTTGTTTCTCAGATTTAATGTACTAATATTGATTTATTTCGTGTTTCAAAATTTCCATTTTCTTGATGAATGAATAATGAAATATTACGTGATCAGAATAATGTGGCTAAAAGTAAAAGTTAATTTTGCATTTGTAGCATTCTTCTTTTCTCAAATAAGTTACGAAAAAAAATATTGAAACATACAATTGCTGATAAGCATTAATACTTAACATAAAATATAATTAAAGTATTTATACAACCAATTATATGTAGTATTGACTGAATGCAATTTTAATTTTAAATAATAAATGAAATGGTGTGGGAAATAAAAAATTAATATTCCATAATGTGTATAAAATGTAGATTAAGTCCTGACCAAAAATATTAAGCAAGTTGATGCAAAAAAAAAAAAAAAAAAAAAATCATCAAAAAGTGGTATTGATATAAACAGGTTTAATACAGAATTTCTTGGAGCACCTAACAGTTGCTTTGGAGGCGAAATAGTTTAACATCAGATCTCATCAGGCGGAAAAATTTAATTCATCTTCAGCGAGCATGAAAAGAGTAATGAATGAATTTGTACAACGCAAGGTACCACAAGTATCGAAACTGCAATTTTGATTAAATTTGTTTATGTTATAAATATATTTACTAGTGATTTTAGATAAAATATATTATTTCTGATCCTCTTGAATCTGAAGAAGATTATTAATTATAAGTCAGATATTGTTAATATATAATTGTAATGACTCTTAAAAAATCGACAACTAGATGTCCGTCTGTATATTTTTCAATACGAGTATAACACATCGATGTCATACGAACTATTCATGACATACACTCTCCTTCCGAGATTATAAAATGCATTTTTAATAGTCTAGAGATAAATAATTTTTAATTGATGGTTGTGCAATAGTTATAATCATTATTTAAATCTGTGCAATTCCAGATTTTGTGTCGTCATCCAAACGCATGTAAAAAATTCCTACCATGCTGATATTGTATGAAGATTACGAAATAAATAAATAAATTAATAAAATAAAGTAAATAAAATAAAATAAGCTAACAGCACAAATGCAAAAATATCTACCAGTTGTTTCGGATCTAAATAATTAAGCAAGATGCGCGTTACTGCATTTACTCGGTAACCGAATCCAGTCTATTTGCTATTTAAGACTTTTGTTTAATGACTTTAAATTAAAACGATAGTCTTTTTTTCAATTATTTAATTAATTTCTTTATTATTTTTGTTATTATTATTATTTTATGGTATTGTCATGCAAAGTTTTAATAAATTATAAAATCCTGCATATCGTCGACAAATAAATTCTTATACTCACGTTGTCTAAATGTTAATTGCCAAAAAAAATAATCTTATATGTTTGCCAAGTGGCATGCTTTGCGTTACATAGTTATTTAATTTTTCATAGAAACAAAACCTGATGTCAAACAGATTCAAAAAGAGGAAAACTTAATGATGGACATACGCACCTTTTCAAAAAACGTCGACTTCATTGCATGCAACGTCTACGTAATGCATATATGAATTTGTAAGGTGAATATTTTGATAATCTTCTATAGTAAAATTTGTCATAAAAGCGTAATATGCAATGAAATACAGCATAAATAAAAATCATGTAGAATAGAATTAATTTATTTGCTGCACATGTGTAACGTATTATTTTAAAGGAACTTCTTACAGTGTTTGTTACACCATGCCCATACGTGATTCTTGATTCTTTTTGTATACTTTCTATGCCCTTTTATTTTGCCTACATCTTTTTTAATTGACTTAATTAGAGAAAAATGTATTTTTTTATACTGACTTTGTATACTACTTTGCAAAACTTTAATCACGATATTTTCTGCTTTCGTAACAGCATTGATTCTATTCCATAGTTAACAGTCCACCATCGTTTCAAAAGATGTTATTAAGCGAGCTCGAGAAGAGAATGTATCTTTTAAACAAGTAGAATTTAAAGAATTCCTCAATAACAAAAAAAAAAAAAAAAAAAAAACTATAATGAAGTGTATATTTATTTGAAATAAGGAGAAAAAGTAACCTGATATAATATTGTCGCTTTCTTTCTTTCTTCTTCTTCTTTTTTTTTTTTTTTTTTTTTTTTTTTTTTCCTTTTTAAATAAAATCAGCATTGTAAAACAACGTAAATTTCATGTGGACAACATATGACTTCCCTGTATACGGACCAAATGCTACATAATGCTAAGAAAACGTTGAAATTGCCTTCTATGGTAAATAATTGGTATATAAATAGTCCAGAGAACACGAAGAGTCTACATTATGGAGACATTTTATTCGATGGCTATTCTCGATAAAACCTGACAAAAGTAGTACTCAGATCATACATGAGTAACACCGCAGAGAACGAATATTGCTTCACATAAACGAGTAATTATAAAAGCGTCTGGTACAGTTTCTGAAAGACAAGTGTATAGCTAAGAGTTGGGTGGAATTCATATGTGCGCAGACGGCCTTTTTTTTATACACTTTTGCGATTATGAGAGACGGTAAGTTGGGAGATTATACCAAAAGAAATTCGGTAACTAACTCAGATTCAAATCGATATTTGTCTTCCAAACATTAGCTATTATTAAAAATCTATTTTTCGATAAAACTATTCGCCAAACTAGTCAAATAGTCAAAACTGTCCAGAAAGGATACGTAAGTTGGAAATAATAGACTTTTACTGTTATATATACCCGCGACTTTTCACACATTTTTCTTGCAACAAAAATCATGATAAACAACGGGAGTTTTATCCTTACTAATAATGTGTAAGGACGACAAAGCTTAATAATAATTGTACTATATTATTAAGCATTTTTTTAAATCTTTAAAACAATTAGTCATATATTCATGAAAACGTTTGAGTATTCTTCGACAAAAATAAAATGAAATGTTGCGTGGTAACTAAAAGTGTATACATAAAACTAGATGTTTTAACAACGCTGAACACAGATTTTCAATAATCTACACCAAAGTATCTTTTAACTAACCGCGATACACACGTGAATATATACGTGTATGACATCAAAGAAGACCTTTTTGATAAATTATGCGAAATTTTCAACATTCCACGAACATTCGCTCTTGAGTTATGTGGTTTATTAAATCCGTTTCATAAATTCTTAAAAAGTATTCTTTACTTTGTGCAAAAAAGTCTAAACTATGCAATTTCTTTTCACATTACGCTGAAAAAAAAAAAAACCTTTTAAAAATGGAAAGCACGTTTTAAAGGTTGTTTTTTTTTTTTTTTTTTTTTTGTTAGATGGGTTTTACGTCGCACAAGTGCTGAGCAAGGGACAATTGGCGACGGTCTGAGACTCACCCCTAAAGGTGGTCCGGAGACATGCCATCACAATTTTGATCTTCCACGGAAGGGATGCACTTTTTAAAGGAAATAAGACGACATATAACAAAACTAGCCTTTCCCGCGCATCAGCTTCATCTGCGTGATATTACCTATATAACTAATCTGAAATTTCAGAAAAATATCTTAAATAAAATCACAGGCTATTTTCAGTTTTTTTTGTTTTTTTTTTAACTTTATTATTATTATTATTATTATTATTATTGTTGAAAGTGATTTAAATATTTGGTATTTGCATATAATTTTAATTTTGAAAAATAATTTTTTCCGCCGCAAAGATAAGAAATTCATTGGATTATATGAAACTATTGTTATATTAGTAATCAAATATTTCTAAATATTGGTGGAATTAAATTACCATACATAACAGAAGTTCCAAGTTAATAAATTTATCTGCAAAAAAAATAAATAAATAAATAATAAAAAAAAAAAAATAATAATAATAAATAAATAAATAAATAAATAAAAAGTCATAACGTTCATTTTATATACAATGAATGAAAAATCTAATATTTCAATTTAACTTTATCTTTCAAAAATTTTTACATTAATATAATGATTTCAATTTTTATCAATAGACGGTACCACAACCGTCCTGTCGAATAGCCACCAAAGAATATCTAGGCTTGACTGTATTTAAATTCTTCCAAATATACTTCTAAATATGAGCTTTAGAGATTATGTTTCAGCAAAAAAAAAAAAAAAAAAAAAAAAGAAAAAAAAAATGTTTATTTGTTTATTTATTTATTTTCAATTTATTAAGAAAATGTGTATTTCAACAGTATTAGATTATTTTTTTCCAGCTGAAATCTGGAATGTTTGTTCTAAACAATCCAACCTGAGTTGACTAATCAGATATCATCTTACATCACTATCGTATCGTTTCGAGAAAATTTAACTGATCCACTTTGGAGAAATATCATACAGGCATTTACTAAGAATGAGGGTTGGGAAAGAAGGATTCCATCTCAAATCTAATTTCTTTTCTGTTGTAGTCTTTTATACTTAATTATAAAAAATTATCGGTTGCAACACACAGAAAAATGGCCCTCATTTTAACTATTTGGTATAATTAGCAAAAAATAGATTCGAATGTGCATACTTTTATTATTATTATTATTCACAGGTAGTACAAATCTCTGTATTTTAATCCATGAGGAATATGCATAATGCTATGTCTCAATGCATATGTAATGAATTATTATTTATGTACTTCATTAAATTTGCAATTTAAACCTCATTTTATGTGGCAAAATAAAAAAAAAATAAAAAAAAGAGTAACAGTGAAGTATTAAAAACTTTTATTCAAGCACAAAATGCTCAACAAAGGCATTGCTGGAATTGCTTTTTAATTTACTATACAATTAATTGAAATTTCAAACCATATTGAAAATTAATCATTTGTAATTTAAATTCCACAAAAGAAAATTTTTAAGGTTTACACGCAAAGTTAATAATTAAAATTTTTTAATAATATTGCAATTACCAAAATTTCAAAAATTCAGCTCATGTATCCGATTGTAAATAAATAAATAAATAAATAAATAAAAATAAAAATAAAAATAAATAAATAACATAAAAATTTATATTATGTTTTTATAATGTAATTGTGAAAGTGAATTATTTAGTGAGTGTATGAAAAGCATGAAAAAGAATCACAAAGTGTTCAAAAATTAAAGTATGCACTAGTCACTAATTAAAATTAATTTCCTTCTAGTGATTTCAGTCTTTTCCTTAATTACTGTTATGGGCAAAATTTAATCACTAGGTGATAAATAATCATGTTTTTCTTACTTTTACCGAAATGATAAATAAATCACAATAAATCAGTTTTAATAATCTAGTAGTATTGAGAAAGAATGAAAATAATATATTTTTAATAGTGTTTATATATGAATAGTGTTTATATGAATAGTGTTTAATAGTGTTTATATATATATATATTTTTTTTTTTTTTCCTCGAAAAATTAGTATAGTTTCCTTCTTCTTTTTTTTTTTTTTTTTTTTTTTTTACTAGCAATTTTTTTTTTATGATAAACATACCACAATAAATAAATAAATAAATAAATAAATAAATAAATAAAAAAAATTAAAATTAAAAAAAAAAATAAAAAAAAACTCAAATTGAATTTAAAATTTTTTATATTATCAATATTATGTAAACCATTTAAAAATTCAGTATTTTATTGACACACACACAAATATATGCAGAAAAATATAAATAAATATGTATATATGCGAAGTCATGGGAGAAACTTGAAGGGAAAGTAGAGAACATTACAAGGATATAAATTGGGCAGGAATTCATGTCCCCAAGCGTCATTTTAACCCTTTAAGGACCGAGTGATTTTACATGAATATGGTCATGGCTCTTCATTGTTGCATTTTTTAAAGAGTTTTAACTTGCTAATGTTTATAAAAATATATAAATTCTGCTTTAAAAGGGATATTGTACACAGTAATTGCAATATTATGAACGTTGTGCATTATTTTCTGAAATAATGAACTATGCAAGATTTGAAAACTTACACATTGTCAAGTACACGGCAGCCCAAAACATCCAATTCACAAAGGGTTAAAATGATGTTTGAGGGAGTGGGTTTCTATACATTTCTGAACCATTGTGACGCTCTCTAACCCCCCCCCCCCAGGTTTGCCCCATGACTTCGGAATCATCCTGTATATATATATATATATATATATATATGTGTGTGTGTGTGTGTGTATATAATGCATCATTTTCAATATGAATTTAAAATGCAATTCAAGCAATTTCTAATTCTAAGAAATTAAAGCGTTACTGTGGACATGGGACAACTGTGACAACTTGAATATTTCTGCTCTTTATTATTTAAAATTCCTCTGTAACTTTTTGGAGTTTCGTAATACTGATATTCACTTCAGCAAGCAGATACATAACAAATTTTTTAGTTCAGTAGTAGTTTATAAAAAATATTTTTATGGTGAAAAAGTAAGTTTCTTATTTGCTTTTCAGCGAACAAATTGGGCTATTTCATTTCTATATTTAAACAAAAAATTATATATAGATACATATTTATAAATGATTACATTTAATACATATTTTGATAGTCACTTTTCATATGTATGATTTATGTAAAGCAGTATAGTTTACAAATAGACAAAGAGTTACTTAGGGCTAGTATGGAGACAAGGTATTGATGACATTGTACTTGTCAATTTTCTTAAAAGTAGTATTGTGTACCTGTTTGATAGAGTTGAAGCCATGTATAGATCTACTGGATACTGGTGCTTTACTCTTAACAAAAAATGGTGAACAAAGTAATTCATCCAGTAAGCAGAGTCTAACTCGTTTTTTTTTTTTTTTTTTTTTTTTTTTTTTTCAGAAATGTAGGACATATTGTCGACTGTTACTAGTATAAGGATTGATTTATTAAAATTATATTTCATTTTATTATGGTTTTTACATATATTATTTTATGAATTATATTGCACTGTAAAATCAAAAATGTTCCTTGCCAATACTAGACACTTTAAACATCTACATTGTAAAAAAAGTTTGATTTATTAAAAAAAATAAATGAAAATGTGCAAGTAATTTTAAAAAACAGAATAATAATAATAATAATAATAATAATAATAATAAATAACGCTTTTAAAATCTATTGAAAAATGTAAACTAGTTAAGGTATAAAAAAATTTTTGAAATCGTGCACTATGCAGTTGAAGTGACTAAGAAACATCTGCCTCAATGTATATTTTGTGCATGAGTGTTTCTGAGGTAAAGACATTTACAAATATTTAAAAGATCAGTAAATTTTTCGTCAGTATCGTCATATGGGTAATATAGTTTAAATTATTGATTTATGGTTCGACGGTTAAGCCATCTGTGTTTATTAAGTTATTGAAAGTATTTAGCATTTATATTTACACAAGGAGTGCAGAATATTTGTGTTTCAGACTTCAATAGTAAAAGTAGTTTCATTCTTCCTTAAATTGTGTTTTAATTAAAGCATATTATTAAGTTTTATATTTGACTCCGTGATTTATTGCTTCACTACACAACAGGAAACGAAGAATTTAGACGGGTGATCATCCCCATACAGACGCTCATAGATACATTGGCGAGAAACATTTCGATACCTCTTCCTCGAGAGACAGAATGTATTTTGATACCCCTCCTTCGAGAGTTTATTTTACCGGCTTCAATAACTTAGGTAAATTTTTTGATGAAGTAAACGGATATCTTGCTTTAAATAAAATTGAAGACGATGATAAATTTAATGTATTAAAGTGTAGTCAAAAAATAGAAGAAAAATATTGATGTAAAACTGTGGCTTCAAGTACTTTGGGAGAAAACCCTACTTTTGCTGATTTAGAACATAGTCTAAGAAATGCGTTTTCTCATGTCATAGATAAAGTAAAACTAAATCAAGAATTAGTCATAAAATGTCTTTGTATGATAATCACGAAACATTTCTACTAAAAAAACTAAACATTACTAAGCAGCTAAATTTTCAATTATCTTTTGCTAGCTATCTTTCAGTTATATTCTAGATATAATAAATCCTCTTTTTACAATACCTCTTGAAATTTTCCTAGATGTGCAATTTATACATTCATATGACTCACTATTTCAATTATTAAGAAAATACAAGCATCCTAATTTTTCGACTTCCCAAAAGGAAAACGAAGTAAATTATCAGCACGAACGGAACATTTGTCCCTCTCCAAATTTTTCTCGTAACTATAATTTTCACGAAAATGAAACTGTGCAACATCCTAGAAGATTTCAACGTAACTTTTCTAGAAATGATTTTTGGCGTAATGATAAATAATAGCGTAATAAATATAACGAAGCTAGACAACAGATACGAGTTAGATATCGCCCTGTACATCTGCATAGTATTTCTGTTAGTCCTGTAAACTTTTCATCTTCGTTTAAGAAAGGGTAATAAATTAGAGATGCCGTCATCAAATGAACCCATTCTAAAACTAAATGAACACATTAAAAATTGTTCTAAAAATGTATACAATGTATGAAAATAATTCTTGTCTAAAAGTTTGTAAAAATTTTGAATACAGTAATGAAAGTGAAATATATTTTGAGAATGACATTGGTATGTTCAAAGAAAATCCTTATATTCAGTGTATAAATGATGATAAAATTTAGAAAAATATAAAGCATGACAGTGGAACCGATATTATTTAAATGATGCATTTGATACATTTGAGTATAATTCTAATTTTGTAGATTATAGAAATGAATTAAACACTTAAGAAAATTTTTAAATGTGCTAGTGGAATAGAAAATTCGATAGATATTTTTGATGAAAATGCTTCAATTAAAGACATTGAAAACTCAAAAATTTCTGAAGTTAAAAAGGATAAATTAAAATGTCTCAACAATATATAACAGTTTAATTGTATGAAAGGTGAAATTGTAAAAGTACGTTTAAAATTGTAGATGTTAAGTGTAATAATATTTGTGAAAAAACTATTTCATTTTCTTTACATGATTATTATGTAAACAGAATGTCTGCATTGTCTTGGTTTTAAATGATTTTTCAAATGTTTTAAACGTAGGTAACAATATTAATTTTGATTTTTTCTAAGTAATTGGATTTAAAATCACTAGACATAAAACAACAATGGTACGGAAAGGTTTAAAACCTAATTTTACAAATAAAATAAGCCCAGTAAAATTTGGTCTTCAGAATTTGTTTATTTATGCTTCAAAAAACATAAATTTTGATGCAATATCTGACAAAATTCTTGATAGCAAGTCCCACCATTCAGTTCAAAATGAAACTTCTAAATAGATAGAGCTATAGAAACATTTTCTAAAGAAGAAATATTAATCGTAAATTCAAAAGCACTAGTATTTCACAAAGATAACCTTACTTTTGTTCCGCCTAGCTCTCAGTGTTACAGTGCTCAAGCAAAGGAACTTTTGAGGGTCCACTTCTTCAAATGACGACTCCATCTACCAAACCACGAAACGATCCAGAAATAATATTCAAGAACAACTATGGACGAATGCAGTTACACACTCCACCCCTCCCTTATGTCTTCAGGAACACAGAACAGACGCCAGATATATGTATTGGAAAAGAGAAAAGCCTCCTCACTCCCTAGATTCCACACCTTCTACTGTCTTAGCAGACGGTAATTCGCAACTGATAACTAAGTCAAGCCATATGGAAAACAGGTGTGTCAGTTCCAATGTTTTCATATATTTCAAAAAAAAAAAAAAAAAAAAAAAAAAAAAAAAGGAAACAAAACAGTGTATTTGAAACTGAACAACTCGATGTTGAGAAATATATATATTTCAAAATTTATGAAAAAAACTTTTGTGAACTCCTTACTCCGAAATATGTTATATCAATTATAAGGAAATCAGTTCGTTCAAGTTTGCATAATGTATAAGTTGCATATTTTATAAATCATGAATTATACATTGTTTACCTGTCAAGTTGACTTTTTTCAGCCATCACCTGCAGAATTTGTAATGAATTTTCTTTAAAATGTATATAATATTCTATGAAATGTCAAATTATTATCTACAATGTTATTATGTGGTGAAAATATTTTGAATATATATATATATATATATATATATATATGTATTATAATGTATAAGTCTATCTGAGTTAAACTCTGTTAAAATGCACGTTTGAACTATATTTGGGGGAAATTTAAATATATATTTTACAAAGTTTATCGTTATTTACTAAACTTCCTAACGCTACGCACCCAACTTAACATGTTCAATATAAGTAGTTTCTGTTTTAAACTTTGAAATAAATCAGTTTAAAAGAGGGGGAAGTAAGGAAAATATGTGCACAAATTCAAGTGTGTTATCTTCTAATATTCAAATTACTCTTTTGGGGAGCTGAATATTCTTTTAACGGATATTACAAAATATTTTTCTTATTTCAGATGCGAAAAGTCAATTGATGTCAAGATACAATTTATGAAAGTATGAATTTATAGTTTGAAGAGGAGTATTTTTTTTTCTTTCTGTCATCTCAAGGAAACTGTAGATATTTTATGTGGAAACTGTTACAATTTTTATTGTAAATTTTTAAATAATTAATTATTATTTTTTTCATAAAAAATGAATATCTATTCCCAGGTATAGCTGGACGTTTGTACCACTCTTTGTGTATTGGACAACATTGCCAAAGTAGTTTAAAATATTATATAGTAATTTTAATGAAAACGATTACCTTTCTTAAATATATATATATATATATATATACTCACTTTTGTATTATAGTCTAATATTCTAAAAGTGCGTATTTAGAGAGTTTGGTTTCAGTTTTTAAAGATGTACAAAATCATTTTTATTTTTATTTTTTTCATTAAAAATAGAATTTAACGAATTGCTGTGGAATAGGATTATAAAGTTAAAAAATATTGGAAATATTAGAATTAAAAATCTTAGTTGAATGTTTGAAATTTGAAACGTGATAAATGATGTAAAAAAAAAGTCAATGTAATAATTTTTTTTTCCAATTTTAGGAAATTAATTTTCTTACTTTGCAAGTAGAAAATTATTTTCTACTGCTCGTATGTTTGTTTTATTGAACTTAGAGTCTCGGTTCGGGAACGAACCGAATTCCGAATGCGGGAAAAATTTCAAAATCAAACTCGAAATGTACAAAACACCACCTGATGCTGCCTGCTTGCCAATATATCGAAGTTTGTTAACGAAATCATTTTTTAATTCATGAAAACAATGAAGGTAGTAAATCAACGAAGGCTTTTCTCGCTTCGCTGGTCACTATATTTAAAGGAAACTCTTTTCTATATCGCTTTACAAGCAAAAATAAAATTTAAAGACATCGTGAAATTGCTTTAAATCCGCTTTGGTTTCCCTCTGCCGTCGGCAGCGACCCAATCATTCGCAGACTCTCGAGTGTCTGTCCCTATTGCCTGTGAGAATAGCTTACCGGTGGGCTTCCATTAGGGTGCTTATCAGATGACAGTTTTGAAACGGACAATATCGAAATGTAGCCATTTTATATTTGAATCACAGTTACATATGAACAACACAATACGTGGTATACATAATATTTTCTTTCACGTTATTTTCTATATTTATTTGATTTATTCAATGAACCGTAAAATGAAAATAAATTCACACCAAATATAATATTACAATGTTCTATGGCCGGCTACATCTATCGCATGAGGCAATTAATTTTTGTTATTATAATACTAGTTGAGTTAGTTAATAGTGGTTCGTATATAGAAAATTAAATAATAAAATAATGAAATATGTAAACCTGCTCATGGTGCAGCCTTAACGTAGTTCCTCTTCGCGACTTTTGAATTTTCATCGTCGCTTTAGACAAAAATACATAATTTATGTTATTATTATTTTTCTTTCTTTTCTTTTCGTTTTCTTTCTTTTCTGTTTTTCAATATTTTACAATTTGTTTATATTTTTTATGCGCTACTTGGCTTAAAGCAGCTTTTACGAAAATGGAGTCCTTGGCGAAAAATGTGCGATCCATTTCAGCATCAAAATTTTTAAAATTACCCAGGATTATCAATAAGTAACTACTCCATGTGAATGAGCATTAGTATTATAACTTTTGCTATAATAAAATATACATAGCTATATGACTAAAATAAGTAACATAAATTTCAATTTAATATCAAGATTTTAAAAGTAATTTGTTAAGCATTCCTTAAAAATATTTATTTATAACATTTTCAAAACAGTAATAGTACGTGTAATATCAATATTCTCATTCAAATTTCATGACATATGAATAATCCAACTTCCTTTTCAAGCAAGCCGGTAATGAATACAAATTGCGTTTCATGAAGAGACAACCCATTGTTTACTTATAACTATTTGGCGGTGTCCTTTCAAAGCAGCCAACTATTCATCAGCAATGCACAGTCTCAAGCAAATGGCTCTCTCACAAATCCTTCAACGTATTTCACTTTCATTGAAGATTTGCTGTTTGTTCACAATAATACGAGATCGTAATTTATAATTATTATTTATCAAACCAGAGTAATATGAGGAAGTTTAAATATTAAATTAATGGATATTATAAGTAGAAGCATTTATGCATCTTAAATACAATACTAAGCTTGCGAAAAATGTAAATTGCCACTAAAACCAAAATGCGGAAATTTAAAATGAAAAGGGTTGCATCTACATTCCCATTTTTATAACTATACTAAACGTAGATTTTTACAGAAAATAAAATTAATCTTGTTAGGTGTATTGTAATTTAAAAAAACAAAACATCACAAATATCATGTTTATGACATCGAAACAATCATAGTAAGTACCATAGACCTTTACTTTTGACAAATACAGAATAAGTCAAAATGAATAGAGCGATTACAAGCAGCTATGACTATTTAATGGAAAATAATTTATTGATAAGATTAACTCAGAATGTAGACGGAACTCGAAATTTTTGTATACATACGTCATAGATGTTCTATGTGACTTCCCTTGGTCACACACGGGTAACATTTAGACGGTTGTCCATTTCATGCCATACATTCTGAAGCATGTCTGCAATCACCGACGCAAGCGCATTACAAATGCGTACTTTCAGGTCCTGCAATTTTTGTCTATGGCTTTATGTGAAAGACAGGGTGTATGTGCTTCCCATGCCCAAAACAATTGAAGAACTCAAAGTACGCATTTGTAATGCGCTTGCGTCGGTGACTGACCAAATGCTTCAGAATGTATGGCGTGAAATGGACTACCGCCTAGATGTTGTCCGTGTGACCATGGGAAGTCACATAGAACATCTATGACGTATGTATACAAAATTTGGAAGTTCCATCTACATTCTGTGTTAATCTTATCGATAAATTATTTTCCATTAAATACTTATAGCCGTTAGTAATCGCTATATTCAGTTTGACTTACCCTGTATTTTTAGAACTCAAATGAAATAATGTTTTACGTTCTCTAATATGTTGAGCTTATTTACAAAGTAGATATCTTTACATGCGGATAAAATTAGCAAAATATTTCTAAAATATTCTCCTTCATGGATGATATAAACAGTCATAAATCATTAAAGAATTTTCGCAGAAAATAAAATTATTTTAATTTAATTATTTTATTTCTAAAAATTTATAGAATGTGTTAAGGCTTATGACAGAACTTTTTTTAAATATTATTAAAAAAAGGACTTTTTTTTTCTTTTAGCTTCAAATATAGTCTGAATTCCGTGAAATATTGTAGCAATAATTGGCCGTCATTTGCATAGTTTTAAATTTTTACATTCAGATGGAAAGAAGCCATAAAAAGGAATAATTTCTATAATTTATAAATAATTATCTTGAGATCCTAAAACACGCCAGTAGTGGACTTTTTTTTGTTCATATAATGGTAACACTGAATTTCATCAGAAATGCGAACTTATTGGTAATTCATATTTAATAAATAAAGGATATTTTCTGTTTTATTAAAGTATTTAAAAAATGAAAAATAAATTAATGAAATTATAGCGTAAATTCATAATAAATTATCTCTGTAAAAATCTAAGTATAACACACTGTTTTATTTAAAACGAGTTATAATATGTAAAAAAAAAAAATAATAATAAGCATCTCCTTGTATGATAACCTTTAATAATAAAAATAGCTATTCTTTATGTTGGAAATATATTGAATTCGCATTCTATTTTCGAAAAATGCTACTCTGTTCTGAAAATTCGTGGAATAAAAATAAATTATAATGTGTATATTGAAGCGATTCTTTCTAATTATATGTAAAAGGTAAGACGATATTCGTCCATATTTCTGATTTCCTTTAATACGAAGTTATGTACATTACTGATACCTTTAAAGCTGTAGAATTCATTCTTGTAGATACAGTACATTGGTATTCCTTCAGGTGTCCCTGTATACAAAACATTGGTGCAATTTACACCATTTTCAATAGGGATCATCCAGTAAAGAACTGGTAAAACATACATCAGTTTCAAGGAATTCGATGAACATTAACAGGAATCAAAGTACCGTCAGTAAACAGACGAAGTCAGACGGAAAAAAAAAACAAACATCTAATTCAAATCATAATATGTCTTAAACATTGATAAGAAGTCTTAAAAGCACTTCATAAAATAAAAAATGCAATTCGAACAATTGCTGGTTATATCGCTTAATGTATCAGAAATAATTTTGAGTGTCTGTGTAATTGTTTATTCTAAACATAATGTAACCTATAAAGATTTTTTTTTTCTGTGTGTGTGTGTGTCTGTGTGTATGTTAATACTAAATGCTATTTTCATTTTTATACGTGAAGAATAAAGATATTAAAGTTTGGTTCTTAGAAATACCTCTAACAAAACGCAATGCTTTGGAACTCTTTCGGATGTATCTATACACAAGCAAGCGGCATTTTCAATATGAAATGTCTCTTAGTTAACTTGAATAATATATATCAGTTACATGTAATTTCCTGAATAGTTACGTAAGTTAGAGCGCTAACGGTCAGACAGACAAACCGAAGTCATAAAGATATTTTGAAATTGTTAGAAATTGTTAAAAAGACAATTCAATTCAAATTTTATTTACTTATTTAACATTAAAGATAAACGGAAAAATGAGGAACAGATCAATGTTTTTTCAGCAAAACCAGTGTTTAATCTCATACATTGTTTAACTACGTTTAAACAAATTATAAAATTTTTCAATAACTACATTTAAATATTTTTCAACAAAGTTGATAGTTGTTCATGGCCTCCGTCTGTCTATCTATCCGTCTTTTTGTCTATCTGCACCCTAACATCTGTCAGATTGTTAGAATTTCATCAAAGAAATATATGTTCTTAAAATAGACAATGGCATGATCTCTATTTAAAATCACATAAATACTAACATGGATGGTTGTACGGAATCACCTTTTTGCACATCGACTGTGGCGTAGGCAAAATTATATAGTGCTATATTAAAAATTAATTTAATGCTTACATTTTTTAAAAGAATTATAAAGAGACCTTAGTTAGATTCTTTACTTTGTTTGGCTTACAGTTTTTAGACAGTATACTACAAAAGCAGTCACTATATGGAGGCTTCGCAAAATCCATCTACTATAATTTTTTCCTATAAAATAATAAAAAAGGTAAAATAAGACGTTTTTATGGTTTTCTTTCTTCATGATTCAAAACTTTTTTCTTTGGGTGTCTTTAACCTATATTTCACCATCGTCCTAAAAATAGGACGCCATGCATAAGTGTTATTTAGATAAATCCTTTTGAATATTTTAATTCAAATTAAAGGTGATACATTATTTAAAAGTCCAATAAATACATATGTCTCCTTATCGTTAGTTTAAATTGAAGTTTAATATATATTTTTAATTTTTAAAATGACGATTCTTGAAGATTTATTCATTACATTTTCAACACAATATTACTTTAAAAAGTTTTAAGTTCAAGAATAACGAACATATAAATTTATTGAGGTAATATTCTACACTTTTGTACTGATAAAGCAATTATGCAGAAATATATATAGAGGTGGTCTGTTTTCTTTATATTTTCGACCTTCATTAACCTTTTTCCTATCTTTTAGGGCAGACTGTACCGATTAAACTAATGAAAGGCTGGTAAGATTTTTTATTTTTTATTTTTTTATTTTTTATTTTTTTTGTGTGTGTACGTAGACTTAAAGAAACATATATTTAAGGTTTTCTAAAGCAAAAAAAAAATATTTTTTTTCAACGCTTGGTACGTTATGGGTTAAGGTGGCAAACACATTGTTAGTTAAACGATGCAACATGAAATTACAATTGGAAATTTTTTATAATCTAAAAGAAACGGATGGTTTTATGCTCATGTTTATTAATCAAAAGAATAATGATAATGTTTCTTTAAAATAAGTTTATTCTTTGCCTTTTATAAAAATAAAATTCTTAAATTTTCCTGAAAAGAAAAAAAAAAAAAAAAAAAAAAAAAAAAACATTTACTGCTTTATTAAATACTAGCAGGCATTGCCCGCTTCGCTGGTCACTATATTTAATTGAATTAAAAAAAGAATCAATATTTTTTATACCGTTCTACAAATTAAAAATAAAAATAAAATACATTGAAATTGCTTAAAAACTTCGCTTCGGGCCCTCGCTGACCTCGGCAGAGACTTCTTCACCGCAACGTCTTGGTACTTAATAATTTAATTTATAGAATTGTTAACAATACAGGAAAAACGGCATTAGTCATTATCCTTTTGATAATAAACAGAACGGAAAACGCATTATGTTATACATGGAGATATTTTGTATAATTAGACCAATTATAAGGATGCTTTTCCTTTTTTTTCCCACTCGCATTACATATTTAAAATAAAATTGATAAAAATTGTGCAAAAACATTAAAAGAGCTTGAACCTCTTGGCGGAATTTGAAATTTGGCACTGAAGTAGCTCAGCCGTTTCTCGCAAAAATCTTTACGTATGCATTTGCGATACCCATATTAACTCATCGCCGAAACGACTACATAATTGTAAATAATTATAAGATTAAAAAAAAAAAAAAACTTTTTAAATACATGCTTTTAAATTTTCTGTTGAATCTTATAGCTATAGTAGAGCTATATTAGCACTTTATTAATGTGTAGAAAATTTTAAAGTGATAATGACGTCATTTTTTGTGAGATGCATAATTTATTTATTTATTTATTTACAATTTTTTAATGTTCACGTTTAATTAAATGTATTTATTTTTATGTCAATAGAAAATGAACTCGTAATTTATTATTATTATTATTATTATTATTATTTTGCAACTATTAAATTATAACTAATATTTATTTTCATATTTTATTTAATTAAAATAAAACTTTGGAATGTAATATCTTTGATAAATTGATGTATATAGTATCCACACAAAAAATGAAAAATTTTTTAGAGCTCTTTTAAAAAGTATAACATCCATGCACTATCTTAAAAAAAAAAAAAAAAAATCACCAGTTTTTACTTAAAAAAAAAAAAAAAAAAAAAAAAAAAAAATCACCGAAGTAGTTAAAATTAGACCAATCTAAACTAGTATGTTGTGGCCACCACAGGACTTTCTTCTATATTTTCCTATATACATATTCAATCAGTAACAATTTAAAAAAAAAAAAAAAAAAAAAAAAAAAATACGATTTTTTTCTAATTTTTTTTTTTTTTTTTGTTAAAAGTAATACATATTCAACCAGCAACAATATTAAAAAAAAAAAAAAAAAAAAAAAAAAAAAAAAAAAATACGATTTTTTTTCTAAATATTTTTTGTTAAAAGTAAAAAAATCAATAACTTTGTTTCAAATTGTCACAGATTTATAGTTCAACCATTCGTTTTAAAGGTATTGACGAGATATTTCGAAAGATACCCAACTTGAAAATTTACCCCCCCGGAATCGGTGCCCCCACATGCACAAAATTTTTTTCGTAGTTAACTACTACTATTATCAATAATTCATATTAATTTTACAATCACAAGTTTAAAATAACGCTTATTATGTACATTTATACGAAATTTTGTCCTATGCTGCCATGTTAAAAGTTTACATAAAATGCGATCACAGCGCCATCTGCTGGGCGATTGATCCCAAAATCTAATCAGACCCTTTCCATGTCAGGGTCCAACTATACACCAAGTTTGGTTCAATTTCATTCATCGGTTGGTGAGATACGGTGAAACATACGAAATTTTGCGATCACAGCGCCACCTGCTGGACGATTGATCCCCATATCTAATCAGCACCATGCCCCGTCAGGTTCCAACTATATACCAAGTTTGGTTGAATTTCATTCATTGGTTCGTGAGATACGGTGAAAAATACGAAAATTTGTCCTATACTGCCATGTTAAAAATTTACATAAAATGCGATCACAGCGCCACCTGATGGGCTATTGATCCCCAAATCTAATCAGCACAATGCCCCGCCAGGGTCCAACTATATACCAAGTTTGGTTAAATTTCATTCATTGGTTCGTGAGATACGGTGAAAACACTAAACCACAGACAGACAGACAGACAGACACACAGACAGACATTTTTTAAAAACTATAAATTCGTGTTCAGGTCATCCCAAAACGTGTAGATCCGTCAAAAAACGGAGGTCGAAAATTTTCGCGAATCCAATACTTTCTCTATATTACATATAGAAGAAAGTAAAAAGGAGTGTTCCCAATAAACTCTTTGCTTTATTTATATACATAGCTAATATACCGGGAGATCCAAAAGTCAGGACCAACTTTAAAAATGAATAATTCGAAAACGAGTCAAGATACAAAGATACGGTTTGCACCAAACGGATGGAAAAGAAGCCGGGTTTTTTGTGGCAACGAAAAAAAAAAACAGTTCTGTTGGCGACCAACAGATGGCGCTGTCGGATTTCGTATGTAGGACTATGCAAAGCAACAAACGATATAGAAAGGAGCAAATGCCGCAGGTAATGGTTGTCGAAGCTTACATGCATCGAAATATCGCATTCTCAGTCGCTACTTTAATCACGCATGGCCTCCAAGATCTCCCGATCTGACACCCTGTGATTTTTGGCTGTGGGGATTCTTGAAGTCAAAAGTGTACAGCGACCAACCGGCATCACTAGCAGCACTGAAAGATGACATCCAAAATGTGTCTGCCATAAAGCAAGAAATGCTACTAAATTCTGTGAACGGTGTGGTGAATCCTCTCACAGCTGTACTTCTGAATGATGGACAGCACATTGAGCAGTTATTGTAGTAGTACTATTTAACTGTAATTAAGCTGACTTGTAAGTTATCAACACTTTTTTCATTTGTAAATCATCTTTTGGTGAAATAAAACACTATAGCGCCATCTGTTGGTTGCCAACAGAACTAACTTTTTTTCCTTTGCCACACAGAACCCGGTTTCTTTTTCATCCGTTTGGTGAAAACCGTATCTTTGTATCTTGATTCGTTTTCGAATTATTCATTTTTAAAGTTGGTCCTGACTTTTGGATCACCCGGTATTTATTATTATTAGTTAAATAAACAGATTATTGATATTCTATCTTACATATTTTTTATCACTTATTGTATTCCATACTGCGATAATTTATTTTCATTTTTGTTTTATTTTGGTTTACTTATTTTTATTTATTTATTTATTTATTCTTTGCAATAAAAAAAAATATATATATATAATATTATAATATAATAGTCATCCAAGACATCAAATTCAGCAGACTTTTAAAATGAGAATGCAAAGCCCGATTAATATTTACATTGCCAATTACAATAAATTATCTTGGCGAGAAAGTATTATTTAGCTGAAATCATCTTAACGTTATTTATACGACAGCCGGATAGGGAGACGGAAAAAGTCTGGTTCAATACAAAGTCGCTATCTTTGACATAGGATTTTAGAGTTTCTTATGGTTTTCTACAAAACTCGCGTGATCACGGGCTAGAACTTCTTAGAAAGAAATGCGCGGAGGGAAATCCAATGGGATCCTAGTGTAGACAATCGATTTATTTTTTTTAATTAATAAAACTGATTAATTCGAAAACAATTTTATTATATCAGTGACACATTACAATAAGCTACAAATGCATATATATCATAATACGTATTAGTGAAACTTAATAATATATTAAATATCTTCTTTAAAAAAATTCAGAATTAAACTTAAAGGGAAAAGAATATTAATATTATATATGTATATTTTTTTTTCAATAAATTCACCATTTTCTTAAAATACCAGTGAAATGAATGAACATTACACGAAAATAATATTTTGTGATAAGTTATAATTATAAAAAAAAAAATGACATTAGAAGAATATTTTCCGTTTGTCAAATGTCGTGATGTCTGAAGTAGAAAAAAAAAAAAAAAACTAACTATATATATATATGTATATATATGTGAAATGAAAAAACTGCAAAGATATCGAATAAAACCATTTCTATGAAATAAATACGTTAAAAAATGAGCCAAATTTTCAACTTTCTGACATCAGTAACGGTATGGAAAGAATTTCTAAAAATATATATAAATTAAAAAAGAACTGTCACAGAAATCTTCCTTGCAGAAAATTTAAGGAAATATATGGAAATAAAAAGTGTTTTTACTTTCCATTTTAAATCTGAATTCTTTTTATAAATAAAAACAATTCATAAAAATGTATTTAAAAAAAAAAAAAAAAAAAAAAAAAAAGGTTAATTCTTATCATCATTATAATCCATTATTTTTTTTTTATTGTTTTATACGTACTGCATATATTCTTATAGTTTAAAATTAATAAGAACTTGTGTTTACTTAGAGAAATGAATATTTATTATGCAACGTTTATAACCCCTCTTTTTTTTTATTTATGTACTATGTTTTGAAATTTGAAATTATTGGTAAATCCAGGTATCTTATTATTATTTTTTTTTTTTTTCTTTTAAGCGGATAATGATAAGGATCAATATATTTCTAATTACTATTCTTATTATTTTAAAATTCAAATTAAAAATATCGTTTTTGAAATATACATACCATATTTCAGAACAATTTTAGATATACACACACACACACATATATATCTTCTTTAAAACTAGTATTTTTCTTTTAGGAAAAACATTAAGTCATTAAATGTATTATATTGCGTTTAGATTAAAAAAAAAAAAAATGTGTTTTATGCGTCATCTTGATGATATGAATAAAATTTAGTCGAGTAATGTATTTCATACTTTGTGAGGTCCAGGCGCTTGCCTCGACTATCTCATACCCCATTTTAAACTTAATTTAAGGAATAAGTTGAAGAGACTCTTTAGATTAAAATAAAATGAATACTTATTTCACCTTGAAATATTGGGATGAATGACTCGTGGAACTCAGTACCTAATTAGATAAAAAATAATTAAAAAAAAATATATAAAGATATATAAAGATATGAAAATGAATGATCTCTCACCACTTGTGATAAACTTATAAAAGCAGGCTTTTTCGCTCAGAAGATAATTGATTTTAATAACCGCTAATAAGAAGAAGCTCGCATCCGCTACGATGCCTAATCCGCTTCACAATAATAACGCTTCACTAGATTCGCTTAGAATATTATTTTTCAATCACCTCTCCTCTATACACTATCAATAACAACACTGTCTCGTAATCTTCACGCCATCACACAAAACTACCTTGTAGTATCTACGCCACCAACGCAACACCATATTTTACCACACTTCATTTTTTTTAAGTATCTTGAACCGACAACCTTCATCACTTCAATTCCCTAACTTCAATTTCCGATCAAATTCATACACTTTACGTAAACTGCGCGAGTCCTCCTTTCCTTTTAGTAGTTCTATGCCGTCGTAACCTTATTATAACTCCAACCTATTACGTCACTTGGTGCTGGTATCAGACATCGCGTTTTTACTCTCCGATCAACATTCCTTCACCACTGCCAACATCCATTTATCCTAACTCGACGCCACAAACTTATTTTCCTGCGGTGATATTCTTTTGACTCAACATTTTTCACCTCACATCTAAATTTTAGTCACCTTGTACTGTTACGTAATGCTACATAATCTTACTGAGATATATCCAGTGCATATTCTGCCAATTGTTTACTTACAAAATTAGAATAAGCCCCAGCGTCCAAGATCCCTCATATATGGTACAGATTGCCGAATTCATCACTAATCAAACAAACAAATGTGCTTAATAATACTGTTTTTAAATCATTAAATTGATTACACGTAGTTGAAAATAAATTACGATCATTACTTTGAATACTCATCTGAAACTCCGGCTCAACGGACCAAAAATATATCTTAGTTTATTATTTTTTTTTCTAATAAATTATTTGCCGCTTTATTTATCTTAGAAATTTCAAAGTTTATGCATAGCTTTTTAAACACTGTATACATCTTGTCAAAGTTAAATTTTCACTCTGGAAAAATATTTGTACCGTACCTAAATCTACCACTAATATTTCCAACCAGTATTATAAACATGGAAATTTTTTACTATGAGATTTAAAGTATATATACATTTAAATGTCTTCTGAGTTATTTTTTGTAAATTTTACAGTGGTGTATGTATGTCTGTAATTAAGTCGGTGAGTATTTGTATGAGTATATGGGGAACATTATTACGTCTAAACATTCTATTCGAATGAACTGAAAGTTGGTAGATATGTTATAAGCAAACGTCAAACGAACTGTATAGAATTTGATTGGGTGTACAAATGCTTTTACATGGATGCAAAGAAAAACTCTCTATTAATATTTCCTCACACCATTTAAATAGAGATAGCTTTTATTCACCTTATTTGATTAGACTAAACGTTTGCAGGTATGTTATAGATCATCACTGCACGAAATCTGTAAATTGTAATGGAATCAGAACTTACAGTTCTTTTACAGGGTGCAAAGAAAAATTCTGTCTTTCTTTGGCCAAGGACTCAAATTATTTGAAGTGCGAAAGCATCCAAATGCCTTATCTGTAAGATTTAATGTTGGAAGGTATGTTGTTGGTCAAAGACGTACGATTATTATAGATTTTGATGAATACAGGACTAATATTTCTTTTGCAGGGAAATAAAAAAGGCATCTTTATCATAACAGTCTGGAGACATGACATATTTGAAGTGTGTTAATTTTTAAACTTTACATTTGATTAACCTCCCCGTGACGAGCGTGTCGCATAAGACTCCACTGCTTTCGTGTTCTTCTTTCCATTTCTGGCAAATGCACTTCTGTCTCTGTGGTTCTAAGCAACCTACCGTTGCGTCTTTGTGTTCGACCGTTGTGTTCGTGAAGATTTTTCAACAGTTTCATTTTCTTTCAATGTTTATGTCTGTTTTCACAATTTAACAAAGAACTTTATTTTAAAACATGCATAACATAAAATAAGGTTGTTTAAATTTTTGATTAATTTTATTGATTATTAATTAATTCATTAAACTGGAATACAAGCACAAATTATTTATTCTCAAATTTTAAACTGTACTTTTCTTTCCCAGTTTAAATGTCAAGTGCGCAATAAGAACGTTTGTTCGAATGTCTGAATAATTGATCACGAGACCTACTCAGTTTGCTTTTTCCCAATCGATAGTAAACATATAACGGAAGCTTGATCTTCAAAATCATTTCATTGTTAATATATCAAATGAATGCAATTTGAATGGTGTTTTTGTTTGTTTAACATTACGAAACGTCAATTGATTTTTCTGTTTCTATCCACTCTGCTAATATAGTTATTCGCTAAGTAATCACTAATAATATATATGATTTTATTTGTATGCCGTTTGGGAATATTTACATTCGATGTATTTAAAAAAACTGTTTATTAAGCAGAGACATACAATTTTAAGCATACTATAGGTTATCCCCATAAAAACTTTACAGACTTACTAGAGCGTAGGATTTGTAATACATTTTTTTTTAACTGTACGTCGTTGTCTATGGGAGCAACACAAGCAGGCTTTTACAGGGCTGCACTAAAGATTTGGTTACATTACAATCCATTACACAGCGTACAACTAGAGAAGAAACACTCAAACACTCTGTTATGGTTTTTCCTTTTGTTTCTTTGAACGCCTTCTCTCATTTAAAACTAACCGTTTATTACTTACTAGTCGTCTTCGGCGACCAGCTGATTCGTGATCCTTGAAAAATCCGATTTTACGAATCTCACGCTCCGTGGCGCCCGCGGCGCCATTTTCCCGTTTCAGGGCTTACAACAGCTTATTCACATATAGTGAAAATAGCTTTATTGAAAAATTTAAATTCAGTAAATTCTCGCTCGGTAGCGCCTGCGGCGCCCTCTTCCAGTTTTAATATTTGAAACAGCCTGTTCGCTCACCATGTTATGATATTTCAAATTTCTGACTTCAGCGAAGTCCCGCTCGGTGGCGACCGCGGTGCCTTATTCCTGTTTTAGAACTGTATTACTTGTGATGATATATTACTTGTGAATTTATTTTAATTAGTAGCTGAGATACCAAAGAAAACCTAACAAGAACACCTCAAAACGTGCAAATCGGGTGAAATCTCGAATTCCATTTTCGATAATATAAAAGTACTTTAAAATATCTTTCGATTGATTTATTAAAAATAATTCAATAGCAATTAGAATTTGAAATACGCGTATTAGAATAAAATTTTATTTAAATGTAAATTTAATTTAAATGTAAATTTAAATGTAAATTTTTATTTATTCTCCAAAATCGATGAAATTGGAACTGCAACATTGTGTTGGGATGTTAAAGGTGTATAGTAAATTTTGTGCACGGGAGAGGAAAATTGAAGAATTTTCAAATTTGCAATTTTTAATCGCAGTCCAGAAACGTGATAGTAAAAGATATTTCTCTTTCGTTCTACTTTCCAAATATCGTCTGAGAAGTTTCCATGGTAACAAAAATACCCGCTGTTGTTCGAACGACAAACGCAAGAGTTTCAGAAACGTCGATTCAGAATTTCTTGGAAAACTGCAGGGTTACAGAAAATTAAAAAAATTATAACGCGCTAATCCGTATTTTGCTAAAGTGTTTATATGGTTCGAAAGAAGATTAAATGACCTTTCTATATATATTACTTGTTAAGAAATGAAACAATTTCTCTTGCGTACAAGGCGTTTCAAAAAGACGAACGAGGAAAAGAGAAATTTCGGACCCTTTTTAAAACTTTGTTAAAAAAAAAAAAAAAAAAAAAAAAAAAGTACGGTAAGAATCGGTAATAAATGCCCTTTCTCGTGGTACAGGTGTATTTTCAATATCTCCAAGAGCTCCGCAGCGATCGCTTTAGAATAAACCGAGATATTTTTCTTTCTCTGCTTCCTCTTTTGAGGAACGCGCTGAATTCTACTTGAAGGGTGGAAATTAGGATCCGCTCGCTTTTTAAATAGACCTTGGTCGACATTTTAATTAATATCTCTGGAACTATTTAAATTTTTTAAATTCTTTTTTCACTGTGGACTCGGGCAGGCTTCTGAGCACCCGTATGTCAATGTTTTTAGTTCTGCGCTCAGTAGGGCTGAACGTATGGATGATCAGACAGACAGACAGGCAGACATCTTCCTTTATTGTTATAGATAGTTCAGTAAAATAAGTGGAGATTCTCTAGGTGTGTGGTTTTTTTTTTTTTTTTTTTTTTTTTTTTTTTTTTTGTTCAATCAATTTATCTACACTATTAAGTCCTTATATTTACATTATGAAAAGAACGGTGTATTTATTTATAGAATACAGTAAATTATTTAAAATTAATATAATATTAAAAAAAAAAGGCCGATTGATATGTAATACTAATATATAAAAGATTATTTTGTTTAATTTTAGGCAAATTAATCTTAAAAAAAAAAAAAAAAAAAAAAAAAAAAAGAAAAAAAAGAAACTGTTTGTGGATAATGAATTTGCAAATTGAATTTTATATGATATATATGTATATATATATTAGCAAGTCTGTGTAAAAAGAATAACAGCTATTGAATTAATGCTGGAGAACATCTTCATGTTTCTGAAAATTTCAAAGCAAGTACGCTTAGAATAATTTGTGATGGTAGTTATGAATATGTTATCTACACTAAGTCAAAACGTTTCAAACATATTTTCAATTGGTGAAAGTTACATCACTATGGTTGCACCACTTTTGTCCTCAAAATTCAACAACACGAAAATCGTATTCAACGATATGTTCAAAATAATCTGTTTTCAGCCTTAGATTCATTCAGAAGATTATCATTTTTGTTACATAAAATAACAATTACTTTTTATGTAACTTATAGATTCCAGAATGAATTAATCCCCCTACCAAAAAAGAAGGAAAAAAAATATTTTTTAATATTTTAACATGAATATCTAGATGCCTTGTTTTTTTTTTTTTTTTTTTTTTTTTTTTTTTAAGTCCTTCGTGATCATTTTATTTTACCTTGTATCTTATTATTATGCTTTTTTTTGATAAAATGTTTCTACGCAAATAGTACAGTACCTTGTATAAAGATATGATATATGATAGTATAAAACCTAGATTATCGACATCACATTCTAATTGAATTTCTTTAAGAATATTGCTTAGTGGAATGTATTACTATAATTAGTCTTTTATCTACAACATGAGATTAAATGTACTTTTAACTTATTCTAAAATTGAATAAAGGCAGTGTTTTTTATAAAAGAATAAATGAACGCTGTCTTTTAAAATTTGGTATATTTTATCTGATAATATTATGTATTTTGGTGATAGGAGATAGTAGTGAAAATATTTAATTGTTTACCAGTATTTTAATATTAGTTTTAAATAACTGATTTAAATTTATTTATTTAATTTTTATTTATTGATTTTTTTTTTCAAAATATTGCTGGCGTCAGCTATGACACGAACCCGCCCTTTTTATGGATTCTTCCTCCACACTTTTTATATAATAAAATTTTACTTAAAATTATACGCTTCTATTATGAACAAAATTGATATAAAATTTTATTGATGCCGAAATATAAGGACTCTACTAATTCTACATAACTTCGTTGTTATTCAGTAGGAAAAATTAAAATAACATTAAATAAAATTAAATAAAATTTCTCATATACTGTTACTGTTTATTTTTGTAATGTTTATTACCAAATAAATAACTTTTTTTTTTTCTAACCTTTTGCGGCGAAATATAAGTGTTCTCACATAATTACATTGCCACCGTAATTCAAGAAAAGTATTGAAATGAAAGAAATAAATGACTTTTCGCGATATATTACAAAAGTAAAATTTATTTTCCAAGACGAGCTGAGTTTTTGCAGTGGAATCTTAACAATTGGCGTCATCGCAGACCTGACACCGCGCCTCAAACGTTTAAAAGCATTGTGGTCAAAACTGGCACCAAGTTTGAATGAAAAATAAATAAAAAGATTATTTTCTGTTTTTTTTTTTTTTTTTTTTTTTTTTAAAGACACAGATTTATTATTATTTTTTTTTAAAAAAAAAACGTAAATAAATAAATTAATAAAAAAAAAAAACATTTTCGTTTATATAGCTACATTCTTTTCAAGGGACAATTTCAGATTTATGGATTTATGTTTTTTTTTTTTTTTTTTTTACTTTTGAACTTTAATTTTTATTGTCATGCATCCGTGCATCTAATAATGCCATAAACCAGTAAATTAGTAAATTTTGTAAATAAATGTAAGACGTTCCTATTACTTCGAAATATATGCAACAAAACAGCTTTTAATTTAACTTCGAACATAAAAATGGTTCAATACTTTAAATGAATATGAAAAATATATAGAAATCGTAAACTAATCATTTTTTTAAGTTTAATTTAGTTATACATACTTATTCGTCTACAATACAATGTTAAAATAGTTATTTTTATTGTTCATCTCAGTCGCGAAAACCACAATAATTAATAAGATTGCATTATATATATGGAAAATTAATACCATTTACAAAATCCATTATCAGTATAGAATTTTCTAAGATGTTTAGCATAATTACTTGTATTTATTTGTTTACACTTATTTCAAGAAACTCAACTAAAACATGAAAAAATATTCAAATTTGCAACGCATGAAATTACCGAAGTTAAATTAAAAAAATAGATTTAAGTGATAACAAATTAATGAAGACTTTCCAGTTGTTAGTAAAGTATAAAAGTATAAACATCTTAATTTAATATCTGTACAATATTTTCTAGAGTAATTATTAGCGTGTACTGTGTCGTAAATTTTTATTATATATTGAAATATATTTAAAATAAAGGCTTAAAAATATTGTTTATGTATTTTTGAAAATAAAGGTATTTCTCGTGTTTTGAAATTGAAAATATTCATAAAGGAAAATACTCAAAAACTAATTAAATCCTTAAAAGCAATTGAAAATTTAATGAGCATAAAATAATTACTTGATTTTGGTTAGTTAATTAAAACATTTAAAAAACACATATTTTTCTTAACAGTTAAAAAGGTTATTTTTGAAATGTTATGACATGTTGTTAGATTTTTTTTTTCTTATCACTGAAACAAAATTGAATTTCGACAGTACTGTAAGCTCGATTAAATTATTCTTCAGAAGTTTTGTACAGCTGAAATTATACTATTATCCCCAACAATAACAAAGTTTATTTGCATATTAATATAATTAGATCTGAAAAAATATTTCTATAATTCAGGCATTTATTTTTCCATAATATTAATAAAATTCATGTAATTTCTAAAGCAAACCAGATTTAAATTATGCGTATTCTTACTTTTTTTTTGCTTCAGTATAAGTTATTCAGTTTCTTTTCTTATAATTTAGGTAAATTCATAAATAGCTTTTTAGTTCCCCCTCGTACTCATACATCGTATTCATGCATAGTACTGTATGCATGAGTATTTAATATTCAGGAAAATGTTCGATCCCAGTTCTTATATACAATTTGAAGAATATATATAAATACTTATACATTTTGAACCCGAAAATCGCAAAATCGAATGATGAATCTCCAGTGGTAACTCACATTGTTTGATATTTAGATAATATTTTGGTTAGTTAATGTGCTAATTAATTTGTCGGAGGGATTTTGAACTTTACCAATTTTTGTGAAACTAAATCCTGCTTCCGGTTACAAAAAAGTACTAGGAAGTACTCGCTTTTTCATTCCCGATATAAAAATACGAAGAAAAAATATATCACTATATAATAAGAATTATATTTTTATAATAAAAATGTAAACTATTATAATAATTAATTAACAATAAAAAATGTATATTTGTTTTCTTTTTTTCTTTTTACCACTTCCAACAAGGTTAAAAACTGCTATTGACTTCGGTTTGTCTGTCTGTTTGTCTGATTGTCCACGACCTAATATCCGTAAATATTCACGGAATTTCTTGAAACTGATATATGTTATTGAAGTTTGCTATCGAATTATCCTTATTGAAAATTGAGTAAATATCGTTGCTGGTTTGTGTACAGGGACATCCGAAAATATTTACAGCGTCGCATTCTATGTGAGGTATTTTTATGAACCATATTATAGCTTTCTTTTACACAAATCTTAATGAAACTGGAATATGTTATTCAAGTCACTATCGGATGTTATGGAATATGGAGTAAATATCACCGCTCGTTTGTGTACAGGGTCACCCGAAATTATTCCAAAGCATTGCGTTCTATGAGAGGCATTTCTATAAAGCATATTTTAGTAACGTTACTTTCCACAAATTTTAAAGAAATTAAAATATGATATTTAAATGCGAAAAATAATGTTTTCTATAGAATATAGTATGATTAACATTAAGATTTACAGGGCTACACAAAGTATTATGTTGAATTAAGGGCAATTATTGTAAATTTGCTGGAATTCCATATTCGTTTACATGGGTACCTTTCAAAATAGCTCGCCAATACCTTTAAAACGAATGGTTGAAACATCGAACTGCGATAATTTTAAATACAGTTATCGAGTTTTTTTCGTTTTTAAGAAAAAAAAAATAAAATAAAAAATAAAATAAAATAAAAATCTAATACTGAGAAAATATATATATATATATATATATATATATATATATATATATTTGATATTTAGTATTATACTACTGTTCTAATATGGAAATTGTCTGTATTATCATGGAAGATTGTTTTTTTTTTTTTTTTTTTTTAAACAATAATTTTAAAAAATTACTTTTACTGAGTGAATTTGAATAGGAAAATGTAGAAGAAAGTCATGTGGTGGCCGCTACATTCTAGTTTTAGTCTGAATATGAACTGAATTAGTGTATCTGTCTGACTGTCCGTCTGTCTGTCGTTCTTTCCGCCTACCTCCAACATCCGTAAATAATTTTAGAATTACTTAAAAATGACAAATGTTATTCAAGTTCACTATAGAATGTTCCCAGCCTAAAATGGCATTAGTAGGTAGTGTACAACTGCTTTGTGTGCAAGGACACCAAAACAAATGCCAGTGCATTGTTTTGTAGGTAAAAATTTTTTATAAATCACATTTAAATAACTTTCTATAGAAAAAAAAATATATAAAGGTTTTAACATTTGTTGTTAATATGATAAAAGAATGTTTTCTTTTTTCATAAATTATGATATGCTTACCCTTCAGATTTAAGAGATACACAATTCAGATATATTAAGAACTGCATTTAGAAATTGACGGATTGATTCTCGTTACTGTTAAGCATTTTTAATACTTCCCATCAACGTTTAAGAGAGTCTGTCCGTCTACTTTACTGCCCTTATGTCTGCCCGCTGTGTGATAACATACGCAAATAACATTGAAGGTCATATGATACAAATAGTAAGTTCAGTTGGAAAGTACCAAAAATCAATGGGTAACGCATGATTTTTCGATCTTTTTTATATTTATAGAAAGTTTAATTTACAGTCGGTAACAAAAGTATCCGAACACTAGCGAAAATTCCTATATATAAAAAAGTAGAGTTAATACGGTTTTGTTAAATAAATCTTTGTCGGATCATGTAGTTAGACTGACTAAGTACATGATTCGACAAGGATTTATTTAACAAAACAGTAATAACTCTACTTTTTTTTACATAGAAAGTTTCGCTAGAATTCGAATACTTTTATTACCTACTGTGCATTCACAGAAGAAAATACTCTCGAGTTATTCATCCCAAGTTTGCAAATCAAACGATGTTATTAAATAACCAATGTGGAAAATCGTATCAGCGAGTTTCAGTATTTTTTTTTTTTTTTCATAGTTGTATATTGTTTAATTTATAGTTTTATGAACTTGAAGTTTATTGTTTATGAGATTGCTTATAATAATTTGAAATACGTTGAACAAAAAAAATAAAATAAATAATAAAAAAAAAAAAAAATAAATATCATAGCGGTCCTGAACGTATTCTATGCAAATCGATACTTTTCATTTTCTTTTAACACAAAACAAAACTCGTTAAAAAAAAATAATCCCTTTCGACCTTTATTGACATGCTTGCTTCAATACGTATCAGTAGATAATGATGTGTGTACAGCACCAATTATGACAACCAAAGAGTTTTCGGAGATGGTTCAAAATTTAAACGAGTCCAACTATGTAAATTGCGACAATGAAGCTGAAAGCGGAATCAACGATGCAGTTCCTGCACCCTCCATTTCAGAAATGTAGGGAATGATTAAAAGTATGATCTCGAACATTTTGTGGACAGTAGTGCTGAAAAATATGCTTGAATAAACGGTAATTGACATCCCCCCCCCAAAAAAAAGAAAAGAAAAAAAGAAACAATAATTTGTTTGCCTTTATTTATCCCAGTGGATACAACCTAATAGTACAGGGTGATCCAAAAGTCAGGACCAACTTTAAAATTGAATAATTCGAAAACGAATCAAGATACAAAGATACGGTTTGCACCAAACGAATGGAAAGAAGCCGGGTTTTTTGTGGCAACGAAAAAAAATGGTTCTGTTGGCGACCAACAGATGGCGCTGTCGTATTTCTGATGTAGGATTATGCAAAGCAACAAACGATATAAAAAGGAACAACTACAGCAGGTAATGGTAGTCGAAGCTTATATGCATCGAAATATCGCATTCTCAGTCGCTACTTTAATCACGCATGGCCTCCAAGATCTCCCGATCTGACACCCTGTGACTTTTGGCTGTGTGGATTCTTGGAAGTCAAAAGTGTACCGCGACCAACCGGCATCACTAGCAGCACTGAAAGATGCCATCCGCCAAAATGTTTCTGCCATAACGCAAGAAATGCTACTAGATGCTGTGAACGATGTGGTGAATCATCTCACAGCTGTACTTCTGAAAGATGGACATTGAACAGTTACTGTAGTAGTACTAATTAACTGTAATTAAGCTGACTTGTAAGTTGTCAACTTTTTTTTTCATTTGTAAATCATCTTTTAGTGAAATAAAACCCTATAGCACCATCTGTTGGTCGCCAACAGAACCAATATTTTTCCTTTGCCACACAAAACCCGGTTTCTTTTTCCTCCGTTTGGTGCAAACCGTATATTTGTATCTTGATTCGTTTTGGAATTATTCAATTTTAAAGTTGGTCCTGACTTTTGGATCACCCGGTACTTTAACAGAAAATCGGAATAAACTTTGACGACTTGAAAAATATTAGTCAGTTTTGTTCTTTTTTGCGAATATTTAAACAAGAAATTCTTTCAACTTATATATATATACTAGCTGACCCGACAAACGTTGTTTTGTCATATAAAATATTTCTAGAGAATATTTTGCTAGAAAAAAATAACTAACTTATTGTAAGTGTGTAAGGATGTAGTGTATAAGTGGAAGATGTATGATGCGCTGTGAACGGTGAAAGAATATAAAAACTACAAAACACCAATCATTTATTTTTTTAATTTATTAAAATTGATTCTTTAAAATTATATACATATCGCTACTTATAACAATATTACTAAAAAACAATATCAATCCCTTAATGCAACAGAGTGTACAATATTTTTTGTTATCCCATATTTCGCCAATACAAACAAACTGGATGGTTTGCCCACTCGAGAGCCACGTATAATTGTCCGTGTGAAAAACATGATGTGCTCAAATCTAAGCCACAGGCAGACATCGTTCGGCCCTGAGACTTATTGATAGTCATTGCAAATGCCAATCTAATTGGAAATTGAGGGCGTTTAAATTGAATTAGCACATCTGTGGGTATAATAGGGATTCGCAGTAGTAATATATTTTCACCTCGGAATTTGTCATTTAATATGATGGCTTCGATAACATATGTCATTAATTTTTTATGACTAATCGCGTGCCGTTGCACAACCGTGGTGGGTTCAAATTACGAAGCAAAATAACCGGAGATCCAACCTTCAGTTGTAAAATATGCGGTGGCATGCCTGGTAAATCCAATGAGTTTAAAAACTTTGTTGGATAATTTACAGCTTCGGTGGCATCGCAAACTGTATCATTAGATTTGTATGACACCAAGTCTCCTGGTAACAAATGTTTTATCTTGAGATTCAATTCGTTGACGTCCACATTTTTAACTGCTAAAATTGCTCTTTCTAATTGCTCTTTCATAATTTGTGTATCGTCTGTGTATATCGGGAAATATCTGGTCAATAAGAGCATCTTGAGAATCAATGATTGCGCAGAAATCGGTCGGTAATTTTATGCATCCAGTTTCATCTGTAGTAACTTTTCCATCGCCGATATCTAACAATTGTTTTGAGAATGTTTCAGCGGATGGATCTTGAAGCTTTTGAACGCACAAATTTACTTTCAGTTGTACTTTTTCAACATTACGCCACAATGACGATGATTTTAAGCATGCGTTGATCTCATCAGCGTATGTTGAACGCGGAATAACGGGAAGTGCTTGTCTGAAATCACCTGAAAAGAGTAACAGAGTGCCGCCAAATAGTTTGTCGTTGTTTTTTATATCTTTCAATGTCCTGTTCGATGCCTCAATGTTTCTGTGCCATAGTGCATTCATCCCAGATAAGAATTTTACACTATTTCAGCACTGTGGCCATGGACGATTGTTTTTTTTTATGTTGTACACTGCGTCTGGGTTATTTTGAATATTTAGTGGCAGTTTAAATAATGAATGAGCTGTTCTGCCTCCATCCAATAAAGTTGCCGCAATGCCAGATGATGCAACAGCCAATGCGATGCCATTATTTGATCGTATGTCGGCGAGAATTAGCGAAATAAGGAATGTTTTGCCAGTTTCACCTGGTGCACCCCCCCCCCCAAAAAAAAAAAAAGAATCCACCTTATCCTGCCAAAACTGCGAGCATGATGCGGTCGTAAATGGTTCTTTGTTCTTCATTCATTAGTGGGACATTGCGAGCAACAATCGCTGCCATTTCTACAGTATTGTATTGTAGTTCACGATTCAATTCAGTGCTTATTAAATCAGATGCATTTCGATTTGTTGAATGCATACCGAAATGACTGAGTGGTAAGTTGGCAATGATAATGCAAAGATCTCCAATAGCAATCAATGCTTCATTGCTCATAGCGTCACTGAATACTATCGTTAGATCGTTGCACCGTGAACGATGTTGATGCAATATATCATCAGTCATTGAATCTTTGTGATTATCCCATAATGTCTCTGCTCGGGCCGGGAAACATGTAGTCAACACTATAGCGAATAGTAGACGAATTTGTTTTGCTGTACAGTTCAGTCCTACTCCAGCAAGCATACACTCCCACTGGTTGTCGTCTTCCAGCAAGCCGAGTGCAAGGCATGCATCTTTATACGTTGGATACTGTTGTCCATTCACTTTACCTAAATCTTGAAATGACAAATGGCCGATGATATTAACCAATAACAGTCGAAGATAAAAGCACTCAGTCTGCCTTGGATTGACTGTAAATACTCGTCCCAAGGTGTTTGATTTGAATAAACCGCGACATGCATCAATCGGCGTGCCTTGCTTGCGGGGCATCCATTTTTTTGTTGGAGCCCATGTGAAATAGCGTGGTACTTCTGAATAGAGTAATGTCCGTGCAAAAGCATCAAAAGCATCCGCACGATTACACAATTCAAAAAATTCGGTGAGTGTAGTTTATGGTGGATTTTTAGCACGATCAATCGCTGTCTCGCTCGTGAAATATACGCGCTGCCCATTTTCAAGATGGACGGCTAAATGAAGAACTGCTGGATCTCGTTCATGAATTGGGAAACCAAAGATACGCCAAACAGCTTCATTGGAGCTGACGTACCGGCCAATTTGGTAAAGTGTTATTTCATCGTTGTTATTCACCGGAGGAGCATTCACATTGGTATTTTCAACTCGAAATACAGCCATATCACTGCCTTTATTCACATAATTGCAAATGTATTTGATGCTCTTCACTGAACTGCAGAACTGAACATTAATATGAGCATTGAATGTTTTGCTCAGCAGAGACGAATATGGGACCACCAACGGTTAGCAATGTCAATATCTATGTTGTTGACATAGATGACCGCCATAGATGATAAGACTGTCCGCCATTATCGGGATTTCTTCGACGATATATTGGATATCCGTCAACATTTGTGATCGTGAAATTTTTCGGAAAACTTTAGTACATTTTCCATCTGCACAAATAATAATGGCCTAAAAATTCATTTTTCACTTTAACATAAAATAACTCCGTCCGATATTGACGAATTTTTTAAAAGAATATACCATTTTAACTAATTTTAACATTTTAACGATATTAACGTTGAAAAAATATTTTAAACACTTACGGTTAAAAATTCATTTTTCATTTCAACATTAAATTAATTCTGACATCGTGTTTACGATTCTAAAATATTAACTTTGAAAAAATATTTTAAACACTTCGTATGATACGGTTACGATTCCAAAAATATTAATTTTGAAGAAATATTTTAAACACTTCGTAAGATACGTTAAAAATTTATTTTTCATTTCAACATTAAATAAATTCTGACATCGTGTTTACGACAACCCACGCCATCTAGGTGGAAAAGTTGTTGAAAGAGTTGGTTAAAAATTAATTACGAAAGAACTAATTAAGTTACAACTTTCATTTGTAAATCTAAACCATTCTCGAATCTACCTGAAGACACACAAAAAATTTCATTAAACTCAGTCTAACCGTTTAGGAGGAGTTCAGTGACATACACACGCACAAAAGAAATATATATATAAACTAGCTGACCCGACAAACGTTGTTTTGTCATATAAATTATATCTAGAGAATATTTTGCTAGAAAAAAATAACTAACTTGTTGTAAGTGTGTAAGGATGTGGTATATAAGTGGAAAATGTATGGAGCGCTGTGAACGGTAAAAGAATATAAAAATAACAAAACACCGATCATTTATTTTTTTAATTTATTAAAATTGATTCTTTAAAATTATATACATATCGCTCCGTATAACAATATTACTAAAAAACAATATCAATCCCTTAATGCAACAGAGTGTACAATATTTTTTGTTATCCCATCTTTCGCCAATACGAACAAACTGGATGGTTTGCCCACTCGAGAGCCACAAATAATTGTCCGTGTGAAAAACATGATGTGCTCAAATCTAAGCCACAGACAGACATCGTTTGGCCCTTTGACTTATTGATAGTCATTGCAGATGCCAATCTAATTGGAAATTGAGGGCATTTAAATTGAATTGTCACATCTGTGGGTATAATAGGGATTCGCAGTAGTACTATATTTTCACCTCGGAATTTGTCATTTAAAATGATGGCTTCGATAACATTTTTCATTAATTTTTTTATGACTAATCGCGTGCCGTTGCACAACCGTGGTGTGTTCAAATTACGAAGCAAAATAACCGGAGATCCAACCTTCAGTTGTAAAATATGCGTGGCATGCCTGGTAAATCCAATGAGTTTAAAAACTTCGTTGGATAATTTACAGCTTCTGTGGTATCGCAAACTGTATCATTAGATTTGTATGACACCAAGTCTCCTGGTAACTAATGTTGTATCTTGAGATTCAATTCGTTGACGTCCACATTTTTTGCTGCTAAAATTGCTCTTTCTGCCAGCCACTCATGATTTGTGTATCGTCTGTGTATATCGGGAAATATCTGGTCAGTAAGAGCATCTTGAGAATCAATGATTGTGCAAAAATCGGTCGGTAATTTTATGCATCCAGTTTCATCTGTAGTAACTTTTCCATCGCCGATATCTAACAATTGTTTTGAGAATGTTTCAGCGGATGGATCTTGAAGCTTTTGAACGCACAAATTTACTTTCAGTTGTACTTTTTCAACATTAAGCCACAATGACGATGATTTTAAACATGCGTTCATCTCATCAGCGTATGTTGAACGCGGAATAACGGGAAGTGCTTGTCTGAAATCACCTGAAAGTGCCGCCAAATAGTTTGTCGTTGTTTTTTATATATTTCAATGTCCTGTTCGACGCCTCAATCGAATGTTTGTGTGCCATAGTGCATTCATCCCAGATAAGAATTTTACACTATTTCAGCACTGTGGCCATGGACGATTGTTTTTTTTATGTTGCACACTGCGTCTGGGTTATTTTGAATATTTAGTGGCAGTTTAAATAATGAATGAGCTGTTCTGCCTCCATCCAATAAAGTTGCCGCAATGCCAGATGATGCAACAGCCAATGCGATGCCATTATTTGATCATATTTCGGCGAGAATTAGCGAAATAAGGAATGTTTGCCAGTTCCACATGGTGCACCCCAAAAAAAAAAAAGAATCCACCTTGTCCTGCCAAAACTGCGAGCATGATGCGGTCGTAAACGGTTCTTTGTTCTTCATTCATAAGTGGGACATTGCGAGCAACAATCGCTGCCATTTCCACAGTATTGTATTGTAGTTCACGATTCAATTCAGTGCTTATTAAATCAGATGCATTTCGATTTGTTGAATGCATACCGAAATGACTGAGTGGTAAGTTGGCAATGATAATGCAAAGATCTTCAGTAGCAATCAATGCTTCATTGTACATAGTGTCACTGAATACTATCGTTAGATCGTTGCACCGTGAACGATGTTGATGCAATATATCATCAGTCATTGAATCTATGTGATTATCCCATAATATCTCTGCTCGGGCCGGGAAACATGTAGTCAACACTATAGCAAATAGTAGACGAATTTGTTTTGCTGTACAGTTCACTCCTACTTCAGCAAGCATACACCCCCACTAGTTGTCGTCTTCCAGCAAGCCGAGTTCAAGGCATGCATCTTTATACGTTGGATACTGTTGTCCATTCACTTTACGTAAATCTTGAAATGACAAAGGGCCGATGACATTAACCAATAACAGTCGAAGATAAAAGCACTCAGTCTGCCTTGGATTGACAGTAAATACTCGTTCCAAGGTGTTTGATTTGAATAAACCGGGACATGCATCAATCGGCGTGCCTTGCTTGCTGGGCATCCATTTTTTTGTTGGAGCCCATTTGAAATAGCGTGGTACTTATGAATAGAGTAATGTCCGTGCAAAAGCACCAAAATCATCCGCACGATTACACAATTCAAAAAATTCGGTGAGTGTAGTTTTTGGTGGATTTATAGCACGATCAATCGCTGTCTCGCTCGTGAAATATACGCGCTGGCCATTTTCAAGATGGATGGCTAAATGAAGAACTGCTGGATACCGTTCATGAATTGGGAAACCAAAGATACGCCAAACAGCTTCATCGGGGCTGACGTACCGGCCAATTTGGTAAAGTGTTATTTCATCGTTGTTATTCAGCGGAGGAGCATTCACATTGGTATTTTCAACTCAAAATACAGCCATATCACTGCCTCTTTCACATACTTGCAAATGTATTTGATGCTCTTCACTGAGCTGCAGAACTGAACATTAATATGAGCATTGAATGTTTTGCTCAGCAGAGGCGAATATGGGAGCACCCAACGGTTATCAATGTCAATATCTATGTTGTTGACATAGATGACCGCCATAGATGATAAGATTGTCTGCCATTATCGGGATTTCTTCGACGATATATTGGATATCCGTCAACATTTGTGATCGTGAAATTTTTCGGAAAACTTTTAGTACATTTTCCATCTGCACAAATAATAATGGCCTAAAAATTAATTTTTCATTTTAACATAAAACAACGCCGTCGGATATTGACGAATTTTTTAAAAGAATATACCATTTTAACTAATTTTAACATTTTAACAATATTAACGTTGGAAAAATATTTTAAACACTTACGGTTAAAAATTCATTTTTCATTTCAACATTAAATAAATTCTGACATCGTGTTAACGATTCTAAAATATTAACTTTGAAAAAATATTTTAAACACTTCGTAAGATACGGTTACGATTTTAAAAATATTAATTTTGAAAAAATAGTTTAAACACTTCTTAAGATACGGTTAAAAATTCATTTTTCATTTCAACATTAAATAAATTCTGACATCGTGTTTACGACAACCCACGCCATCTAGGTGGAAAAGTTGTTGAAAGAGTTGGTTAAAAATTAATTACGAAAGAACTAATTAAGTTACAACTTTCATTTGTAAATCTAAACCATTCTCGAATCCACCTGAAGACACACAAAAAATTTCATTAAACTCAGTCCAGCCGTTTAGGAGGAGTTCAGTGACATACACACGCACAAAAGAAATATATATATAAAGATATATATATATATTTCTGTCTTTTAGATTCGCGTTAAACTTTTTCCACTGTACTTCGAGCCCATAGACATCAATTAATAAAAAATTACTTTTTCAACCGGTAAAAACAGGAAAAAACTCTAAATCCTACATCCAAATAAGTGTGTATGGTTCATGTGATAAAAACCTGTAATATACGTAACAATTTACATCATAATCAACTGTAGAGATTATAGCCTAGAGCTTCAAACACTTCCTATCTATAGTCAATAATGATAAAGAGTTTATTTTTGTGCCCCTGTAAAAGAACTATAAGTTCTTTACTCAATAAAGCTAATAGATATAGTGTGAAGGTAACCCATAACCTACCAGCCATTATTTTAGATCAATCAGATAAGGCATTCAGACGCTATCACTTTTCAAAAAAATTGAGTATATTAGCCATGAAGGATTCTTTTGGTCTCTCTGTAAAACATCAATAATTTCCTAACACATCAAAATCTATACAGTTGGTGCAATGGTGACTTATAACATACCTATTAACATTCAGTTGATTCAAATAAGACATTTAGACGCTGTCACAATTTAAAGAATTTGAAACCATAGGTATTAACAAAATTATTCCATTGTATCGCTGTAAAAAAATGCAGCCCAACACTTATCAAAATATAAACAGTTTGTTCGACAGTGACCTATACCACACCTACTATAATCTTTCAGGTCATTAAAAAAAAAAAAAAAAAAAAAAAAAAAAATGTTTTTGACGTTATCATTTTTATTCACACACTTACACACACATATTCATATGTCCCATAAATAATAATATTATAGTTTTAAAAAATTAAAGAACACGCTTTTATAGAAATGTGAACTAAAAAACACAAAATATCTATCTTATTATTAAAATGCAGGGTAAGAGAAAATCGTGTGAGTTACACACCATAATATTTACATATATTTAAATCTTTAATTAAAATAATTTAGAATTAAACAAAAACCATTTTTTAAAAATTTTCCCTGACTGGGATCTAACGCTAGACCTTTAGGTTCGTAGCGCGGAACTATACTTCAACGCCACGCTGTTCACGTACGGAAAGTCTTTTTTTTAACAATGTAGATTTTTCGTTTGCTCCCAGAGCGGTTACAAACATGCAAACATACATACAAATATACATACAAATATACATACAAACATACATACATACTTACATACAGGTGAAGCTAATAAAAGCGTGTTAAAATGGCAAAAGCTAACAAGGAAGAATTCAAAACAAATAGAAAAAAAAAAATCTTATAATTTAATTCTTTATAATCGCTACATTTTCCTTATATAATGTGCAATTATAGTTTAAAAATTAAGCACATAATTTATTCAAATAGATTTCAAATCATACAATTCGCTCAAATTTATTGAAATTATTTTTAAACAGATTTCATTATTCAAAGACTTCATTATGTATTTAGAAAAAAAAGAGAGTGCAATTACACGAGCCATTACCATAAGTAAATTTTCAATCTGTTTATCATAATTGACTGTTTTTACACAATTTTTAACAGATTACATTATCTAATTTGAAACTTTTTTTTTTTTTTTTTTTTTTTTTTTTTTTTTTTTTTTAAACATAATAAAATGAATAAATTAAACTTGAAGAAAAAACACATTTACAAAATAATGAATATTTTCCAGCCATTAGCAATCTTGCAAGCTAGAAATCCTTTTAAATAAAAAAAAAAAAAATGAAGAAGAAGGAGAAGCATAATTACTGTTATATTTTTCAAATATTTGCATACAAAACTCGTGTTTTTAAATATTTATCTTTAGAATTAATTTCAATATAATCTTTAAAATAATAACTCCACATGTGCATTTGATGAATAATTTTGCATGCGAAAACAAATTTGAATTAATTAACTTTTGAATAATACTGGCAAAATATTTTTAAATAACACTTATTTTTTTAAAAAAAGAGTTATTTTCTGAATGTAGTAAAAAGAAGAAAGTAACTTTAACTAAAAAACTTAAATAATAAATACAGATGAAAACATTTTAAGATTTAATGAGATAATTACAATAAGTTTTGAATAGCCTCAACAAATATTCTTAAAAATATTATTTTTAAAAAGTTTCGATTACATATATGTATTCTTTTAAAGTAAATTTGCAACGAGAAAAAGAACTAGTATGTTGTGGCCACCACATGACTTTCTTCTATCTTTTCCTATACATATTCACTCAGCAACAATAATTAAAAAAAAAAAAAAAAAAGTGGGACTTTGACAATATTTTGGGTAAAATATGAAAATTATTCTAAGTTTGTCAAAACACGGAAACCGTGGGACTTTGACAAAATTAGGGGGAAAAAACAAAAATTAGTTTAAGTTTGTCAGAACACGGAAACCGTGGGAGTTTGATAGAATTAAGGGGAGAGGAAAAAAAAAAGTGGGACTTTAACAAATTTTCACATTTTACCCAAAATTTTGTCAAAGTCCCACTTTTTTTTTTTTTTTTTTTTTCCTCTCCCCTTAATTCTATCAAACTCCCACGGTTTCCGTGTTCTGACAAGCTTAAACAAATTTTTGCATTTTCCCCACAATTTTGTCAAAGTTCCACGGTTTCCGTGTTTTGACAAATTTAGAATAATTTTCACATTTTACCCAAAATTTCGTCAAAGTTTGTCAAAACACGGAAACCGTGGAACTTTGACAAAATTAGGGGGAAAATGCAAAAATATGTTAAAGTTTGTCAAAACACGGAAACCGTAGGACTTTGACAAAATTAGGGGAAAAAAGCAAAAATTAGTTTAAGTTTGTCAGAACACGGAAACCGTGGGAGTTTGATAAAATTAAGGGGAGAGAAAAAAAAAAAAAGATTTTTTTTCTAAGTTTTTTTTTCGTAAAAAGTAAAGAAAATCGATAACTTTGTTTTAAATTATCACAGATTTATAGTTCAACCATTCGTTTTAAAGGTACTGACGAGACTTTTCGAAAGATACCCATCTTGAAAATTTTTGCCTTTATCACCCTGTTGAAAATTTAGAAAATGCGGGATGGCAACGCAACCTGTAAGACGATTTTTACCAAAAGTTGATAGGCACTAATTTATGTCAAGGTGCAACTACATACCAATTTGTATGAAATTTTGTGCAGTAGTTCCAGAGATACAGTTGCCACAAAATTTTGTCACACACACACACACAGACAGACAGACAGACATACAGACATTTTCTAAAAATGGTAAAATCGTGTTCTACATCTCTCAAAACGTGTAAATCCATCAAAAACCCGAAATCGAAATTTTTTACGAATCCAATACTTTCTTCTATTGAAGATAGAAGAAAGTAAAAATAGCAATGCAAATATTTTGCAGTCAAATTCAAATGTCATAATATTGAATTATGAATACACACACATATATATATTCTTTATCTAAGTTATAAAAAGTGATATCGTAGTGCATTTTTAGAAATTAGTCAGATATTATTTATTCTCGCACATGACTCAATTTTAATTTCCCATCAAAAACACTTTTACATTATTATCTATGAAAATATTTAATCACACAAAGCTTCTAAGGCATACGTAAATTATGTCTTGGTGATAGGTGATAGTAGTGAGAATACTTAATTGTTTATCAGTATTTTTATATTAATTATAAATAACAGACTTAAGTTAATAAGAATATAATAAAAATAAAAATATTGAGATCCCCATTATTTCCTAACATTTCTTCTTCAAAATATTACTGAGGTCAGCTATGGCAATGTGAACCTACCCTTTCTTTTTTTGAGGATCCTTCCGCCACAACTTTACATAATACTAGCAGGAGCTGCCCATTGCTCGCTCTGCTCACCAACCACCAAGGAGATCTTCGCCGCCTCTCCCGACTTCGCTTCTTGCAGGACTTTATACGCTTATTCGCTACTCGAAAAAAAAAAAAAGGAGCAATAGCGACAGTAACTTTTTCCATTTGAAGATTAAACAGCCTTTCTCATGATACCTATAGTACAGCGTCTAGAATAAACAGTGGAGAAAGCGGCGAATAAAATTGAACTAAAAAAGTTAAGTCTGTCACCAGATGTCATTGTAATCGATGCTAGTGTCACGACAACAAAACCGAGACTCCCTATTGGTTATCTATATGCTTAGATCACGTGATTAAACTGACGAAACTGGGAAAAGCCAATCAGATCTTCGATTTGATCAATAGCTTCGATCACAGCGACATCTGGGTAAGCTTAATTTTTGTAGCATCATTTTAACATCACGGTTATACGCGATTGCCACACTGTTTATTCTAGACGTTGTACCTATAGTTAAAAAATTAAAACATTGGTTTTTAGTGCAGAGATATTCAAAATAAAATGACCGAATTAAAAAAAAAAAAAAAAAAAAAAAAAAAAAAAAAAAAAAAATCATTCTGATTACGATAAACCGTGCTTTGGAATGATGCAGATGCATTTCCTGTTACTTAGAACTGGAATTTGAAAGCAAAGTTTTCAATGAAAGAGCCGAAAGTGGCAATTTCGGAAAAATCCAAAAGCACATTTCATAAATAATAATAATAATAAATTATTATTATTTTTTTTTTTAATTCGAAATTTAATTTTTTAAGAGTTTCTTCCTGTGATTGATATATTAACTGTGATATGCCATGTAAGCGATGGGGTCGAAACTGACTCCATGTTTGTAGGAAAGTTAAATAAAAAGTTTATTTTTCATTTTTTTACCCCATAACTTTATATTAGAAGAAAAATAAGTACATGAAAATGTTTTTCATTCATATAACAGCATTCTTTTCAAGGGACAATATCTGCTTTTATAGATTTATATTGTTTATTATTTTGTACTTCAATTTTTATTGCCATTCATCGCATAATGTCATTAACCTGTAATTTATTCAGTTTTGTAAATAAATGAAAAAAGTTTTCGTTAATTCAAAAGATATGCTAGGAAACTGCTTTTAATTTAACTTTAAATATAAAAAACGATTTAATCCTTTAAATAATTATGAAAAATCTATAGAAATCATAATGTATATATATATATATTTTTTTTTTTCAAATTAATTTTTATGTATCATTCATCTACAATACAATTGCGAATTGTTTATCTTAGTCGATAAAAAGAACAAGAATTAATAGACTGCATTATATGCATACGGAAAAATTTCCAATTACAAAATCCACTATCAATATTGAATTTTCCAAGATGTTTTGCATAATTACTTGCCTTTATTTAGTTTACACTTATTTCAAGAAACTAATTTTAAATATAAAAGAATATTCAAATTTGCAACACATTAAATTACTGAAATTAATTTTAAAAAAATAGATTGAAGTGATTACAAACTAATGGATAATTTTCTATTGTGTAAGAAAAACATATAAAGTGTAAACGTTTTAAATTGTTTACATCTATGATATTATCTAGAGTAATTATAAGTATGCACTGTGTTGTAAATTTTTATTATATATTGAACTATTTTTGAAAACAGGCTTTAAAGGTATTATAATGTAATTTTGAAAATAAAAATATTGCCTTTGCTATAGGATCGAAGACACACATAAAATAAAATACTCAGAAAATAATTAAATTCTTAAAAGCTTTTACAAATTTAATGAACATAAGGAAAATTACTTCAGATTGTTTAGGCAATTAAAAAAATAAATAAAATAAGAAATCATATTTTCTTTACATTTCAAAGAGCAATTTTTGAAATGTTATGACATGTAATCGGGAAATTTTATTTTTCTTATCAGGGAAGCAAAATTGAATTTTGACATCACTGTAAGCTCAGATAAGTTATTTTTCAGTACAGCTCAAATTATATTAGTTTTCTCAACATTAACAGAAATTAATTGTATATTGATATAATTAAGTTTGACAGACTATTTTTATATTTCAGGCATTTATTTTTTGCTATTATTAATAAATATAGAAATTCCAAAAGCAATCCAAATATTAAACATGTCTATTTCGATTTTATTTTGATTTTTTTTTTTTTTTTTTTTTTTTTGTCAGTATAAAATATTTGATATTTGATATTTTATAAGTTTATCTGGATTTTGAAAACAAATGCTTGTTACTTCCTCAACGTGCTGATACATCGTAGTCATACTTGATACTATACAGATGAGTACTTATGTATTGATAAATTAATGTAATAATTAAGTTTCATTTAAAATAAATAAATCGTTCATTTTTATTATTATTATTATTATTATTATTATTATTATTATTATTATTATTGTTGTTGTTGTTGTTGTTGTTATTGTTATTGTTATTATTTTCATTTCAAAATACACGCAATCGTCATTTCTTCCTAAACCTTTCATTTTATAATTTCTTGTAATAATAATTATACTTTATCCAAATAAAGCACAATCAATCAAATGGACATCAACTTTCACCTAATTTGGCAAAAATAATATTTAAAAAAGAAACAAGTATACAGTTTTCAATGTATTAGACTTATTTTAATTTAATATCACAACATTACAATAAATTTTGTAACAAAATTTATGTGAAGAGTTATTTAAAAAAAAATAATATGATTATTTTTTCTCCCAATTTCTCTTTTGAATTAAGCTTATTTAAAAAAAATAATTAACTACTTTCTTAATCGGCATTGTATTTTTAATAAACAATTCCCTTCTACTTTTTTTTTTAATCATTTTGATATTACGCTTCATTTTTGTACTTTTTTTTTAAATGCGTTTTTTGTCTAATTTTCCGATTTTATTTATTTATTTATTTATTAATATCAATTTTCTTTTCGCTGCCTCAGAAAATTTCCAAATAAATTTTAATTGCCCTTTAACTCTTCTTATAAAGTCCTTTCTTTTTGTTCTATTAATCTTATCTTTAATCCAGTTCAGTGTTGTGATGAATTTTACAAAAATTAATCACATTGAAAATAAATGTATAACAAAACAAACAGAAATGGGAAATAAATAAAGAACCATAAATAAAAAGCAAGGATTCTATGAAAAAAATAATAATAATGGACCCGAAAGGCCAATGGGAAAAAAGTGCATAATAAAGTGAGATTGAACCAAATGCCAATAAAAAAAAGTGCATTTTGAACACACCTAGCAACAAAGAATTATCATATGTTAATAGAAAAAGGAAGAAGGGGCCAAAACAAAAAGGACTGGGGCTTTTGGCCTCTCTGTTTCCCTCACTCACTCCCTTGAGCAGGACAAAGTTAACCTGACGAAGCTGGTCTCATCGATGGATCTGCAAATGACGGAAACCTAGCTGCATTGTCTCTCCATTAGTTTTTAGCTGCAACTTTGGTACAAAGTTTCACTATTTCAGTGGTGCTTATTGCTGAAATTGCATTAATAAAACAGTGAAACACTGCACATGAATACTGGTTGCAGTTATTTTGATTTTCACATTTTTTTATTTGTGTGTGTGTGTGTGTGTGTGAAATGTGATATATGTATTTTGTTAACAGTGTATTTCTATCCCCCCATATGTATTTGTTCATACATGAATAACTACTACAGTCACAATTTCTCACTTTACTGCATTGCAGTTATTTAAAGAACCCGTCTATCCATAATTACAAAATTTTCAGTAAAGGAATTCCCAATTATTTGCACAACTAACGTCTGAAACATAATAAAGCCCCAATGAAACGTTTTACAGTTGCAATACCTTCGGGTTTTTTTAGATGTATTGCTGCTTTTCTCCTAAACATTTGATGAGTGAAGTTCAATCTGGTAAAATGAATGTCTTGCGGCCGTATTCTCCATTAACTTCAACTCCTGGTTCAACGCAAAAACTTGAAAATCGTCTAAAAGCTGGGTGTAGTTTCCAATAATATTTTGCACGCTGCTGAAATCTTACGTCAAATATTTCATATAATATTTTAGTTGTTTTTTTTTTCGGCTTACAAATCTGAAAGTATCATTGCCGCTAAATGGCAGAAGTAAACGCAAATTCTGCTGAAAAGTTGCACCCTGTCTTTACACACTTTTCAAATTTTCCAGTTCAACCGAGAGTTGAAGCCATTGGTGATAACAGCCGCTAATCATTTTTATTGCTCTATGAAGTGGTATGTTACGTATAATTTATAAACAAACATGAAAAAATATATTCAGTGTTTTTCACTTACATTAATGCGCTTTTGGGAAGAACAACTGCAATTAAATCAGGAGTCTTCGAGTAAAAGATGCCTAAAGGCATCTATATCATTATATAAAGCGCAAAAAATTGTTTGTTTGTGGAGGGTAATCTCTGAAACTACTGAACCGATTTAAAAACTTCTTTCACTGACCGAAAGCTACAGTATGTCATATTGTTATAGGCTATATTTAATTTTGATAAAATAAATTTTAGTTTAAAATCTGAGCATTTTAATTAAAATCCCCATAGAAGCCGTAATAGAAATGGAAATAATGAAATATTAAAAAAATTAGCTGCTGCCAACATAAAAGAAACATTTACATATTCATTTCCTTTTTAAAATATCTTGACGTGAAAAGAAAAGAAATATATTTGCACGTGCATTAAATTGAAATTCATATAAAGCTTTTTTAATTGTTAAACTTACACGTTAAATCTGACGTCATTATAGAATTAAAAGTGTTTATTTTTCTAATAATTTAATTTGATATGATATGATATAATATCTAAGCATCAATGTTTAAACCACGGAGTCTTTATTACTCCGTGGTTTAAACTGATGTGTGTAAACCACGGAGGTGTAAACGGTGTAAACGAAATTGGAATTTAAAAATAAATAAATAAATAAAACAAAATAAGAAATTCTATTTTATAATATTATTTATTTTAATTTATAATTGTTGCCAAAAAGATTTACGAATTAATTTATTTTTAGACATATAATAAAATATATTTTCACGCGAACAATAATATAAAAAGTGAACTGGATTTTTTGTAAAAAAATAATACAGTCCCTGGCCAAATTATTAGACGCACTATAGATTTTAATAATTAAATGTTTTGCAGCTCAGAGAATGGTTTCCAAATGGATAACCATTCATTTTTATGCAAAATGGAGCTCCCTGCCATACAGAACGGCCTGTTAAAGATTGTTTGGAAGTGCCAAAAATCTCTCTGTTGGATTGGCCGGGTAATAGCCCAGATATGAAACCTACTGAAAACGTGAGGGAGCTGATGACGAGAGAAGTGGCTAAAGGTGTGATCATAAACAAAACGCAACTCTTAGAAAAGGTCATTCATGTGTGGAATCACCATCCTCAGATGCATAATTGAAGCACTCATAGCGGCTAAAGGTGGCTCAACAAAATATTAACATTTAATTGCATTAATTTCAAATTTTTTCAAGAGTTAATAAATACATATTTTTTCTATAACTATGGTATTTTATTTGTGTTAAAAAACAGGTAATAAGGTGGATAATTAAAAAAAAAAAATACATTGTATCTAGTAAAAACAATAAAGCTGTGTAGTATCACCTGATAATTAAGATTTTACATAGAATCTTACAGTGCGTCTAATAATTTGGCCAGGGACTGTAAAGATCGAGGAAAATTATTTCCCCATTTTAATCCCCATATTTGGATATAGATATGTATTAGTTATCATGTGCATCCGTTAGATTAAATTGTTTTTGTTGTAAAATTGATAAAATTGGAATTTTAAATTTCAAAACTCTAGAAAAAAAATGGCAATTTTCCATATTCGATTGAAAACATAAACATTTCATTTCAAAGGATGATATTTACACAATAAACATCCAACTAATAAAATAATTAAAAGGGAAAGGATAAATATTCTATCATAATTTGAAGTCAAATTTGTTTTCAAATGTCTAAATAAAGTATCTGATATAATATACTAATATGTTGCAGCGGAATAGATTTGATATCCGTCATCCTTGGCAGAAAAAAAAAAAATATCGCCAAATTATCTGGCGAATATAACTTAATTCCTTTCAAAAATCATGGTTATTTTAAAAACTTACATTAAGAGTGTAACGAATAATATGAAACAATATTTCGTACAATACATATTACGAAAATATACATCTGGCATGTATATTTTCGTATTACGTTTTTGATCGCCAAATACAAAAAACGCCAAGGGTGACAGTTTTGAAATTTAAAATTAAAATTTTGTCAATTTGACAGCAAAATAACTCAATCTAACGCATGCATACAATAACTAATACATATCTATACCCAAATATGAGGATTAAAATCGGGAAATAATTCTTCTAGAATTTTAATAAAAATAAAAAAGATAATAAAAAAAAATCCAATGAGCGATTAACATGGAAAATCTTTTTCTTGCATCCACGGGCGGTCAGTGATGTCATACTTCGCTTGCGTATTGAGATGTTTAAATTTATTTAGCGACTATTTTTAGCAACTAACAGTTATGGCAAGTAGCTCAATATATATAGCGCATACAGCCATTACTGAAATGTAAATAGCATTTAATTATTTGAGTTACATTATGTTGACTGGAAACCTATTTAATATACCTATGCTCTATAGCTATACTAATATAAAAAAAAAGAAAGGTTTATATGCATATGCAGAGAACGATCGCTAGAACTAAAAAGCCGATTGCTTTTTTTTTTTCTTTCAATAATCAAAAGTTACACTGTCTCTCTCTAAGTGCTAGAAGCTATAATAAATTTTGGTAAAATAAATTTTTAATTAAAATTTTCAATATTTTAATTGAAAACAAAGCATAGATTTGATATCTATCGTCATTGGCGATTTTTGTATTTGGCGATCGAAAACGTAATACGAAAATCTGTATATTATCGTAGTAAATACGAGATGTGTTTACTTCAATTACCCTACTACCGTAGGTAGTGGAAGTATTGTATAGGTTTTGGCAATTGGTCAGTGTGTGTGTATATGTGCACGTGTGTGTGTAATCTTCTGGCTGTCATATCTCCAAAACTAATAAAAATAGAACTACTAAACTTCACAAGTGATTCAGGTCTGGTGTACAGATAAATTTTCCAAATTTTCGTGAAAATTGAAAAACCGGAATTGGGTCATCGAAAACCAGAAATGGGACCCTAAGCCCATATTCAAAAACACCTCTAATGATTTTCTTCAAAGTTGCTATATAAATAATATATTAGATGCCCTTTCGATTGAAAAGTTGCTTAGTTCAGGAAAATTGATAGGCGTCCTCTATAAACAGCTCAATTTCAGACTTCGCAAGTGCGTTCCTTTAAAAACGCCTGTAAGGATTTTTTTTCAAACTCGCCATGTTAACTTCCTATTAAATATCCTTTTGTATGTAATTATTGTTTTTAGGTCAATAATTGAGTATGTTAAGTTTTGGTAAAAGTTGGTATCTCAAAAACGGCTCTAACGTATTCTTGAAAATTTTTTCTTTAATCCAATTTAGATAACCTTTCTCAAGTATTACGTGCTTATTACAGGAATATTAACGGTCATCCTGATTAGGTAGTTCAGTTTTAGATCTCGGAAATTCGTGTTTAAAAAAATAACTATCTATTTTTTTCCCCTTATTTTTTAACTCGCTATGCAAACTCTGTTGTATGTGTCTTTATACGTGTATCAAGTTTCTCTTACTCGAAAATCTCAAAAAATGCAAGTAATATCTCCAAAAAATTGTATATATTACGTGTAATAGTGGGTAATGGAAGTCGTGTGGTTGTTTCACACCACATTCTGTAATAGTATATATTGTACGAATATTGTTTCATATTATTGATTTCTCCTTTAATATACATTATTAAAATAATAATCAATTATGGAAAAAATTAAATATATTTGCGAAATGAAAAAATAAATAATAATTAAAGCTATTATGACGTCAATTTTATCAAAAACATTTTCATGTCATAGGTTTATTTTTCAATATTTTTTATTCATGAGTAAAGAAATGTTTCTTTTTATGAAATAAATAAATAAATAAATAAATAGCATTAAGTAAAAATTGCCAACATTTAACAACTAATAAAAAAAATAATTGTAAAATTATATTTTGACTTTCCAGTTAATAATATTGCCTGACTATAACATATAAACTGATATATTTCTTGATTTTTTACATATCAATCCATCTTTAACTAAAATTTGTTCATCAGTGCGAAGCCGGACGGGTCAGCTAGTATTATATAAATTGGATAATCTGTTATTTATACCCATATATATTTAAAACTTTAAAAGCAATATTTACTAAAAGATAATACGCAATTCTATATTCCCTCTTTTTCTTTCTTCTTCTTCTCTTTTTTTTTTTTTTTTTTTTTTTTTTTTCAGCAACTGCTAATTTTATAATTAAGAAGAAAATTTTCGATCAATTTTTATTACATATTTATCTGCATAAAACTTTGTATTGAAAGAAGTTTGCAAAAAAAGAAATATTAATTAGTAAAATATAATTTTGAAAAGTATTTCAAAAATGGAAAGGATAAAGCGAATGATGTTACCATAAAATGCATTAAATTTAGAATGGAGAGCAAATAATAATATTAATAATAATAATAATAATAATAAATGTGCGTAAGCTGAATACAAATATATATATAGATAAATAATAAATAATAATACGAGTTTAACGAATATAAGTAAGATGGCTTTTAGCATAAAGTTCTCGATTCTTTAAATAGGACATCGTGCTCTAATAGGCTATACTGCAAGTCCAAACGAGTTGACCGCAATTTAAAAAGACTGCTTGAAATATTGATCTGTAACATGTTCAAGATACGTATAAAAAGTATTTGGCAAAACCATTTACTCAAAATCAGAGCTGCCATGATTAAGCAATTCAGATTTAAATGTCAGGAAACCTGCAAAAAAGCAGTTATTAACAAAAAGAATTAAGAAAAAAGAATTCAGTTAGACAAAAATAAAATAAATAAATGAAAAACGAAAAATAATTAGAAAGAAAAGAAGGAGTGATAATTGTAGCTTATAGAGATTTCTTGATATTTCACAGAGAATTCTGTGCTTGGGTAAAAAATAATAAGACCGTACACAATAAACCAATCTCGCGTATAAAAATAAAAAAAGAAAAGAAACAAAAAACATATTGAATATGGCATGTTATTTGCAATCTCGCCATGCCTTTTTGAGTTAAGGCTGGTGGGCATATGATGAGACAATAGTTTCCAAAATTTCAGAGATATGGTGCTCCGAAATTCAGTGCATACTTAATATGTATTAGAAAAGTACAAGACTGAAAAACAATACCACCTAAAATCTAATATCTAGTGAAGGAAAGATATGTCAATGATCACACAATGGAGCGAAATTCCACACTGGAGTCTCCATATACACAAATACGATTATGTTAGTGATTATACACAAATACTGTTAATATGAAATAATAACGTCATGCTATTCGTTTATCCTTGATATGTATTCATTGAATTATTGCAGCCGCAAACCATGAAATCTAGAGTCAGCAGAACTAACAACAGAATGCCTCAACGGGATGCCTTAATAAAGTTATAATGTTCTGAAAACATCGTCGAATGTTTTTCACTAACACCGACTGTTATCGAACGTATAGAATTTTTTGCACCCCCCCCCCCCCCCCGACTTTTTTTTTCATTTCATAATGTGGTTCACCGCTCTCATACAGACAGTGGACAATACTTTGGTGACCACCAGTATCTCGGTGCGTATTATTAATAAAAAGTTATGCTGTGTAAAATAAAACAATAAATCAATAATATGTACTTATGAACATCAATTTGCAATATATTACTGCAAAAAACAATAAATATTATAATTTAAAACGGGAAAAGGAGGTGCTTCGAAATCCCAACTTTGTTTACCAGTAAGAGTTTTGGAGATATTTAATATTAAGTGCTCTGCTACTATTTGTATAGCTTAGAGAAGCACTTTTTTTATGAATCATGATAAAATGTCTGAACATAGTTTAATTAATAAAAAATATGGCATATAAAGTTAACTAAAACATAAAAATTCACTAACATTCTAGCTGAAATATATTCATTAATGAGTTTCAAGGGAAATATTTGATTCTTAATGTATATAGAGATACATATTTCTAAACTCATGCGCCAATGGCCTACAACATACCTACAAACTTTAAATCAATAGGATAATTTGTTTAAAAGCTGTCACAATTAAAATATATATTTTATAGCCCTTTATGTTATGTTATATATATATATATTGTAAAGGAATTATAAGTCTTATGCTCATACAAATCTAAAAAGGTAGTGCAACGGTGGCCTGTAACATATCTACCAACTTGTATCTTAATTGAGTATGGCGGTATGATATCATTGCATTTTAAATAGCTTGATCCTATAGCCTGCAATGATTAAAAAAAAAAAAAAAAAAAAAAAAAGAGACTTCCGTTATGCAACTGTAAAAAAACAGTATTGCTTAGATATATCAAAATCTATGTAGATCATGCGACTGTTATTCAAAATAAACGTATTAACCAAGCAAAAAAAAAAAAAAAAATCTTCAGAAAAGTATTAAAAAGAAAAATAACTGCATACAATTGCAGATAACCTATAGGTATTTGGAACAATAAAAATTTTAAGGAAAAAAAAAAAAAAAAAAAAACTTGATTCTAAACTACAAATTGTTTGCTTTTACACTGCAGTTATTCTGCAGATTTCATGGTGTTTGTTCCAAATATCTTCATATTATCAGCAGATATTTTTTTATGTGAGAAATATTTATGCAATCGATTAAACTTTTTAGACGCTATGGCGCTTCGATAATGTGCCTTAAACTGCGAAAATAAAGGATTTTCTTTTGTATCCCAAAGAGATTTTGCAAAATTTAGGAGAAACAAGTTTTCACGCGTAATTGTTCTTCAATTTAACTCAGAACGTTGATCTTTAGTGTGTGGGTATTTTATGTGCAACCAATAAGCGCTATAAAGGGATTTGGCAAAATGTTTCTCGCATTGCGGGCAAGGACGCAAAAAATACGTTTCCATGCATATTTCTGCATCAAAGTGTACCAAGAAAGTTATTTCTTTATTTCATTATACAATGTATAAGAAAGTATTTTAATACCGATTTCCGAAAGGGATTTTTTATCTCACATATATCAAAAACGAATGATCGCAGAATGTTGAAAACTTATATCTGCAACTGCCATGATGTCTAGTTGTACACCTGATACTTAATCATAAAACCAGCTCCCGTTTTAGAGACATCTACGACTTTACATAAGTTTTCGTGACATATGTATTTACGTATGTAGTTATGTGAAAGTACCTCACAAAACTTAAAAAACAGTTGTACGTAGAAAGTTGAAAATTGGTATATTGGTTTGCTATAGGATCTAATTGTGCACCTCCCTTTCTGGTTTTTCTGTGACTTTCTGTTTTGGAGATAGTTAGGAAAATTATATTCATAACTAACCGCCTTCGGCGACCAGCTGGTTCGCTATCCCTGAAAATCTGACTTTACGAAAATACCGCTCGGTGACGCCTGCAGCGCCTTTTTCCCGTTCCAGGTCCTACAACAGCTTATTGACATATGGTGAAAATAGCTTTATTGAAAAAATTAACCACAGTAAATTTCCGCTCTGTAGCGGCTCCGGCGCCCTCTTCCCGTTTCAATATCTGAAACAGCTTGTTCGCTCACCGTGTTATGATCTTTAAAAATTCTGACTTTAGCAAAGTCCCGCTCTGTGCCGCCAGCGGCGCCTTATCTCTGTTTTAGAACTTACAACAACTTGCTCGCTCATAGCGCAAATTGCTTTGAAAAGCTCTGTGGCGACTAAGGCGCCGCTTTACGTTTCATGATTTGAAACAGCCTGTTCGCTCACCAAGTAAACGACCTTTGAAAATTCTGATCGTGGCAAATTTGCAAACCGGCGTGGCCGACGGTCTCCCATTCTTCTCCCTATAAGTAATTTACTCTTATCAGAAATGGAGATATTGAATTATTAAAATATCAAAGCGCCCAATGTCGACAGAGATTTGCAATATGTACTCTTCAATTTCAATTTAAATGACGTTTAAAATGATGTTTTACCTATGAAATTAAGTTAAATAGAAGCTGAGATACAAAGACAATTAATTAAAGTATTGTTATATATAAATAAAAGTCTGACTTTTCCTGGTATTTCTCGAAAACTTGCGTAACTGTGGGCTAATTACTGTAAAAATCCTTAATGCGAAATGTGAGCGGAGTATCAGAGTTCGAAAGCCTCCATCATAATTAGAATAGGAGATATTGTAATAAAGATGTTATGGTTTTTCTGTGGTTCTCTCTTAAACTTCCATATGGAATTTAACGGCTTAAATCAGTTTAAAAGCCCGCAATATGTCAAATGATGTGTCAAGTAATTTAAACCTAATTCAAATTCTCGATATTGCATTATTTAAATATCAAAGCGCTTTCTAGAGACAGAAATTTGCAACATATACTCTTCAATTCCAATTCAAATAACTTTTAAAATGATATATTATTTATGAAATTATGTTAATTAGAAGTTGATATACAAAGGCAATATAAACATTTTTATGAAAATATTTGTGTCTGACTTATCTGAGGTTTTCTCCGAAAATCCCTTACGGAATTTAACAATTTAAATAAGTTTAAAAGTCCGCAATATTTCAAATGATGTGTTATCTATATATTAATTTGAAACATGTTTTTATCTGTCTCCAATAAATTGATAGAACGGCTAGGTGTAAAAATTTGGTTGAGGTGTCTAAAAAAAGGTCTCGGTCTGTAGATATGTTATGAAAAGAGATAAATAAAAAAATCGAACAGTTCCCCCCCCTGGGGGGCAGGGGTTAAAAACATGTTTACGAGCTTAACTCAGCTCCAAATTACTTCACGGTGAAGAAATTGCACATATAGGGACTAGAGTCGAATACTAAAAAAATCACTTTCTACGAATTAGGAATTTTCGATTTTAAAGGGGGCGAAAAAGGGGAAAGTAGTTTTGAAGAGAGGGGGGAAGGGGGGAATTGGTTTGAGAGGGAAATCCGTTCTAGACCCACACATGCAGCACCTCATTTTAAAGGTCTTGAAATTTCATGTTGATTGGGGATGTTTGTATACAATATATGGCGCCCCCTGGTGGTGAAAAGTGGAACTAAGTGATTTTAAAGTAGGCCCTATCATGTTGCACCTTATTTTAAAGGTCTTGGTATTTCCTGACCGTTGGTGATGTCCGTACAGAACACACTGTGCCCCCCCGGTGGTGGAAAGTGCAACTGAAGGATTTTGCAGTTGACACCACCATGTGACGCCTTATTTAAAAGGTCTTGGAATTTCAAGGCGATTGTTGATAAAGGTCTAGAAATTTCATGTTGATTGGGGATGTTTGTATACAATTTAGTGCGCCCCCTGGTGGTTAAAAATGGAACCAGGTGATTTTGCAGTAGACCCTATCATGTTACAACTTATTTTAAAGGCCTTGATATTTCCTAACCGTTGGTGTTGTTCGTATAGAATACGCTGTGCCCCCTGGCGGTGGAAAGTGTAAGTAAAGGATTTTGCAGCTGACACCACCATGTGACACCTTATTTGAAAGGTCTTTGAAATTCAAGGCGATTGGTGATGTTCGTATACAACATACTGCGCTCCCTGGTGGAGGAAAGTGGATTTTGCAGCGCGTGCGTAGCATGCCTGCTATATGGTGCCGCAGCCACAGGCAGCGGTAACACGAGTCAGAGGTTCGTTCGGTTCAAGGTTAATTTTTTAGAATTTTTTCATGTTATTAGCGGCCTGCATATACGTGCCGCAGGCACTGGGTCACGAACCCGAGTTCCGTTTTGTTTGAGGTATTTTTTTTTTTTTTTTAATTACAGATTATTATTTATTTATTTATTTATTTTTTGTGATGTTTTCATTTAAAAATTTAAATTCAAACAAAATCGAGTTAAAGATAAAAAAACCTTACAAATTTAAGGTTCATTTAAGGTTATTATCACGGGCATTGCCGGGCGGGTTTGTTCGGTTCCAAGTTAATATTTGGGAATTTTTTTTATGTTGTTAGCGGCCCGCGTATGCGCTTCCGCTGGCACTGGGGTCACAAGGCAGAGCTTCGTTCGGTTCGATTTTTTTTTTTTTTTTTTTTTTTCTTTACATCTGATTGTTTTTTTTTTTTTTCGCAATGCTTTTATTTAAAAATAGAAATTCAAACAAAATCGAGTTATAGATATAAAATACCACAAATTTAAGGTTCATTTAAGGTTATTATCACGGGCTCGGGCATTGCCGGGCGGGTTTGTTCGGTTCCAGGTTAATTTTTGGGATTTTTTTATGTTGTTAGCGGCCCGTGTATGCGCTGCCGCAAGCACCGGGGGCACAAGGCAGAGTTTCGTTCGATTCGAGGTAATTGTTTTGTTACAGATGATTATTTTTTTTTTTTCGTGATGCTTTCATTTAAAAACAGAAATTCAAACAAAATCGAGTTAAAGGTATAAAATAATACAAATATAAGATTCATTTAAGGTATATTAGCATCTGTTTATTTAAAGTCAGTTTGACGTCACATTGACAGTACTTTGTAGAAAGTAATGTCATATATAGTATTTCTATTTATAAGCATTTTTCCGACTTTCTTTTTTTAAGTGAAATGTCGTAAATTATATTAGATGTTTTAACATGAAATACATTTAAATAATGATGCGACGGCTTTTGAAACATGACGGTCAATAAAGTGATCGTCGAATTCGAAAGGTTCCAGCTAATAAGTAATTTAATCATAATTAGAATTCTAGATATTGGATTATTTAAATATCAAAGCGCTCTCTGGCGACAGAAATTTGCAACATACCCAGGTAGCACAGTATGGTATTTTGAACGTTGAACAAACGGCAATGCATTCCGTTGAATTATCGTTTTTCCGTAACGTTAATAATCTAAAAATATGTCTCGTTGATTTTCTCATCTTTCAACGGTTGTTTTAATACATTTTACAACGTAAAAAAAAAAAAAAAAAAAAAAAAAAAACGTTGTAAAAGGGTTGTTCAAAATCGCAATACTCTTGTGTTTTTTATATCAGTTTTCAACGGTTTTTCTTATGTGTTATAAACGTTGAAATCCAAGAAAAATAGCTAGCTCTATATATCCATTGAATTTTCGTTTCTAAAATATTGCTAATAATTTAAAAAAGAAAAAATTCCCATGTTAAAAAAGTTTTGGAACATTCTTTTTTATTTAATTTTTTGACTTTTTTTATGATTAATTTTATTACTTTTTTAATACTCAATATGCGAAAATATTAGATACGTAAAAATTTTTAACTTCTGTTTTTCGAGGAAAGCTAAATTTTATAGCACATACAACTGCACTAAATTTGATATGTGAGACAACCAATATAAAAACGAATGCTGAATTAGTTAAGAGTGTGTATCAGCTGACAGGCGATGCTCTCATTACTCACTTTCAGAGATTTTTTACATGACTACATCTCAACATCTGTTAATTAAAATTGCTGCATATTATGTATATAAAACCTTTATTTTGAGAAGCTATATAAAACTTTAGTGCATGTTAAATAACTGCAAGTGGCACTTTTAGATAGAACATACTAATTTTCTTAATCAATTGTTTATGAAATTCGTTGTAATTTTAATCAACAGATGCTGAGATGTATCTATGTAGAAAACAGTTCATAGATAAAATTCATAGATTTCAATAAAAAATACTATACTAATTATATAAATTGTTTTAAAATTATTTTATTTATGTAAACTCTAGTTAGTTTTAATTCACACAATTTAATAATAATAAAGCTAAAAACTCGAATATTTAAAATTTCCATAAACCAACATTTAGATCCCTGTGATTGTCTATTTATTAGCTAAGAGTATTTATTTGAAATTAAAGGATAATTAAAATGATAATAATTTGTGATTATAATAATAAATTAAATAAATCTAAACGGAAATTAGGAATGTTAAATAATGTAAACAAAAATTAAAATTTGCTGTTAAAAGACAATCAAAAAGATAATAATTTTATTAATAAACATAGAATAAAAAAAATCAAAGCAGAAAATGGTAATGTTAATTAATGTAAACAAAAATTACAGTTTGCAATTAAACGAAATACAAAAAGGTTATACTTTTATTAATAATAAAATAAAATAATTAAATCAAAGCGGAAATTGGGAATATTAATCAATGTAAACAAAAATTAAAATCTTCAATTAAAAGAAAATCAAAAATGTGACCCCCTTCAGGATACCTTAAAACATGTAAATCAGGTGAAATCTCTAATAGTCTGTTAATGGAAGTATAGAGAAAAAAAATATTTTTTAGACCCTCAAAACCTATATATACCAATTTTGAATAGTCTAACTCAATTTATAATTTTTTGCACCCATTTAGGACACCTTAAAACATGTAAATCAGGTGAAATCTCGAATTGCATTACCTACACTGTAAAAAAATAACTATTACCAGCTGCATGAAACTATCTGTGATTGGAGAAAATAATTATTTTCTCCAATCACAGAGAGTTTCTTGCAGCTGGTAATTGTTATTTTTTTACAGTGTACGGTAGTCGGTTAATGAAAGTAAAAAGAAAAAGAAATATTTTTTTAAGTGTATTCCTTGCTATAGAAAGTGGCATCCTCTTTCGAGAGGTATACTATTAGGCGTATTAGAATAAAATTAAATTTGCAATTAAAATGTAAGTTAAAATGTTATTATTATTTTTTTTGTTGTTGTTGTTTATTCACGGAAATCAGTGAAATTTGAACTGCAAGTCGATCTTATGATGCGCATGCAGTATAGTAAGTTTTATGTGCTACAAAGAAAAATTGAAGAATTTTAAAATTTGCAATTTTTAATTCCAGTTCAAGAACATGTGACATTAATTATTTCGAGATGTTTTGTTTCCGTTCAAGATAGCGGAGAAAATCGTCTGCTGATAAAATGCTGCTTTTTAAGCAATTAGCCGTGGATTCTCGGTCATTTTTTGATCGGCATGGGTCGACGTTTTAATTAATATCTTCGCAATATATTAAAATTTTTAAATTATGTTTTCAGGAGCCCCTCGTGGAGGCTCCTGGGCTTCCGTATGTCAATTCTTGTACTTTTGCCTTCAATAGAGGCTGAACGTATAGATGCACAGACAGACAGAGAGATAAACAGGAATCTTCTATTATTATTATAGACTAGACACTTTCGGCGACCAGCTTATTCGCGATCCTCGAAAAATCCGACTTTACGAAACTCCCGCTCGGTGGCGCTTGCGGTGCCTTTTTCCCGTTTCAGGTCTTACAACATCTTATTGCCATATAGTGAAAATAGCTTTACTGAGAAATTTAATCGCAGTAAATCCACGCTCGGTAGCGCCTGAGGCGCCCTCTTCCAGTTTCAATATCTGAAACAGCCTGTTCGCTCACCATGTTATGATCGTACAAATTTCTGACTTTAGCAAAGTCCCACTCGGTGACGCCTGCTTTTTGGAATACACGTATTAGAATAAAATTTAATTTTAAATTAAAAAGTAAATTTTTTGTTTAATCTCCGAAATCGATGAAATCTGAAACTTTGTCTTCTGATTAAAACTCAGTATAGTAAGTTTCGTGGGCGACAAAGGAAAACTGAAGAATTTGCAAATTTGTAATTTTTTATCGCAGTCAAAAAACACGTGACGTCAGTCAGAAAAAGATCTTTCTCTTTCGCTCTACGTTCGAAATATCGTTTGCGAACTTAAAATAGAGTTCCCATGGTAACGAAAATACCAACTGTTCTTCGAACGCAAACGCAAGAATTTTAGAAACGCGGATTCAGAATGTCATCAAAAACTGCAGGCATGCAGAAAATTAAAAAAAAGTTATAACGGATTCAGTTTTTGAAAAAAATATCTCAATATTTTGAAATATGATTCGTCTAATTAAAATCTATGTACAAAAGAGAAAAAAAAAAATCTCTAAAAGATTTTGAGTTATAAAATGTTTTGTGAAAAAATCGATGTTTCGTAAAATCTAAAAATATGGATCGCTAATTTGTATTTTGTTAAAACGTTTATATGGTTCGAAAGAAGATTAAATGACCTTTCCAAATATACCAATTGTTAAGAAATGGACAATTACTCTTTCTTACAGGGCGATTTAAAAAAGACAATCGAGAAAAAGTGAAAATTTGGACCCTTTTAAAAACTTTTTTTTAAGTGTAAAAAATCCATATTAATATATATGTGTATATATATATACACAATACGAGTAGGTAATAAATGCTCTGTCTCGTGGTACAGGTGCATTTTCAATGCCTCTAACATTTGAGCAGCGATCGCTTTACAAAAACCCGCGGAATTTTCTCTCTCTGCTTTTTCTTTTGATCAACGCGGTTCAAGGAAAAGATTACAGTCGTCTGGATTTTTGAATCGTTTTTTGATTACACATGGGTTGATGTTTTAATTAATATCTCCGGATCTAATTATTATTTTTTTTTTTAATTCTTTTTGCACTATGCACTCAGAAAGACTTCTGAGTACCCGCATGTTGAATTTTGTACTTCTGCGTTCAGTAGGGGCTGAACGTGCACAGGCAGACAAAGAGACAGACATCATCTTTTATTATTGTAGATAACCAAAAATGTAAGTTATTGGCCATCCTAGATGGCATTCCCTCGTAGAGATATTCAAAGAAGCTAATGATAAAGCCCGTAGTGATACTGTTATAAAAATTGTCGACATTTTTGCGTGTAGAAAGTAATTTTTAGAAATAAGCAGGTTCTATTCGAAAATTTCGTTTTATTTCATGAATATTCAGCCCATAATGATATTGTTATGAAAGTTGTCTACATTTTTGTGTGTAGGAAGTAATTCTAAAAGACACAAGCAAGTTCTAGTCGATGAATGCACTTTATTTTATAAATATTCAGCCCCTAGATAGAGCCCGTAATGATATTTTCATGAAAGTTGTCGATGTTTTTTTTTCTATAAAAAATATATAAACAGGTTTGATAAACAGTCGATGTATTCACTTTATTTAATGAATATTCAACTTGTAGATCGAACACCTAATGATATTGTTATGAATGTTGTCGACATTTCTACTTGCAGAAAGTAATAACCATAGGCAGTTCGTAGTCGACGAATGCATTTCATGTAATAAATATTCAGCACGTAGCTATAGCCCCAAATGATATTCTAACGAAAGCTGTCGACAATTTTGTCAATAGAAAATAATTCTTAAAGACATAACACATTCTCGTCGCTGAATTCACTTTATTTAATGAATATTTAGTAAATAGTTGAATAAAACTCTTTTTTGTGTAATAAAAATCAAATCACAATGCATATTCTCAAAATAATCCAAGGAAATAGTTATTCTTACTACAGAAATCAAATAGACATTGCTTAATACACTACAGAGTAGAAATTTCGCTAACTCAAAAAACACCAAAAATTTCTAAATTTGAATAAAATTTTAATTCATAAAGTGTTTTGTCAGTGTTTTATAGAAATTTCGAGGTAGTTTTGCGTTAGAAACTGAGAAATCATTGCGAAAAAATCCAGAAATCGACTCCAGGTAAAGTTAGAGTTTCCAAATATTTGAAATCCTAAATTGCCCATTTTCGCCACATTTGAATGCTTAATTTAACGCTAATTCAACGCCCACCTTCATGGAAATGAAAAAAACTACTACCTGTTTAAACTTTTACAGTATTACTTTATAGAATGTAGCATGTACATATATCCAATTTTTAATTTAGTATCCTGAATAATCGCTCTTCTTTTTTTTCAGTCTTGCTAGTCATTTATAGAACTTTCGAAGAATTTAGTTCTACGCTCTAAAACAATGAATTTTTCCGGAAAGTTCCAGAACTGTTGTTATTGAAATTAGAGATTTCAAACTTTGTAAATCTAAACTACAAATTTTCTCCAACGTCTGTCGCAAAATCGCAAAATTTGACACCAAATCGCAAAATCCATGCCAAGATCGAAATCTGCCTTTGTTATAGTCTTGGCTTCTTGGTGAGATTAGTAATCAAATTTTACGGCAATTATTGTTTCAGAATAACCATAATTAGTAAACACTTTCTCATGTTTAACTGTGTTAACAGTTTTGATAAATCGTGTCATTTCTCGCTACTAATTTTCGCCAAAGAGAACATAAGTAGGTCCTAGATATCCAAATGACTTCCATTTAACTCTAAGCTATACATTTGACAATGAGAGATCAGTAACAAGCCGCGGTGTACTATTCATGAAAAAAACTTCTATCTTTGTCTCGGCGGTATATGTAATCCTATTCTCGTGGCTTTTGTGATTGGAGTAGAATTTTTTTTTTCTTACTTGTTTCCAGGAATATCCGTAGACACGAAACTGCCTGTTTATTTTCGAATCATTTATATCACACAAAAATGTCAATGTTCTCATAACAATATGTATATTCCAATTGTTGTTTAAGAAAGTGTCATGTGGAATCCACATCATATTATTTATGTATGTGTTATTTATGTGTACCCTTCCCACATTACATGTAAATTCTTTGAAATCCCCCGTACCGATTTTAAAGCACTATCCCAAGCGTAACTTTTTTTTTCACAATTACATCAGGACTGTGATTTTTGTTCTATGTGTTAATTATCGGCTCTCGCAAATGATTGCATTTATATCCATGCCTATAAATGTAAAATGGGTAGACAGTGGAGGGAGAGCATGGGCAGCACGAGTGGTAACGCTGCTGCGCACGTAGTGAATACTAGGAACGGACGTAATACAGGCCAGAAAGTTGCTACTAAAATCATTGCGTAAATAACTAAGATTTGTGTGTGAATACATTTAATTCTACGCGAGTTTAGTTAAATTGTTTACACAGACAGTGCAGATTTGGACATAGCATGGTGCATGGGTAATGAAATTCTCTACTTATGGCTTAAATAAAAAATTTGACTGATTCCAGTAATATTTTAGTAATATTTTACTTTAGTTTTTATATTAATAAATATTTATAGATTAATTATTTTTCCAGTTTTAATTATTAGTCTTATGGAAATAAGACTTTATGGATTTAAATGTCTTATGGAATTTCGAAACTCCATTTAAAAGTAGTAACAAGCGAAACATGCAAAGCCTGCGCTTATGGATAAATGTAATATAGATTAAAGGTTCATAGATAAAAGGGATTGAAGGGTACCTTTTCCGGTATAATCGTAATTACATACAGGAGAAAATTTTACTACAAATAAAGCATTGTAAAAAAAAAAAAAAAAAAAAAAAAAAAAAAAAGAGCTGGTATAAATAGTGCACCAGAATAAATTTAAATGTTGTCTTGTCTGGTTCTAATATGTAGACTCCCTGAGCTGGAAGCATTCTGGATTGCCTTTGTAATTTCCATAGCTGAAAATATGACTGAATGACTGAACACTGCTATTACTAAGACGTGGTTTTATCCAAGTCCTCCAATTCCACCACTTTCCCCTCTCGGGGAGGAGAAACGAACACAATTTGGCTCTGAATTATTTCTCGTTGCGAAAACTGTACGTAGGGAAAATAGACTTGAGTACATAATAACAGCTTTACTTTTTCGAATTTAAAGGGAAGAAATATATATATATATATATATATATATATTAAGGGGGGAGGGAGGGGAGCAGTATTTCACAAAATTCAAATTTTCGGGTTGATCTCTACTTCAATTTAGAAAAGGGAATTGAATACAGTTGTGTGTCTTCTTCAGGATGTATATATATATATATATATATATATATACATATATATATATATATATATATATATATATATATATACTAGCTGACCCGACAAACGTTGCTTTGTCATATACTCGTAAATTATTTCTAGAGAATATTTTGCTAGAAAAAATTAACTAACTTATTGTAAGTGTGTAAGGATGTGGTATATAAGTGAAACCGGTATGGAGCACTGTGAACGGTGACTGTGAATTCCGATTACAACGTAAAAGACATAATTACGGAAATTTTCGCTACTTGCTTCTTGCTACTTGCTACTTGGTACTTTATACTTGCTACTTGTTATTTAAAACCTCCGCTGAAAGTCGAACAGCACAAAATTTTATTTCATACGGCAAATATTTCAATTTATGAGAGAATCACTGATAGCAACGAATTTCACATGAAAACTCCGTCTTTTTTGAATAAGCTGTAACAATCTGGACCTATTTGAGGAAAATTTTTATCAAAAAGTTATTACAATATCTAACATCATTACATATACATTTATCACAATTCAATCAATCGATGCATGTGAGTATGTGTATAGTATGAGCGAAGTGAAATGTAGAGTCGTATTAAATAAAACTTAAACTCGTTTTAATTAAAGATGAAAAAGTTGAAAGTCAATTTATTTTACAACAGGTATATTTTTTTAATCTACAAAAACTTATTTTACCGTAATGCCATTGGATGTACAATATTTTTGGTTAATCCTTGAGGAGTATACACAAACAAATTCGAAGGTTTTCCAACCCTGGAACACGCAACATATAATTGGCCGTGAGAAAAGCACGGATTTTCTAAATCTAAGCCACAAATTAGGACCCCTTTGGTGACTTTAAATATGTTAAGCCATTTTTGCGATGAATTGAAATGGCTATCTCAATTGTGGAACTAAAGATCTTAGCAAGAAGCGTCCGAGCTACCTCGGTGCCAAATTTTCCATACAATAAATAAATAAATAAAATATCAGTGACACACACACGCACAAAAGTATGGGACCTCTTTGGTGACTTTAAATATTTTAAGACATTTTTGCGATGAATTGAAATGGCTATCTCAATTGTGGAACTAAAGATCTTGGTGAGAAGCGTCCGAGCTACTTCGGTGCCAAATTTAAAATTTTGCCAAAGGGATCCGATACTAAAAGTGTTCCATACAATAAATAAATAAATAAAATATAATAAATTAGCTACACAAATAAATTTGTAGGTTCGGGTGGTTGTTAATCAACGCGCGTGTAAATTTGATAGAAAATTATATAAAATACTCACTCCAAATCCGCACCAAATTTGCAAAATGTATAGTTTTTTATGTACGCTTCAAAACTCTTCAAACACTAATTACATCTTGATGTTATATTTCAATTAGGACACAATTTTTTGTATAACAATAATAACACGAAGTTACAAAATATTTTCCTGGATTTGATCGCAGCACCAACTGTCGGGACTAACTGGAATTACAATAGAATATACGCAAGCGAAGTGTGACGTCACTGACCGTCAGTGGATGCAAGAAAAAGATTTCCTATATTAATTTCCCATTGGATTTTTTATAAAAAATTATTAAAAATCGAGGAAAATTATTTCTCGATTTTAATTCCCGTATTTGGGTATAGATATGTATTAGTTATCGTATGCTTGTGTTAGATTGAGTTATTTTGCTCTCAAATTGACAAAATTTTAATTTTAAATTTCAAAACTCTGTCTTCCTTGGCGTTTTTTGTATTTGGCGATCAAAAACGTAATACGAAAATACACTAAGCGACAAAAAAAAAAAAGCCGCACTTGGATATTTTCCATTTCTCTTCATGTAATCGCTAAATTTATTGTTTCAAAAGTAAATCTTTTAACAGATTTTATTACATTGTGTTCCGCGTGCAATTTAGGATTGAGACAAGTGTTAAAAACAAGATGCAATTGCTCGGAAAATTGTAATTTTAGAAAGTATTTCAAAAATGGCAAGAATAAGGCAGTTAACGGTTCCACAAAAAATATTGATTTTAGAGCGAAAATAAAAAAAATATTTTAATAGGTGGGATGTCAAAATTCTTAAATGTTAACAAAATATTAGTGGTCTGGTTTTTAGCGAGATATAATATTTTTTGGCTGTTTAAACTGCACATTTGTCCTTAAGCGGCCACGTTACTCATTCAGTCGAGATGACCGCAAGTTAAAAAGCCAGCGCTTAAAAAAATCAGTTTGTATTACATTTAGAACATAGCAGGGATTCAGAAAAAGTGCTTAGTAACATAATTTATATAAATACAGTGAGATAACAATTAAACAAAGTAGGTTTAATTGCCAGAAAATCAGAAAAAAATTCATTCTTAACGAAAATAATTAGAAAACCAGGACATTAAAGGGTTAAAAAAATTAAAAAATGTTCAATTAATTATTGGGCTGAAGTTGTTCTCTCTAATGAGTAAAGTTTAACTTATTTCGAACAGACAGGAACAAGCAGATCTGATCACGAAAATATGACTGACTTAATGAAAATCGCACTTTTAAAACAATGACATATTCCCCGTACATTACGATACATAAATGCATAATTTTTCGGTGAGTATGGCAAATTTTCATGTTCAAGGGATCAATTTACCCAAAATAAAACATGGCCACAAAAAACTGATACCTGACCGACTACTTTGGAGGTATTTCAGACTCTTCCATAATCAGGATTTCAAGATGATAAAGCACCTTTTTATATGGCACTTGTGATACATTTATTTGATTCAAGTTGTTAAAATTACATATCCATTCTCATGAGCATCTATAATTTTGTAAGTTATCATAACTTTTTTTACTTAAAATTAAATCTCACAAAGAATATCGTAGGATTTCTTCTTTATTAGACCTGAAAATTGTCGTAATCTCAATACACTCGAAAATGCTTAGTCTATAAAAGAGGGTGGGGATTAGAAATTTGTAACTTACAATTTTGAAAGAACTAGCAAAAATTATTTATGATATTTAGCACAGTGAAATTTCTGAGTTTCGTGTTAAAAACTGTAAAATACTATGCAATTGCCCATTAAAGCAGTAATTCCATATAAAGGTGGAGTTATCCAATCCAGAATACATATTTTTATTAAATAATTGTTTAGACCTAACAAACAAATAGTTTTATTTCATACATTAACATAGCACTTGTTTATTTCATATAATAAATCATGATAGAATACAAAGTATATGTATATTATATTACGTTTAAAAAGAAAATTTTATGTGGAATTTTATTAAATGCTTCGTAGAGTGTAATAAAATAAATTATTAAAAAGAAAATGTACATAGGTATCATGTTATGATTTCCGTATTATGCAAACATAACAGTTTTATTCGTTGCAATTATTGGTTTTTAAATTATTACAAGCCCAAAAGGTATAAGTCAATTTTTCTGCATTGCGGCTTTTTTTTTTTTGTCGCTTAGTGTATACATGCCAGATGTATATTTTCGTAATATGTATTGTACGAAATTGTTTCATATTATTCATTACTCTCTTAATATAAGTTGTTGAAATAACCATTATTTTTGAAAGAAATTAAATATGTTCGCCAGATGATATGGCGATATTTTTTTTTCCGCCAAGGATGACAGAGTTTTGAGATTAAAAATTCAAATTTTATCAATTTTGCAGCAAAAACAACTCAATCTAACGCATGCACATGATAACTAATACATATCTATACCCAAATATGGGGATTAAAATCGGGAAATAATTTTCCTCGATATTTAGTAATTTTTTACAAAAAAACCCAATGGGCGATAAACATAGGAAATAATTTTCTTGCATCCACGGACGGCCAGTGACGTCATCACTTCGCTTGCGTATTATTGAATATTCGATACTACGATCGTAGAGCAGTCTGCCGGATCCAATGTGAAACATTCCAAAATCAACAACAATTTATAAGTGATAAATTAATTAAATAAACAATTTAAATTGGACTGAATTGTAAATCTAAGCCGTTCACGAATCCACCTGAAGACACGCAAAAAATTTCATTAAACTCGGTCCAGCCGTTTAGGAGGAGTTCAGTGACATACACACGCACAAAAGAAATATATATATAAAGATATATATATATATATATATATATATATATATATATATATATATATATATATATATATAGTATATATATATATATTAAGGGGGGAGGGAGGGGAGCAGTATTTCACAAAATTCAAATTTTCGAGTTGATCTTTACTTCAATTTAGAAAAGGGAATTGAATACAGTTGTGTGTCTTCTTCAGGATGTATATATATATATATATGTAGAATCTTGGCTGGGCGTCTAGGGGTGGGGCAATGATGAGATGCGACTTAGATGACTAAACATTTATTACGTAACACATACAACACAAGATACACAAAGAAAAAACGATAATAGCAGAATTTGCATAATAAACCATTTGCTGGTTTCGAGGCTTAGAACACGGAACGAGCTCTCTTCATCAGTATAACCGTAACAAAGCAACATTTAAGCACCTACTCACAAATATAATTCACAAAAGTACCTTCACGCACTTTATCAAATATGTGAGTTTGATGCATTCAGCCCTCCATGGCTGTACACAACTATAAAGATCACACCAAGCTCTAATTAGGAGAAAATGACCATATCAGCCTTCGCGCTGACGGTCTCACTCTCTTCCGTTTGTCCTCTCGTTCAAAGATGAGTTTCAGAGGCAGCGCCATCTGTTGTCTGTACAAGGAACTTCCCACAACGCTCTGCTATCCTGATGTACGGTGACCTCACCGTCGAACTAGCCTGGGGTACTAAAGGATATCTGCAAAATACAATTAAAAGGAAAAAAAAACGAAAAAGAGAAACAGACATTAAAAAAATTATGTACATAAAAATTTACAGGTAACTTTTTCTTTAAAGTTCATTAGTCTATATTATTGAATTTTAGTTTAGTTTGTGGACCATAATTTCATATTGTTTGCAGAAGTACTAGTATGTATAGGTCCTTCGTGATCACCTATCTTCTCGACTTCATATCTGTCTTTGGTCTTTACTCGCACAACTTTATAAGGACCTAAGAATTTTGGTCTGAGTTTCATGCCGGTTACAAACTGAGTTCGCTGGATGGCAACTAGATCATTAATTTTATACACATGGGTTTTCTTTCTCTTCTTGTTGTAACATCGGCGATTTTCTTCTTGAATCTTAAGAATGTTTTTTCTTGCTTCTTCACGAATGGTGTTAAGATTATCAAGCATGAAATTTACCCTTTCCTCTTCGAGGAGTTCTAGTACACTTTTATCTTCTTTCCTTCTCATTGTTACTGCAGTGAGAAATTCAAAAGGAGTTCTTTTGGTACTTCTCGATACGGTGGAATTAATTGTTCTCTGGACAGCCTCAACAAACTTGTACCACTTGTTCGGGTCATTTATAACTCTAAATAATTACTTATACCAAAAGATATTTCAATATTTCTACCAAATTAATATCATACTTAAATAGAAACAAAACAATATGAGAACATTTTTCTTAAAAGTGCTTCTGTGGTTTTTGTTCTCAAACCAAAATTATCATGATTTTTAAATAACCACCACATTCAGAACAATTTATTTTACTTAATAGAATATTTAGAACAACTTATATATTTCTTAATTATTATTATATACACATAATATCACCATTATTGTTCTCTATTTAATAATTGTTATCACTTTCGTTTTAAAATATATTGTTATAATACTGTTAAAATAATATTGCAAACAATAATAAGCAAAATACTAAAAGATTATTCAGAATATTTTTTCAATCATAATACTTATTTCTATTCATTCTTCTCATGTGATACATTTATTTTATCTTAAACATACAAATCGAAACCAGAACTGTTCTTAAAAATATTTCTCCATTAATTTTTAATTCAAAACTGTACTAAAATCTTTTTGCTGAATTTATGCATTACTCGTTATTGTTTATTATCAAACAGAATGATAAATTTTTAAAAGTTACCTTTTATAACTTGTTGGTGTTGCCATAACATCGCGAAAGAGTCCCCACTTGTAGAATCTTGGCTGGGCGTCTAGGGGTGGGGCAATGATGAGATGCGACTTAGATGACTAAACATTTATTACGTAACACATACAACACAAGATACACAAAGAAAAAACGATAATAGCAGAATTTGCATAATTAACCATTTGCTGGTTTCGAAGCTTAGAACACGGAACGAGCTCTCTTCATCAGTATAACAGTAACAAAGCAACATTTAAGCACCTACAAACAAATATAATTCACAAAAGTACCTTCACGCACGTTATCAAATATGTGAGTTTGATGCATTGAGCCCTCCATGGCTCTACACAACTATAAAGATCACACCAAGCTCTAATTAGGAGAAAACGACCATATCAGCCTTCGCGCTGACGGTTTCAACAGCTCTCCGTTGCAGCCAGATCTCAACTCTCTTCCGTTTGTCCTCTCGTCGAGAGATGAGCATCAGAGGCAGCGCCATCTGTTGTCTGTACAAGGAACTTCCCTAACACACACACACACACACACACACACACACATATATATATATATATATATATATAAATTTTTCGGTTTTTTTGCTAGTTAAGAGGGGGCAAATTCAGTAGCCCCCTTTTTAATTTAATTTCTCCTGGGTAATTTATGGGAGATGCAACAAGGAATTTTTCTATCCATGTAGAATGTGCGCATCCAACATCCACTGTGAAAGAATTTTATGGCGTTTATACTTTCCTCTTTTGGGGGACTGGAGCGCTTTGTATAAATAAATAAGTAAATATTTTTCCAAGAGTAAATCTTCTCCAAACTATATCAGAAAAGTATTTTCTTTGTGTGAGGGTTGGTATGTGTACCCAACATACACTATGAAGGTTTTGCAAAATTTACGCCTCCTCTCCTTCCGGCGCTAGGGGGCAAAAAACACATTTTCACTCACAATTTTGCTATAAATTATCCTAGGAAGCAATTTTGGAGTGCATTCGTTGATTAAGTGTACCTTACACACACTATAAAGAGATTTTACGAAATCCCTTACTCTTCACCTGTTTGGGGCGAATAGGGTGCCAAAACACACGTTTCAAAGCGTAACTCTGTATTAAAATCCCTCAAAGACATTTTTTTTTTTGGGGGGGGGGGTCGGGGGGATGAGGTTGGTTGTGTGTACCTACCAGTCACTATGTCATATGATTTAACCAAATTCCTCTCCTTACCTCTTTGTATACCCTGGTGCGGGAGGGGCACGTTTCCAACCTTATAACTCTTTGTAATATACCCCAGGAAAGCGATTTTTGTGAATGGATTGTTTTTCAAGTCTGAGAACTAATTACACTTACATCTATCCTTGTAAAATTAAAATGGTTCGATAGACGAGGAACGAGCAGTGCATGTATTATGGCATTACCGCCCTTTGTAGTCACTGAGACACGAAATATAGAAGGTGGTAAAGCCGCTGCCGAAGCGTTGTGAACCTTACCGAGGTTTGTCTCGAGTAAGGTGCTACTGTTGGCAATGAGGTCTCAAGCACAGAATAATTCGGCATCATTGCTATCACTGAAGGCGGCGGGAAACTAAAATTGTGTCTGATTTATTATTACTATTATTATTATTCGATTTATATTAATTTTTATAATTCATTTTAATATAGTGACAGAAGATATGGGCAGTGTTTCCTAATATTAAAATGACTTTGTTTAACATGTATATTTCTAATTGAATTGAGATTGAATTTTTTTTTAAATATTGAATTATTCAATGGTGATAATGGCACAACCATACATTTTTGATAAATTTAAAGATTTTTTAATTTTTTAATTTTTATATGGAAATTGAATAACAATTTACTTTTTAAATTTTCTTATTTATTTATTTATTAATCTACTTACAATTTGCTTATTACGAATTGCATTTAATGAATCACCTTTTGTTGAGTACAAGCATTTAATTGTGGTTTCTAGATTTCAGTTTTTAAATTTCTATCATCTAGAATCAATAAAAATTCGGAAGATGTAACCGGCGCATATTATTTCTATTATCGAAAGACCTTTCCATTGATATATCTTTTATAAAAAAAAAAAAAATCGCTTTAATATTTTGATTAAAAAAATTCATTATTATTGTTAATATTATTATTATTATTTTAACTGACAAGAAAGCCCAAATGTGGAGTTCAGAAGGGTTAAATAAAGGTTCAGACAAACAATTTATTTGGGCAGGTATATAATAGAGTATTTAATTAAAAAATACAAAATCTTTTAGTGTATACCATACGTATTTTTAAATATATTTCAATTAACATTTCTCATTTTATTTCTTTTATAAGTAATCAGCACATATTTATCTTATTTTTTATCATGTGGATATTATATCCATCGTTTTCTAACTAAAAAAAAAAATAGCTTCTACAAATTTTTTTAATTATAAATGTATATAAACATTCAATGAAATTTGTTTAAATTTCTGTATGTATTTAAAATTGGAATTTATCAAAATTTTTTTTGTGTACACTTAAAAATATGTCATTTTATTTATTGTGATTTTTTTTTTCTTCTTTTTTTTTTTTAATACAAAAATATTCTACATTAGAAATGGAAGTAATTCCCTCTTCAAAAACTTGCTGTCATCAAAAAATTTTTTATTCTTAAAGATTTCTAAAATGTGTTTCAAATTATGCACAGCGAAATTAAGATTAATATCTATTAAAACATAGAGTGATATGTATTATATAATATAATTTAATTCCCTTATATTAACTATGCAACTGCAACTTTCAAATAAAAATAATAAAAGTATTAATAAAACATAATATATAAATAATCTCTAAAAAATAAAGAGTTAAATTGAACACGTGTCATTTGTATTAAATATATTTAAAACACTTTAAACACACGTAAATATAAATTTATTTAAAATATGTTAAAATTTTTTTATCCAAAGCTTTTCGCTTTAATTTTAAAGCATCATCAGGGATTTATGATTCGTTTCCATTGCGCAGTTTTAAATATGTTTTCTTTTTACAGTCAACAGTTAAGTCTTTTATATATAACGTGATATATTTTAAATATCAGCAAAAAACAATACGAATTCCGGTAGAGGTTGGACAAAGGAGTTAAGAAACTTTAATTCAATTTAACTTCAATTTAACTCTTTATTTTTTAGAGATTATTTATAATAACTTTACTTAGACTAACGGTTTCTACACTGTACAGTTTTTTGGTATCAACGCATATACTTTTCTTAACTCCTTGGTCCAACCTCTACCGGAATTCATATTGTTTTTTGCTGATATTTAAAATATATCACGTTATTAAAAGACTTAACTGTTGACTGTAAAAAGAAAACATATTTAAAACTGCGCAATGGAAACGTATCATAAATCCCTGATGATGCTTTAATATTAAAGCGAAAAGCTTTGGATAAAAAAATTTTAACATCTTTTAAATAAATTTATATTTACGTGTGTTTAAAGTGTTTTAAATATATTTAAAACATAATATAGTTAACCGAATTATTAATTTTTTAATTAATTTAAAGCATTCATAATGTTCAAATAATAAAATGCTAGAGTTTTAAGCATGATGTCCTTAATTTCCCCAAGGAGTAAAGCGGTAAACCTGTAGCGGGCATGACTTACTAAAAAAATTATCCTAGCGTTAAACTGCGGATGGACTAAAATTACAATACTTTTCATTCACTGCTCAAGCATGATATCAAGGGACAAACTTTTAATTTCTTTAATGTAATGAAAATATTTTGTTTGCAGAAGTTCTTTCATGGGTGAATATTAATAAATAAAAATTAACTTTCCTTAAACAGTTAAATATATTTTTGCATAAAATTCATCTTTTTCAGATTTTCTTTTCTTTAATGTACAGTTTAAACAAGTTAAATAAATAAAACAACCTTATGAAAAAAAATCAATTTTTAGAGTTTATATCAGTAATTTTCAATAGTATGTGTATTAAATATTGTTACAAAATTGTAAATAATTGTGTTTATTTTTGCATAACTTCTTTCAAAGAGGCTTAGTAAGTTGATAAAGCGCTAATTTTGTCCATTTCTAGTCATTTTAGCGTTGAAATAGCCTTATTTCCCTTTAAAAACGCATTAAAAAGCCCAATAAGGCAGGTAATGGATTTGGCGCCAAATTTGGCGACTTTTTCCCACCTTGGCGATTTTTTTGGCGACCTTGGCGAGAAAATCCTTATATGGGATATAACAAATATGGAAGCTGTAAGTTGATTGGTTGACCACTTTCTAGAGTTTTCTCGAAAAATCTGGGCTCCATGGAACAGTATATAAGGAGCGCTTCCTCGCCAAGGCAGTCAGAGTCAGTTCAGATCTCAGCCAGCATCGCTAGTGCTTGCATTGCTCTTAAGCCTCTTTGAGAGAGACTTGCTTCAAGTGTTATTGCTATACAGTTTGTACTGTGGATTTGCTATTGACAGCTGTTGTTTAAGCTGTGATTACTGCTTGAATTGAAGCTGATAATTGGTTTATTGACCTGTATTTTTCTGGAACTTTCTGTGAATAAATGACTGAATTTTTGTACGTTTGGCCTTTCATTCTCAGACAACTCACGAACCCCCAAGTACGCAACATTTCTGGTGTCAGAAGAGGGATTGTCTGTGAATGGTTATAACTAGAGCTATGGAGGAACAGATGAAGAAACTTCTAGAAAGCTTAGCTACCCAGATGAATGAAATGAAAGAAGGACAAAGAGAAATGAAGGAAGGACAAAGAGAAATGAAGGAAGGACAAAGAGAAATGAAGGAAGGACAAAGAGAAATGAAAGAAAGTATGGAAGCATCGCAAAGAAAGATGAAAGACAGCCTGAGTCAAGAGATGAAAGAAATGAAGGCAGCACAAGAGAAAATGGAAACATCGCAAAGATAAATGAAAGACGGCTTGACTGAAGAAATGAAGGAAATGAAAGATACTATGGGTGAAGTTCAGGAAGAAATTAAATCTAATCAAGATGAGATGAAGAGAGAGCTTTCAACGGTGAAAGAATCAATCGAGGTTAAATTAACGGTGATGGAAAATAGAATGGATTGAATAGAAGAGAAATTTATAAAGATAGAAGAAAATTTTCAAGAGAAAGTTTTGAAAATAGAAGAACGTTTTGAAGAGAAAGCTATGAAGATAGAAGAAAATGTTATGAAGGTTGAAGAGAGTGTTACGAGGATAGAACGGAGTTTCGGGGAGAAAGTTAAAGAAAATTTTGATCAGGAACTGAAAGGCAGGTTTTCAGAGATAGAAGGTAAATTGAAGAGAATATAAGAAGATCTGGAGAGAAAAGTGGAAGAAAAGTTAGAGTCCATGCCCCAGGAAACTGAAAAGAAAGAGTATATACCTCCTGGCATGTATATAAGACGCAGTTTTCCATCGTAGCTGAAGCTAACGGCTGGGACTCTACCGCCAAGTCGGTCCACTTAGCAGCAGCATTACGGGGAGATGCAGCCGAGATACTGAGGAATGTTTCTAAAGAAGAAAGGAATGACTTCGAGGCCCTGACTAGAGCACTGGAGCTACGGTTCGGAGAGAAGTGTTCTAAGGACTATAGTCGCCTCCAGCTAAAATCTCGTTACCAGAAAACGGGCGAAAGTTTGCAAGAGCTGGCAGCGGACATTCAGAGACTGTCACACCTAGCATTCTCAGACTGTCATGCTGACACTCGAAACGATTTAGCTCTTCAGTACTTTATCGATGCTGTTCGTGATCCAGAAATTCAAAAAGCGCTGAGACTCTCCAACATCAGAGACGTAGAATCAGCTTTAGGCTATGCACTTAGGATAGAGGCAGCCCAACAAGCCTCCCGTAAAGACCGCCATACCATAAGAGTAGTCTCGTTAAATGATACGCCTGCTGAGGAAAATGAAAGGAAGATAAGTCTCGCAGAGATCTTAAAGAGATTGCGCAGCCTGGAAAATAATATGGAAAGAAAGGATCGGAAGGTAAAGTGCTGGGGCTGTGGAGGGGATGGTCATCTGAAGAGGAACTGCCCTGTACGACCAACTAACGGAAATCACCCGGCTTCACCATCACTGCAGGGAAACTAAGAGGAGGCCATCTCGCGGGGCGGAGGTTAGCTGAAATTAAAGAGCCCCAAATTACAGTATTTCATGTTTCATCGATGAGTGGCGGCGATAATGGACTTCACGTCTATGGCCAAGTCAGCAACGCCACCTGCCGGATGATTCTGGACACGGGAGCCAACGTGACCATCATTAGAACGGATTTGGCTCAAGAACTAAAAGAGAAGATCATCTGGACGCCGCCCTGCGTTAAACTCCAGATTGTGACCGGAGAAGAAATCAAAATATATGGAAAAATGAACTTGACCATCACTTTTGGGAATGCCAGTTACCATCATATGGCATATGTGGCTGATATAAGAGATCCTTTAATCATTGGAATTGATTTCCTGAGAAAATTTAACTTTAAATTGGACTTTAAGAATAATGAACTGCAGTCGAGTTCGGAAGACATCGCTGTGTTCAACACTGAAAATCAAGACATTCAGACAATTTGCCAGATAACAGCCAAGTCTGAAATTTCCATCCCTCCACACACAGAGACAATAGTTTCAGGAACACAAAGCAATACTTCCGCTATGGGCTGATTGAATTCCCGAATACAGACAATAGCCCAAGAGGAGTTCTGGTAGCTTCATCTCTAGTTGATCTCTCAAAGAGTACTATTCCTGTGAGAGTCGCAAACATCAGCGATAAGGTCCGAACAGTGAAGAAGGATGAGGTGTTAGCAGCCTGCACTCCTGTAACATGCATCAACCGCCCCACGCAATCAACTGAATCCAAGTCTTCTGAACAATTAATAACGGAATTACTGAAGAATGCAGAGTTAGGAAAGGAACAAAGATGTGCTGCGGACAAGCTACTCCAAGAATTTAAAGACCTTTTATCTCGAACACCTGAAGACGTCGGGAGAACGAACATCACCCAGCACAGAATTGATACAGGAAATCATCCTCCAATCAAACAACATCCAAGAAGACTTCCATTTGCTAAACAGGAAGAGGTCACTGAACTTCTAAATGAAATGCAGCACAATGACGTCATAGAGCCATCAACGAGTCCTTGGGCCTCTCCCATAGTATTGGTGCGAAAAAAGGATGGTTCAACGAGATTTTGCGTGGATTATCGTCGTTTGAATGACGTCACGAAGAAAGACAGTTACCCTCTTCCCAGAATT